>CAJVRN010000046.1:6462500-6765000 GCA_911728415.1 Lagocephalus sceleratus
ACACGCGTTTCTCCGCTACGTCATTTACGCGCGACTCCCCTCGTCATGACGTCATAACGCCCCGCCCACCGGCCAACGCGATTGGTTGATCCGCACGTCAATTAAGAGAAGCAGCCAATCAGAGGCCGAAGCCTTTGACGACTTCATCGTTAAAATTACGACGCTGGAGGATAAATTTAACTTTGTTCGTCGTTATTTAAAATGACTTGAGAGTTTTCTAGAAGTTTAAATGTCTCTGTCACAACTAATGTGTGTTTTATTGTCGCTACTTTAAACACACGTCGAGCAGGGTTCGTGCTAAAGGATGAAATGAAAATAAACAACAAATACGACTGAACCCTATAAACGTTTAACTGTTAGATGTTCTGTGACGTAAAACGAACACTTGAGGCGTTTCGCTCTGAATGGAGGTCCGTTCTTCTGATCGCCAGCAGGGGGCGTCGTGGCTCCACCTGAGAGTTGCGCTTTTCCAGGTGTGACATCTTTGTGTCTTTTTCTGTTTCTGAGGGGGGGGGTCGGCCACCGTTCCGGATTAATGCAGGTGTATATTCCATAAACCCAGAAATAAAAACCCTCATCCTTCACTTCAGAAAGTCGATGTTGAAGATGTTGGTGATGTCGAAGATGTTGCATGACGGATAAAAACACGCACAAACAGCATCTATTTATTTGAATTTATTTACAATTATTTACATTTTACGTTGGAAAAACTCTAACTTGCGACCTTAACCTCATTTGGTTTAAAAAAAAAAAACAAAAAAAACAAACCCACCCGCGAACAAGACAAACCGCTTTTGCGTCATCGCTCGTTGCGGATCTCTTCGCCGCTTCGCCACCGGACGCGCGCCCGCGCCGCGTTTACCTTCCGATCCCGATGCGCGGCACCGTGCCGTGTTTCCATGGCGATTCTTCGTGATGTCACAGCCGAGGAAGACTCCGGGAGTGAAGGTGACACGCGTCCTGGCGCGCCGTCGCTCCGAGGAGGACTCTGGAATTACGCGCGGTGACGCGTCGCGGTGGTTTCGCCGCCCCCCCCGCGGCTGTCATTGACCCTCGCTGCGGCGCATCTAAACTCCTCCCGACGTCATGTGGCCAACAGCGGCCTGACGGACGGACGGGGGGGGCGAGGGGGGCGAAGGGGGGGCGCTATATAAAGCCCGCAGCTGTCAGGTGAGCGACACTGGCTCTGCCGCTCGGATCTCGGCTCCTGACGCTCACAGACCCGAACCCTGACCATGTCCATGCCCTGGGGATACGGAGCCGACAACGGTGAGGCGCGCACCAGCGCTCCCAGTCGCGGTTGCGGCTGGGAGCGCTGGTGCCCGGTCGGGGCGTTGAATCACCTCAGCATCCCCCAAGGGCCCGTTTTGACCCCTCCGTGGTCGTTTGCAGGACCCGACAAATGGGCCGACGGGTTCCCGGTGGCGAACGGGCCCCGCCAGTCCCCCATCGACATCGTCCCCGGGGACGCGTCCCACGACGCGGGGCTGAAGCCGCTGCGGCTGAAGTACGACCCCTCCGCCTCCCTGGACATCCTCAACAACGGGCACTCCTTCCAAGTGACCTTCGCGGACGACTCCGACAGCTCAAGTTAGTGCCGGCTCCACCATCCGGGGGGGGGGGGCAGCAACCTGCAGGATGCGGCATCTCCATCAGCTCCCAGCGCCTCGCTGGTGGGAGACTGGGAAGCACAGATTGGGGCTAGAGCAGATGCGGGATGAGGGAGAATAACTGGATTGATAGTCCCCCCCCTCTCCCCCCAGACAGATGAAGATGCAAAAATCGCGTCAATCCCCGGTTCGTCTTTATCCTCGTCTTTAATCTGACTTCTGATTGATTCGAAGCGTCGCTGTAGGATCCGAGAATATGTGACGTAATCCGACACAATCTCGGATTATTTCTGGCGGCCGAGAAAAAGGAAATGAGAGTATTTGATGAAGGTGCATCGTCTGTGTGTGCGTGTGTGTGTGTGTGGGGGGGGCTTGTGTATACGTATATATTTGTGTTTGCGTGTGAATATATTTTTGTTTGTGTGTGTGTGTGTATGCGTGTGTGTGTGTGTGTGTGTGTGTGTGTGTGTGTGTGTGTTCACGCTCACGACATTTTGAGGGCCGTTACCTTCTTCACACAAAATGGGGCCGTGGGGGCGTTTGTTGTTTGGGGGTTGAAGTCAGAACTGGGTTTAGGTCAGGGTTAGAGGTCGCGTGTGTGTGTGTGTGTGTGTGTGTGTGTGTGTGTGTGTGTGTGCGTGAGATAGACCAAAGGCAAAGATTATCAGCCTCTGTTTCTCCTGCTTACGTAACTCTGGATGGAGGTTTGACGACGCTTTGTCCCGACGTTACACAACAGGAACCGAGTCTGTCCGTCCAAAAGAAGCCCGATGGCGTCTTCTCAGACCTGACCATTGTGTGTGTGCGTGTGTGTGTGTGTGTGTGTGTGTGTGTGTGTGTGTGTGTGTTCTGCAGCACTGACAGAGGGGCCCATCACAGGCGTCTACAGGCTCAAGCAGTTCCACTTCCACTGGGGGGCCTCCGATGACAAGGGCTCTGAGCACACCGTGTCCGGGAAGATGTACCCCGCCGAGGTAGCCCCCCCCGTCCGCCACCCGGCGACCATTCGCAGAACGAGGATATCCCGTTGATGGATAACTGGTGTCTGTTTTTGCCGCAGCTCCACCTGGTGCACTGGAACACCAAATACGCCAGCTTCGGCGAGGCCGCCAGTCAGCCCGACGGGCTCGCCGTGGTGGGGGTCTTCCTGAAGGTCAGTTGCGCCATTGATCCTTGATGGCGTTCGCCCTCGATGGCGTTCGCCCGCGACAAGCTCACGATTTTCTTCTCCTTAAACCCAGATCGGGAGCCAAAACGAGAGCCTGCAGAAGGTTCTGGACAAGTTTGACACGATCAAAGCCAAAGTAAGAGAGGAATGAAGATGAAAGCTTCAAAGGTCTGTTTCCTTTGATCCTCATTTGCTGTTGTTTCTTTCATGTGTCCAGGGCAAGCAGACCACCTTTGCTGGGTTCGACCCCACTGCCTTGCTCCCAGGCTCTCTGGACTACT
This sequence comes from Lagocephalus sceleratus, assembly GCA_911728415.1. Lineage (NCBI taxonomy): Eukaryota > Metazoa > Chordata > Actinopteri > Tetraodontiformes > Tetraodontidae > Lagocephalus > Lagocephalus sceleratus. The sequence goes on from CAJVRN010000046.1 coordinate 6,465,560, forward strand.
GGACGTACCTGGGCTCTCTGACCACGCCCCCTCTGCTGGAGAGCGTCACCTGGATCGTCTGCAAGGAGCCGATCAGCGTCAGCTCCGACCAGGTATTCCGAGATCCGGGATATTGGGACTCTTGCCAAGGATGTCAGATTTTCTCCGTGGGGTCAGCTCAGATTTAATCCTGATTTAATCTCGACCCAATTTGTGCCCCACATGTCAACATGTGACATCGTAACCTTTGATCTCTGCGCAGAGCTGATAACGGCAGGAAAGTACCTCATTAGCATGCGCAGTAGCGTAATTGGCTACTTATCGAGGCTTAATGTTCCGTTATCAGCTAACCGGGACCCAGTCCTCCCAGACATTAAACACACTTTTGTTGCCGTTAGCATTTCTATGACAACTTTCACAATAATTTCAGGTTTACGTTTTTTTTTGATAAACCCGATTTGCTTAGCTTTAATATTGTCCATCGACAGGAAATGGTTAGCGCCTTGTACCCATTTGCCTACTTCCTGTTTATTAGCTAGGCTAACGCGAAAGCCGCAAGGGAAAAACGGAAGAACCGGAAAATCCGAAAATCGACCTCTCGCATTATCGATATCGTTGCCTCCATTTTGAGTGAACCCGGAGTCCTTTTTTTAACCCTGCCTCAGTGTCTGAGTCAGCGTCCGTGCGCGTTGGGCGCGTCAGCTGACTGTCGGTCACAGCAGGTTGTTGGCGTGAGTAACCGACCCTCCTCTCTCTCTCTCTCTCTCTCTCTCTCTCTCTCTCTCTATCTCTCTCTCTCTATCTCTCTCCCTCTTCGCAGATGGCCAAATTCCGCAGCCTGCTCTTCTCAGCCGAGGGCGAGCCCGAGTGCTGCATGATGGACAACTACCGCCCACCTCAGCCGCTCAAGGGCCGCTCTGTCCGTGCCTCCTTCAAGTAGCCCCTCCCCCTCCCTCACCCTTTCTGCCCCCTTGCCCCCCCCCCCACCCCATTTTAGTCGTTACCTCTAGTGCAGCTAACCACAAAGCACACATATCGGCGCCCGTCCGTTCTCAATGCCGTACGTGTGGGGGGTGAAATGATGTCATCTGTGAGGACAATAAGGTGTAGACGTCCCCTCTGCCAACTCGCCTACGACCTTTGACCTCCTCCTTCTCTGCCCCCCCCCAACCAACTCTGCACACATTGCACGCAGCGCCATGGCAACAGGATGCCTATAGGCGCTGACCCGCTTATTGATTTGAATTCGGAGCAACAAGGGACACGAGAACAGGCTGGCAGATGTCCCCGAGTGGCTCATTCCCATTCCTCCCAGTCGAATCCTGTAAAAACCATCTTCATGTGTCTCTTTGTTTCTGTGGATTATATTTTTTTTCCAGGCTTACAGCTTATGCAAAATGAGTCTTATGCGATTTCTATGTTACGTAACCGAAATTGCCCCAGTATCTTAGCAACAGACCGTCCGACTCTAGCATTTGTGTAAAACCGAAAAAACGCACATTTGGGGATGCCGTAGTGTCAAATGCAATAAAACAGCAAACCATCCAAACAAGAGTGTCAATCTGCTCTCGGGCCCAATTGGAGGCTGTCTGGGTTCCCCCGACCCTCTCCGAGTGCTGTTTCTGGCTTCTTTTCTTCTTAAATCGCCTTACGCCAGTCGCCTGTCCGGGCCGTCCCACGTGTGCTTGTTCAATTTTGGAAGTTTTACTAGTTGAATAAATATATTTTATGACAACAGTGTTCCCAGTGTCACTTCTGCTTTTGTCACCTCTTCTGTCTTTGTTGACAGAAGGTCAGTTCCCTCCTCAAAAATGTTTTGTTCCAGGTAGAAATGAACGAAATCGTCTTTCTAAGATAACTCTGGGCTAACTGACAAAAGAGAGTCGTGAATTTTTACTTAAATCTTCTAACAAGGTATTCGAGGTTGGTGATTGAAACTGCATTGACACCTCGGTGTTCCCAGCAGCAGTGGAATTTCACGCGCTCAACCTTGGTTGTGAAGAGATAATGTAAATATCCTGGTGTTAGACGGAAGGTGGGATTAACCAGTCAGGGCTCAGGACTGACCCCCGTGCGCAAATATCAATAAGGACCATTGGAAGGTCGGTAGTGTTCGTTATTGATGATTGACCTTCAAACAGCAAGCAAACACAAGGTCAGATATTGGTTTAGCTTGATTATAATTCATGGAGGCAGCCAGTTGAGGCCGAACTAGCTCAAGGACCATTGATAAAACACCGCCCTGCGTCAGTGAGAGTTTCCTCTGTCTTTCCTTTGGGTCGTCTCTAAACTCCTCATGTGCTGCTGTGACAGCTGGGAGTGGGAACTTCCTGCCGGGGAGCCGTCACGCCTTCATGGGGCGCAAACATCGGCGACAAATCCCCAGATGAGGCGCAGGGGAATGCTGACCGTGACTGAGCACACTGACGGGCGATTCTGCAATTGCAACGGTCGCGTCGTCACGCCCGAGGCTGATGTTACAGCCGAGCAGCCCCCGCCATGCTTAAATCATCTAGGAAGTCTTACAGTCTTCTGTGGGCCAGGAGGCCTCGTATAAACAGCTCAAGTGATAATTTCCTCAGTAGTTTCCTGTTCTCGAACCGCAGAAGACTTCACTGAGGAGCTAAATAAACTGTTTCCTGACGAAAGTGTGATTCATTGTTCGATTAGGATGTATATCCTCCAACACACGCTGGCCTTTATCCTGCTAATAGGCGTAGGATCAAAATAATCCCGACAAATGTGGATTAATCCGGCAGACTAAGCACATGCTAGTGGCCAGATTTCACGTATTAACGGACGCTGTGAATAACGACAATGTCTCGGAAACATGATGGAAGTGTTCTTCAAGTGAAGCCACTGTTGGATTGGGAAGTATTTTATCTGGATGTTGGTTCCTGGTAGAAGTTCAGAGCCTGGAATCCATGGCTGCGAATGTCTGTATGATGGATACCCCCCCCCGGGGCCAGAGCTGGCCTTCACCTTCCCATTACCCCTGGTGAATGTGCCCCCCTGCACGTAGAAGCGAGCAGCTATTGTGGGTCTGAGGGTGGAAAGGCGGCGGCGGCTTCCCAGTCTGAACTCTAATCTCTGGGATCCCCGACCCACCTTTGTTCTGGATCATCTCGAGACCTCGGCCCTCTGTGTCGGCCTCAATGGGGGGGTGTGGGGGGGGGTCTGATCCTATCAATGAACTCTCAATTCTCATTGTCAGCCCTGGAGCCCTCGCTGGACCAACTTCAGCCTAACCTGGGCGGCATCCCACGTGGAAACGTATCTGCAGACAGGAGAGGGACCGATAGGGGAAGGGGGCATGTCCCAGAAGGTCCTCCTGTATCTCGTACAGCAACAGAGCGACACTTATCTAGGTCACCTCCTCCTCCTCTGCTGCTCACATTGATAAGAAGAAAGAGTCTATTCATCCACAGGGCTACTGGTCCCCCCCCCCTCCGATGGTCGTGTCTCGGCTCTCAGAGCTTGTTCAGTAGCAAAGATGGAGCGGAGCGACGGGAGTCCCAGCTCGGCTACGCGGCCCTGCACTCCCTTCGGACTCCCACAATGCACCATTATCGCCGTAACTGTACAGATCCAGATGTTTACAGATACAGATACACGTTTGACCCCAACAGGAAGCGCCCGACCCGCAGACGCCTAAAACAACAAATGTAAGGAATTCTTACGTCAAACGAGATAAGAATGTACATCCGTTCCTTCTATAGGTGGACGTGTTCAGGAAGCTCATTTAAAGCTTTAATCAGCTGTAATCGTCGCATGGTGCGATGTTTTGACACATCATCTCAGCGCTCTTTGTTATCTACGCAAACACGGCGGAGGGCAGTCGCCGAGGGTCTCACTCGGCACCACGTGCTGTCCTGAACTGGTCCGGCCGGTGAAAAAAAAAAGGCTGAAACACAAAAGGTGGCGCGACAAAAGGCAACAGGTGGAGGTTTATCACTGTTACGACACACAGCCTGACCCCCAAGTGAGCCTCAGTGGCCTTTAACAGGAGGAAACCCTGAGCAGGGCCTGGCTCGCTCTGTTTGTTGTCCGGAAGATCTAAAACTGAGCGGAACCTGAGTTGACCCGAGAATGAGGCAACATCTGTAGCATTTGCGTGGGAACATTTGGGCCAATCGATTGGTGTCTGGGACCTTTTTACCCTCCAACCATCCGCAGATGACGCTCCATGGATGTCGGGGAGGGGCAACAAGCCATTTTCAAAGTATTTATAAATCAAAGCTCATAAGATCAAAGCATCGGGGAGTTTATTGAGTAAATGTCATATCAGATCTGGATGTGGTCGGCGAAGCTGCCACTGCTACACCTCAGCCTGGTGCGAGTTGGAGGAGGAAGTCAGGTTTCATTAGAAACCCTGAAAGTCCCTGACGTAGCAACCACAGAGGCTGCGGTCGTGGACGACATATTTAGCTTCTCTTTTTTTTCTCTCTCGCCATCAACATTTAAAAAGAAAAGGAGGCATCAGATACGAGGCTTTAGAGGGCGTGGTGTTCCTTTGTCCCTCCAGACGTCTGTAGGTCCCATGGTAATGTATAGTTGCCCTGATAACGTATGTTGTCTTTGAGGAGATAGCAACAAGGAAACGACCCAACAAACCAACCACGTACATGCTGAAAAATACGTGCAGCTGGGGAATCAGCGCCACGGCGGTTAGGGAAGCTTACGGGAGACCTCTCGGAGCTGATGAGCACATATACGCTGGGCGACGCGGTCAACGCTGGATACCGCATCAGTCATCTGGAAACCCGCCTCCAGGCGCAGAGAGAGCGACATGAAGCGACAGCTTCGCTCTGAACGCGGCGAAGTGGAGCGCGGGAGGCCTCCGGGCTGACGGGAGCGCGTTTGTGCTTTGATGTGTAACAGAGGACAGATGCTTTGAAGGTCAACTCGTCACAGTGTCTCACCTAAGAGGGCTGCACGGTAGCGTCTGTGCCAGCCTTCAGACGGGATGTGTGTTGCTTCCCCAAACATTACGTAAGAGTGGAAGCGAGCTTCTTCGCTGCTGCTTTGATGGGCTGTTCCAATGTGGGTGCAGATAGACGTGATTGGGGTTAATGAGCGTGCGGTAATTGGGACATCGGGAAGCTGGCTGCTGCTTGTTCTCGGTTTCCCCCTGTGAGATGATGCTGCTGAATCTGCTGCCGGTGCCCGCTGACCTGGATCCTGGAAATAAGTCGGCGCTCAAGGCTGAAACCAGCAGAGTCAGGCTGCGGCCTGCGCGAGCGTGTGATGTCGCCATGGCGACCAGGTGAAGAGACAGGTAGCATCTGGGCCTCGGTTGTTGGCAAAGCAAACACTGATGGATGTGTCATTTGAAGTAGAAACAGAGTAAAAAAAAATCAGGCGATTGCTGTCTGACTTCCACCGTGTGTGTGTGTGTGTGTGTGCGTGTGTGCATGTGTGTGTGGGGGGGGGTCACACATCCAGACGATGTCTCTGTGGCACCCACGTGTCAACGGAAATGAATTTATAAATACAGAGAGCCATGGGGGAACAGGTTTGTCCCCAGCCGGAGCAATCACACGTTCGTGTTTTCACATCACACATAGATTGTGAGGAGAGTTAATACCCGCACACACACACACACACACACACACACAGGCACATACACACACCACCACCACACCCGAGTACAAAAAAAAACTTGTAAGGGACAAACTTTGTCCCTTATGTGACCCATGATAAAGCTCAAAGACAGATAAAGCTCCAAATGTCAATTTTCCGCAGCGCTCTTTGAGGATAATCTATTAATCTGTGTTTTTATGCCTTAAACATCACAAAACGGGAAAAAGGTAAATGACCAGGAAGGTTCTGAGGGTTGCGTGGTTTGAATTTCCTTGACCTCTGCATGTAGCCTGGAATGTAGCCTCCTGTGCTACGCTAATGAGCTGTGCTTCTCGTTGAAAGTAAAAGATCGTCTCAGAGGTAAGATTTTAAGCAGCAACTAAATTCCGATTTTCAGGTTCACTGGGATCACATCCGCCCATCCAGCAGCATTTGCCCTAAGATGATTAGCCTGAACAAGGTTCTGCATTTTTCGATAATTAAAGCCGCTTTAATTGTTTTAATTTGCACCTGGGGCTTAGCCAGACTTTAATCCGATCTCACGTAGCGATGAAAACAATGACGGACGTTGTAGGAAACGAAAAACGTGGCGAGCCGGTGCCTCGTTCACGTTTGTGTGTCAAGGTCGTAGTTAAGAGGCGTCCTTAGAAAGTTGATCTCATTATCTTAATATAGCCGCCACAGTAATCCAAAGCCCATCGGCAAACAGGGTCCCCAAGGCTGCTGGCCTTCCACTTCAGGCCAGTTCAGGACTTTGACCCAAAGACTGGAACCACTGGGTTTGTGTTGTTACGAACGTTTTATGGTTCTAGTAGCCGGCCAGTAAAACCAGCGTCAAGGTTTGCCATTAAACACCAGTTTTAATGATCAACAAAGAGCACAAAAGCAGCATTTCAGCGCAGGCTTGGAGGGAATTATTAGACTGAATTGTGCGTTGTCTTCCAACCTGCCGGTAATAAACCAGTTCTACCAGTTAAAACTCGCAACAGAAGTTTATTTCTCCTCGCTTTAGTCAGTAAAAAGTAACTTTTCAGGCCCTGCCAGGATTCAGAATGTTCTCTTTCCAGTGGAGACGGGCAGCTGAGTGCCAGAAATATCGGGTGGTAGTGGTGGTGGAGGGGCTCGAGGGGGGTGGTGCTGGTTCAGCCAGTTCTTCTTGCAAATGCCGGCATTGTAGTCTGGTCAGGAACGAGGTCAGGCCCGGACTGCGTGCCAGGCCGCAAACAAAATGCTCTTGGTTTGCACTTCGTCCACGCAGGTTCTTAAACGAGTGGCAGAAACTCGAAGGTCCCACCGTGACGTTTGTGAGGAGCCGGAGCCAGACCGCTGACTCACCTTTGAGCTTCTAAACCCACCAGCCACCCACAGTCAGGCAGTTCACTGTTTGGAAATCTGAGTCGCCTCGTCATTTTCCCTCCGCGTCATCGTTCCGATCTACAAAACCAAAAATAAATAGTTTCCCCTCAGCTGTGATGAGAACCGACGCGTCCTTCAGAAAAACCCACAAAGATCAAAACACAAGCATCCAGAAAATGAAAAGTCTCGGCCGGCGTGTGTTCTGTTGCTGAGAGAGCTTCCACAAAAGGCTCCATGGTGACGCCGTTTGCATCTGCCGAGGGCTGAACTTCTCTCAGGCACACAAAGAATCAGGCATGAATGGACGGAATATCAATCGGGCGAGGATCACGGCTGCAGCCTTTCAGATGCATATGAACCCCGCGAGCCCTCCTCCGGTGGGGGACCGCGTCTGAATACCAACGAGTTGCTGCGCTCTCCAGACGACCACAGCAGGGGTCAGAAGGATGCTAAAAATACACCTCGGTCAAAATACAGCAGGGCCTGATGCAGCGTTTCATCTGGGAAAGGACACGGTCCAGCAGTCATACGTGTGGAAGTGAACCAACTGAATAAATAAACTTTCAGAGCCACGCAAGCATAAAAGGATGTTGTTCTGTCACAATAACAAAAATTATGAGGGACTTGGCTTTGATCTTTTTACCGTTTTATTGAAAAACTTAGATGAAAGCTCTCAGTTGCCCAGGCTGATATAAATTTAAATAGCAAATTTTGACAAATGGAAGAACTAAAGAAGAACAACATGCACGTGTGTGACTCCAGACAGCAGCACATGTTTTACATGTATGACAGTGGATTCAGGGTAGTTTTAATTTGGCACTTTGTCTGATTCCAGTGGATTTTAATCTGTTTGCACGCCACCAAAATCCAGTTTAACTCAAAATTGGGATTATGTAAAGTCTTACGTAACGTAATCCCTGCGAGGGTGAACAGAGTCCGTCCAACTGTTCCCTGGTGGAGTCGATGGAATTCAATTTAGAGAGTCAAAGGATGGTTTCAAGTAACATCTGCACTTTTGTCCTCATCTGAGCAATTAACCGGGTCCCAGCGCTAGCGTGGTGGGTCTGCACGTTCACACACTTCCTCGGTGTGTTTATGTGAGCGCCGACGACACGAGGGAACCCCAAAGAAAGCAGAGCTCTCTGGCGAAGCGTTTACCGCCTCTTCGGTGCTGGGAGACTTGGAATCTCAGGTTTCACTTTCCCAAATGAATGAAGCCATTAAGAGCGAAGCGTTTGTGCTCTTACTCAGATTACAGGAGACACTGCTCCCAGTCCAGCCGCTCTTGACTAACTCTCCCGACCGGGTTTGTGAAGTTGGACCTCGACGGTCTGAGAAAAGGCCAGAGTTGCTGTTGCATGACAGAGCTGCACTGTCATTACTCCCACCCGCCCATCCATCTCGTTGCATCACTCTGACCAAGTTTGTGTGGGAGAAACTGCACAATGGAAACAGGAGGTCCAGTCTCTCTAAATATGTTTCTAATTAGAGCGGCAAATGTGGGGAGACGTGGGGGTGGGGGCTAAAAGAATGTCCCTGCTTTTTTTGGCTATTACACTATTTAGATGTTTAACTTTCGTCTTAATTGCAAAAGAATGTGGGTTTCAGTTTCTATATGGGTCTGTATGAGGTCCCATTGTGGGAGGAGTTGCGTAATAGTGCAGATTGTGTTGATTGGAGACCCCAAATTGCCCCTGGAGGATTTAACGATTTCTGCAGGTGTAATTTCTGGTTTATGAGACAACCTACGATGTTGACTGAAGACCCCCAGATTCAGCCATATTGAATCAATACGTGCTGACAGCGCAATTGCTCGGGATCCAATGGTTTACGACAAGCAATGATTTCATAGAGATGAGAAAAGTAAATAAAAGACAAGTTTTACAGCTTTGATGAGCATTTGTTCAAATAAGAACATGACAGCAGTGATTGTGGGAACATCAACAGTGAGCAGAAATAATCCTCATCACAATCTTTGCTATGCGGTGAAATCTGTCTGATAAAGGTTTAAAGCATCAAAGCTCAAAGTTCAAAGAGTTTCTTTGATCTGTGGACATGCAGAACGGCATTTAAACAAACCCAAATTGTAACCAAAGTGTAATATTCCTAATAATGACTCATTCTGGGCTTGTTCCATTAACAGGGTGAACATTTCCATCCATTTTATGAGTTCTGAATGCGAAAGTGTAATAAAATTAGGGGAGTTGAATGAGTCTTCTGGTAATTTGATGGATAAAGATCAGCAACTGTTGCGAAAGTTAGTCTGGAGTGTTGCCAATTCGTTAGCTTGTGCCGGATAAAGTTCATACGTGAAAGAAGGTGAGTCAGAGTGAGTTACAGTTTAACAGCCCGGATGTGAAGAGCAATGATCCTAGGATTCAATCCCTGGTGTAAAAATAATACTTTAAGGAGGGTGTGGAGCACATGGCATGAGGAAGGACATAAATATGGCAGGAGGTTCGTGTTTGTGAAAATGTAGAGACGTGTGTTTCCACTGAGGACCATAAAAGGAACGAGTGTTCCAAATGAAAAATTATCTATGAAAAAGCCGTCAGGTGTCCAGCTTAACAACGTCCTCTTTCCCCGCTCTCGCGATCAGATCAAACAAGAGGTCGGTGTGAATCTCGAAACCGCCGAAGTGTCGTAAATCTGGGACGAGCGTCAAAGAGGAGCAAGGGCCGGGAGCCCTCCAGCAACGGCACCGAGAGTCCAAATGGTCCGATATCGTCTGCCGCTCGGCCGGAGGGCCGGCGGGCCTTCGGTCCAACTGCGAGACAGATGGCCGCGGCGTTATTAACCGGGCCCGGCGCCATTTCTCTGTTATCTTTCCCCGCAGCGCTCGGTGAAATATGTGCGGGTTTTAGTGCTGAGAGGAAATTTGCTCAAGAAGAAAGTGACCTTTGGATACCGGGATCCAGATCAAAGAATTTGATTTAAACGTCCCGTTGGAACCCTTCGTGTTGGGTTGAGAGAAGGATCTCTCCCTTTTCCCGACTGTACCTGAACCTTACATGGGCTGATTAGATTGAGTGGACGCAGGTGGAAGGGGGTGGAGTCAACCCACCTTGAAGCAATCCAGTAATCAAGAAAGCTTCAAAACCCGGCCCACGAGGCGGCAGCCCCGTTTACGCGGGGACGCCTTCCCTCCTCGTCTCCAGATTCCTGAAGCCTCTCCAAACAATTCCCTGGACTTGCTTCCCTTTTTTGGCAGTTAGAGTTTTCCGTTCGCACTTCCAGCTTTTTCTGCTCTGACGCGATATTTCACGAGCATCAGCAACTGATTCCTGATTAACTTCGCGCCTAACCCGAATTCAAAGTTGCCCTTTAAATCCGTCCCGTGTGCCAGCGGGGGGGTTAATTCTGTTGCTGCAGTCCTCTTAATGGTAAAAATAACGTTGGCTGATCGGCCACCCTGGACGCTCGCCACGGTGGTAACGGTGAAACGAGAGATGAGCCCTCGGTCTGCTGGTGTCGGAGCGCGCTGCGGCGGCTCTGCCCTCGCTGTCTTTACTCCAGCAGACGGGTCTATAAATAGCGCCGGAGGCCTGTTTCCTTGTAGCGGGCTAATGTGTCTCTGCTCACGATCCAGCTCCTGACAATCAGATTAGTCGCCCTGTCGATGGACGGGGACGCTTTGTCAGCGCGGTGTTGAAACGCACCAGCCAAATGTCAAGATCAAAGAAAAAGATGAAAAGGTCAAAGACTCATTCAAGTGTTTTTGTTTGTTTGGTTCAGTGCTTTTTCCTCAGTTTTTTTTGTATTTAATTCAGATGCCTCCTGAAGGTTACATGTCTTTGCACCAATCACAACTCAGCAGCTACCTGACCCCAGTCACATGACCTAACCGCCATTCAGGACCGTTCGCCACTTTTCTGGCTCTGAAGCTGAATATGCATGATCATCATTGTGTATCGGGGTAATCCAGGATAATCCCATGTTTGGTAGCAACGTTGTGGCGCACCTTCTGTCCCGGTAGCGTGGGACCGCGGTTCAGAGGTGCTCAAACCCGACCTTTACGTGCACCGATGGCAGATGTGAGATGTTGTCTGAGAAAACATGATTACACGAGGAGGGAAATGAGTTCCATTCGCGGGACGTGAGAACCTCTGATTACGTGGGGAAATGGAGCGGCATCTGGCGCCCCCCCTCCAGCGCCAGAGCGGGGCCCCTAATTGTCGAAACAACCCCGCCATCGCAGATCTGAGACGCGGGCGCGGGTTACATAACCGGGCTGAGGAAGTGCAGAGACGGGGGGGGGCGGACACCTCAGATGTGAGGGCGGGGACGCCAGCCGATGCTTATCCCGGTAATTCTACCTTCTGAGGAGTAGTGGTCCCAGTCGGATCGCTGGTCCCAGTGGGCGCTGGGGGGACGTGACCTTGGCGAGATATTGCTGTAATGTCAACATCAGCGCCGCCGCCGCCTATGTTGGACTCACCGCTGACCTGCTTTTAAGCGCGAGGGAGCGTTTCAAACATCCTCCAAATGACTATGATTTGAGTGTTTATTTGAGCCTTTTCCTGAACGATGCAGGATTACATCCACGATTCCCACCGGGGAAACAGGCCCCGCCTCTTTATCCTCTCAGACCGAAGCCTGCCCGGCATCTGTGTTCGTATATTCTACAAATATTGATTATAGGGGAGGGGCGGGGCCTCCGTTTTGGTCGCTACTCTTCACCTGTTGGGGAAACAAACAGATAAAAATGCAAAAACCGAGTCAACAAAGCCACAGTCGGCCTCCCTCAACCCGAGTCTTCCCCCCTTCCGCGTATTAAAAATAAAAGTCTGCATCCTCTCAGACGCCATCTGCCAAAGTGAAGTTGCTGGTCCCATTATAACTAATGGATTGTTCTGGGAGGTTGGTGGCCGCATCCTCTTCTCCCCCCCATTGTCTTCGGCTGCTAATGCGGCGCCAATGGCAGCCCGTAGGTAAACTGTTATGGCTGACGTGTTTTTGTTTCCGGCCGCGACAAAACAGGAACCCGTCAGCAAATAAGCAAACCAGGGAAAAAAGGTCCGAGTGACGTCGCCTCCTACCGAGAACCGCGCCGGAGAAAGAGATAATAATAGAAAAGACAATAATCAGGAGACGCGTACAAACACTTCCTGTTGATTCAGCGGCCGCTGAGGGAGGCGGACGAGCAATCGGGAAACAACGCCAACAACGGCCGAGGTGCACCTCCGGGGTCAGCGCGTCCCTAGGGCCCTGGGCCTTGAACCCCCCAACCCTCAGAGCTGGACTGGAGCTCTGAGGATGCAACTTAAGCAAATATTAGAACATAAACAACATGACCGCAACAATGCGTCATTTAAGGGGGGAAAAAAATGTGGGAAGAAAAATCACTCAATTGCGTTTTTATGACATTATAAGATTACGTCTTAGGTCCTTTCATGGCTGATTGTTTGCCTACCTCTGTCTGAACGTGCACGCGTGCGCGCACACAGATTTGCTGACTGATCCTTGCTGAAAACTGGAAGGAAGCGTTGGCTTATGCGCAATCAGCTGGTGACCCGCGCTGTTTCCGGTGACCTTCGGTGGACTGTGGACCGGTCGGCTTTCTGATTGGCTCTTTTCTTTTTTTTTTCTCTCTGCAAATGATTTTCCAGCAGTGAGAGCGGAGCCAAGGACGGAGTCTGTCCAAACCGAAACTCGTCAATCTGTCGGCGGAAAAACGACGTGGAAGGTCACGGCGATGGGGCGACGGAGCGTGGGCACCCCCTGGTGGCGAGAGGACGGCACTGCATCACCTGGCACATGTGGACATTAGGTTATGGGTCACCGAGAATGTAACAGATAATTCTGCTTAGTATGAGGCCAAATGTCCACATACAAGGACCCTTAAACATTATATTATTACTAATTTGGATTGATTGTCCCTGTATGTGGACATAATTTTCCCCAAAAGACACTCGTTTCAGATTCTTGTTAAAATATGCTTCTCAGTCCGAAAGAGGAAGGATAAATTAATAGTGTATATCGAAGGAGCTCGGGTCGTAGGAGGTTAAAGTTTAAATCTAAATAATAAAAAATAATCTTTTTACCCTCTGAACATACCCACAAATCCAAAGCCATTTATGTGTCTTAATTAAGTTCAAGCGGGGATTACTTTAAGCTTTTTTAAATTGAGTGACAAAAGGGATATCACAACTTCTTTTTAATAGAAATTTTATTTTTCAAGTGCAAACTTTGTCTTTTTTAATGTGTTCGTTTGGGTTTTTTGTCTCATATCTTTATCGTGATGTATTATTATATCTTTCCTGTCCGGTCTGTGCAGTGATATAGTCCTTTAATCATTATTTTGAGCAGAAGTTGGTGCTTTTCCTGGAGCTCTGACAGAATTCCTTCACGTTCCTTCTTCTTCCTTCCGGCGCCGACTTTAAAACCAAACGGGGGGCGGGACTTGGATCAAAAACGGACCAACCAGCGTTGTCCAGGAGGGACGGACTGTCATCCGATTGGCCGGAGTCTCGGCCAATCCCTTATCCAAATCCGTAACCCTTCCGGCATCGCGGCTGGTGATCTGTTGGTCGTTTGGTGTGGTTGGGGTCATCGTTGGGGTCATCTCATCGTTGGGGGTCGTCTCATCGTTGGGGTCATCGTTGGGGTCATCGTCACTCCCACCCACTCTCTCCTCCACATAAGATGCAGGCCTTTAGGTGAGAGCTGCTACATTCTTCTGTTGAAAGACTACTGCTTTGGCTTTGCGCTCTTCCTGGGTGGTGGTCCCTGGACCTTTCATCTCCCCAATCACCCTTGAACTGTCGTTGTCAGCCAGCTTTGATGTGCGAAACCTGGTCGTTTATTTTGATTTTGATTTTCCCTCTTCCTCTTCCTCCTTCCTTGAGCTGAGTAACGCAGGTTTCTCAATGTTTCAGAAACATCTTCCGTAAGTCCTGGTCTTCGGCCGAGAGGCTCGATGGTAAAACTGTCCTGATCACTGGGGCCAACTCCGGCATTGGCAGAGAAACGGCCGTGGACCTGGCCCAGAGAGGTTCGTGGGCCGTGGGCCTGGCCTCTTTCTCCATCCATCTCCATTTCCTGGCGTCATGATGACTCGAGAAAAGTGGATTTGGGCTGGGTTTCAACTTGATTAATAATGTGCTCTTTGTTAACGCCACAGCACCGAAAACAGGGAAAATAGGCTTTACTTGTAACACTTGAATGGGAGAGTTGTTCTTGGGTCGGTGCTTATTCATCCACCCATTCACTCACTCACTCATTCTAAATTCATGTCAACACCCTGACCCAGTGTGGAGTCTGTTTTGAACTTTCCTCCAGAAAGAATAAACGACGCTGTTTCGTCACAAGGGGGCGCCCTTCGCCTGTAACAGCCCCTCTTCCGTCCTGTCCCCCCCACCCTCAGGGGCAAAGGTCATCATGGCATGCCGCGACATGGGCAGAGCTCAGGCGGCCGTCGAGGACGTCATCGAGCGCTCGGGCAGCCAGAACGTCATCTGCATGAAGCTCGACCTGGCGGACACCAAGTCCATCAGAGAGTTCGCCGACGCCGTCAACCAAGGTGAGACCCGCCAGATCTGACCGCACGAGGCAGGATTGACCCCCCCCCAACACGATCCCTCCCCCGCAGGAGAGCCCAGGCTCAACATCCTCATCAACAACGCCGGCGTGATGATGTGCCCGTACGGCAAGACTGTGGACGGCTTTGAGATGCAGATCGGCGTCAATCACCTCGGTAGGGTGCATCCGATGACATTTGTGACGTTTCCAGGTTTATATGCTTTTGTTTTGAAATGCCAGGATGGGGGCAGGCGGGCAGGTCTGGGTTTGTTTTCAAAACGTGGAACGCTGCACCATCGTGTTTGGGGGGTTAAACTTGGCTCCTCCCCTTCCAGGCCACTTCCTGCTCACCCATTTGCTGCTGGAGCTGATCAAGCGGTCGGCCCCCGCCAGGATCGTCACGGTGTCGTCCATGGCGCACGCCTGGAGCTCCGTCAACCTGGACGACATCAACAGCGAGAGGGGCTACGACAAGAGGAGGGCGTACTCGCAGAGCAAGCTGGCCAACGTGCTCTTCAGCCGCTCTCTGGCCCGCCGGCTGGAAGGTCTGCGCCCCCGCCTCACCCCCCCCCCCCCCCGCCCTTCCTCGTAATGACGGTTGCGTCCCCCCCCCAGGCACCGGCGTGACGGCCTACTCCCTCCACCCCGGCGTGATCCAGACGGAGCTGTGGCGCCACCTGAGCGGCCCCGAGCAGTTCTTGATGAAGATCGCCAAACCCTTCACCAAGAACTCCGCCCAGGGCGCCCAGACGACCCTCTACTGCGCCGTGGAGCCGTCGCTGGAGGCGGAGAGCGGGGGCTACTACAGGTGCGCCCCGCGACCCCGCTCGCCCTACCTCGCCGTGGTCCGATCGGGTAGTCAGATTAAAGCATCCCGCTCCCCCTCCTGCCGTGTCCCCTCAGCGACTGCGCCCCCGCCAGCTGCTCCGCCGCCGGGAAAGACGACGCCCTGGCCCAGAAGCTGTGGGAGCTGAGCTGTCAGCTGCTGGGGGTCACCTGGGAATGAGCCGGGGGTCCCCTGGGAATGCCCTCGGAATGTCGCCTCTAAACAACCTGCTGAACTTTGTCTTACATTCACACTTCTGTATTCCAATGGCGCCACACTACACCCCCAAAGTACGTCTCAAAATCTTGTTTTTTCAGATTTCTCACAGGTATTTAGATAAATTGTGGACTGATTTATAGAATGTTCTATTTTAGTGCACAGAACTGCAGCTGCCGACACGTTACATTTTTCAAAGCCTGTTATTTTTGTGTAATTAAACCTGTTTTATGCTCCAGATTCTTGGATTCTCTTGCGCGCTTTAAGTCTTGACGTGATTTACACGCCGCTCGACAACCTAAAAGGTGAACGCAATCCTGGGTTTATCGGCCCCAAATGGAATTACGCGTCGTTTAAAGCCTCCCCCGGAATGTAAACGACACTCGAGTCCATTCACCCCACATCCATGAAATTAATTAAAACCACTTCGGCTTCCAGAGCCGCCGTGGCGATGAAGAGCTCCCTCGACGTGTGTAAAAGCTTTAAAAGTCAACGTCCCCTCTGCGACCCCGTTTTGTTTTTTTTTTCAAGGTGTAGTAAACAAGCTGGGTTAATAACTTCAGGGGGAATCGATAAAAGCAATAAAACACAGATAAAAGAGGCATTTATTTGGCTGGTGGTGTGTGTGATGCATCTGTTATTGATTTTAAATCAAACCTTTGTATAGTCGATGAAGCGAGGCTCTTCTGGCTGTTTTTGCTGCTTTTACTCAATTAAAATTAAAAAGCCACGATTATGCCTTTGATGGTGGGCTTTGAGGGTGGAGCCTGGGTTGTGGGGGCGGAGCCTGATCTCTGGGTGGCTGTGGCGGGCACGGTTCACCTCCCTTGACCTTTGTGTCACGGCTTCCGCCCACGCCAGTTTCTCTTTCATTCTTTTGATCAGCCTTTGATCACTTGATAAGCCTGATTGCCCGATTTACTCGGTTAACTCCATCTTATCGTTTGCCCGGCGCCATAAATGGGTGCAGTGAACTCCTTCGTCTCCATGGTTACATATACAGCCGGGCATTAATGTTTGATGAAGAGGAGGCCTATAAGAGGCGGCGCTGACGCCGGGGCCGCACCAACGGATGCAAAGATGCACCGATGCGCGACCAAAGGCAGCCGATCCGCACCAGTTTGAGATCGATCGGGTCTGGAAGGGCCAAGTGGGAAAAAGGCGGAGGACAGACTGAGGGTGATTTTGTGAACTTCTTCAGTTATAATGGAAGAAGGCGGGGACGCCATCGCAGTCATCGGGGTCGGATGCAACTTCCCCGGCGGTGAGTCGCCCAGAGTCACAGTCAGGAATTTTTAAAATGCTTCCTTCTGATTTCTTCTTTCAAATCTTTCAAATCAACCAAAACAGAAGGGACACATTTGAGGTTAAAACATTCCCAAGACAGTTGGAAGTTGGATGAAAGTTTGAGCTGGATGGAAATAAATAAGATCTGGCGTTAAATTTTGACATTTGTGTCTTTTCGTGATTGTAAAGTCTTGATTTAAGAGTAAAATGATCCGTCTTTTATCCTATTATAATATAAGTTCCACACACTTCCATCATTAAATGAGTAATTATGGAAAAGCTTATCTATATTTTACTCATTTTACAATGTTGTTGCTGCCTATAACACATTCTACTATCAGATTATTATTAATCAGATATATTTTAATTTTGTTGCTGGCTTTAAAGAAGAGTCCCACATCTCACTTTTTAGGGCTACTAACCACTAAGTCTAATCAGAATAATTATAATTATCTTTAATTAAGTCACTTTTCTGTTTCTACATCAGTGAAAGCTTCCATGTGCACCAAGAGTGAAATTTATGCTAAAAATCTGGTTCAAAGTTTAAAATCCTGACCTGTTTTATTATTTTCTCCTAAGATGATCTTCTGAAAAAACTCAATAATACAGTTATATTCATTTTCATTTAATATTTGGGGGTGTCTGTTAAATACGTAAAAATAATAATCTATTGAGCACAAAAAGTTCCAAATGGCACCTTAAGCATAATTAGAGCAATATAATATCTAATGTCAGTTTTCCTTTCCAACAGGAGAAGGGCATGATAATTTCTGGAAGGTTCTGGTAAATGGGAAGAACTGCTCTGTGCCGATACCCAGAGAGAGATTTGACGTGGCCAGCTGGTATGACCCTGACGATGGCAAACCGGGGAAATCTCGGGCAGCCAGTGCCGCGCTCGTCGATGGGTGCGTGGCCCGGGACCTGGAAACTATTCCCAATTTTCACGCAGTTCCCTGAAAACCAAACCTAAAATCCGTTTTTTCAGTTTCAACCAATTCGACCACAAGTTCTTCGGCATCAGCGACAGTGAGGTGGAGCAGATGGACCCTCAGCAAAAGCAGCTTCTTCAGTGCGTCTACAGGGCGCTGGAGGATGCCGGTGTTCCCATGGAGGTCGCCAGTGGGACCAGGACTGGCGTGTTTTTCGGTACGGTTACGTGTCAAAAGGATCGACCCTTGCACACAACTATATCATCCTCAACAGATTTTATTATGATGGAGATTAGATTACTGAGTGTGAGTAATCTGCTGGCAATAATGAGTGTTTGTTTTATTGCAGGTCTAATGAACAGAGATTACGAGACCAACGCCGCCCATGTGCACCCCAGTGTCATCAACCACTGGACCGGTACAGGGTTCGCCATGAGTATTGCAGCCAATAGAGTCTCCTACGTCTTCAACTTCACGGGGCCATCACTCTCCATCGACTGCGCCTGTTCCTCCTCCCTCGTGGCTCTTCACCTCGCCTGCCAATCCATCAAGCAAGGTCCCAAACCCAAAAACTGAAACTCAGCTTGATAAAACAGCGGCACATCCAGATACATGCAGGTTCGATGTTGTGGTGCTTTACCTCAGGTGACTGTGATATGGCCGTCTGTGGGGGAGTCAGCTGCATAATCGAGCCCAGGGTGTTCGTCGCCCTCAGCAAGGCCAAGATGATCTCCCCTGACGGGACCAGCAAGCCCTTCACCACGAGGGCAGATGGTTACGGAAGAGGGGAAGGCTGCGGAGTTCTTCTGCTGAAGCCTCTGACGAAGGTCTGGCTCATAATACAGAACTAAAATCAGAATTTTGTGGTCATTTATGGATGTTAGATTGGGTTCTACTGACCTGAACACACGCTGAGGTCAGAGAGATGAGTCTCTTCGGCATCTACGAATGATAGACCTCAAGGATTTCAGACCAAAATACTGTTAGGTCCTAACATCTCTAGTAAGGCACATATCAGCTACTGTATTTACAGTTATGTTGGCATGACCAGATGCTTTTAAGCCCCTGAAAATCTAGATCCTGGAAGTCTAAATCCTCTTTGTTTGTTTTTTTTAATTTCCAGGCTTTACAAGACCACGACCACATCTGGGGTGTCATCAGCAAAACAGCTGTCAATCAGGATGGCCGCTCAGTGACCCCCATCACCAAACCCTCCAGGACACAGCAAGAGGAGCTCCTGCGCAGGATCTACTCAGAGTCTGACCTTGTCAGTGTCCAGTACATAGAGGCTCATGGGACTGGGACTCCAGCTGGAGACCCAACTGAAGCTGAAAGCATCTCAAATGTTATAGCTAAAGCCAAACCTCCCGGTTCAGAGGCACTCCGGATTGGCTCTGTGAAGAGCAACATCGGACACACAGAATCCGCAGCCGGGGTGGCTGGACTCATCAAAGTTCTCCTCATGATGAAACACCACACCATCGTTCCCTCAGTTTTCTACTCTGAAGAGACCGCCAGTATCGATGCCAAAGGCCTGAAACTTAAAATCCCGAGCGAAGTAGAGAAGTGGCAGGTCTCTGGTGCAAGGGTCGCCGGGGTGAACAACTTTGGATTTGGTGGTACAAATGCACATGCAATTGTCAAACAGCACACACAGCTGCATTCTGAACAAAAGCACGATGGGAAAGAAGCCAAGTATTTTGTCATATCAGCAAATTCACCAAAGTCTCTAATTCTGACGACAGAGGACACCATCGAGCATTTAGGAATGCCCAACAGAGTGGATCTAGACTCTCTGGTGTACACATCAGCCTGTAGGAGGAGCCACCTAAAGCACAGATACAGGAAGGGCATTGTGGTTTCATCTGTGGAAGATCTAAGAGAGAAGTTAAAGGCCTCTCTGGGTAAGAATATCAGGCCTTCCTTCTCAGACTCACGCTTGGTGTTTGTTTTTTGTGGAAATGGTGTCACTTATCAGGGAATGTGCCGACAGCTCCTACAAAATGAGCCTGTATTTAGAAACAAAATCAGAGATATTGCCCAAATTTACCAAAGGCTGGGGCCCCTGAACATCCTGGATATAATTGACTGTGGCTCTGAGTTCAGCAACAATGACCCCCAAGTTGTCCAGCCACTCCTTTTTGCCATCCAGGTTGGCATTAACACACTTCTTAGGCAGTGGGGAGTCAAACCTGACGCGATCCTCGGTCACTCGGTTGGCGAGGTAGCAGCGGCTCACTGCTCTGGACTCCTGTCTCTTGAGGATGCAATAAAGGTCATTTATTTTCGAAGCACTCTGCAGAACAAGGTCACTGGGGGGAAGATGCTTGTGGTCAGCAACATGGCTGTATCTGACGTCACTGCTCGTCTACTTCAATATTCTGGTAAACTTTGCCTCGCTGCGTTCAACAGCCCTCAGTCCTGTACCGTCTCAGGTGATGCAGATGCAATTGAGAGCTTTCACAGGGAGTTGAGCACCTCTGTCAACAGTCAGAGTCTTTTTCTTCGAGTTCTGGACGTACCTGCTGCATACCATAGCCACATGATGGACCCAATCCTAGCAGAAGTCAAGCGCAATATTGGTTCTTTAAATATAAATGATAAAGACACAGAGTTGTTCTCAACAGTGACGGGCAACGAAGACCACTGTGCTGATTTCTGCAGTGGGGAATACTGGGCTAGAAACATCCGTGAGCCTGTAGCCTTTGAACAGGCAGTCAGGTCAGCAACCAAAGGAAAAAAGAATACAGTTTTTGTGGAGATAGGTCCAAGGAGGGCCCTCCAGAGAAACATTATGGAAACTCTAGGTAACGACACTCCTGTTTTTGCTTCAGTGCACCCAGAGAAAGATAATGAAACAACACTGTGGTTGGTTTCCAAGCTTTTTGAGGTGGGCATCAACGTAAATTGGAACACATTCTACAGTGGACGTGAGACAATTCCACTTCCTATCCCAAAATACCAGTTTGATCTATCAGACAGAGATGTTATTGTTGGAGCAGCACAGAACAACAAGGGCAGCCATCATCCTGTAATTTGTCAAACAGGAAGTGAGAGAAACATTTTCAGTTGTGATCTCAAGTCTGAGTCTTCTTATTACCTGAAGCAACACAAGCACAACGGCATACCCATCATTCCGGGGGCTTTTTATGCAGAGTTGGGTTTAGCAGCATTCATGGCCGGGGCCAAACCAAAGGTGCCACTCAGCTCACTACAGATCAGTGTCAGTTTTCACAGGCCGTTCATTTTGGCTCAGAATTCACCTGAAATGAAGGTACAGTTAGAACAGAGGGAGAATGAAACAAAGTTTAAAGTTCTATCCCCATCTGGAGTGTATGCTTCTGGCACTGTCATTTCAAAGAAAGAGAGTCTGGTTGAGGAGCAAGTCATTGCCTTAAACTCCATCTACAAAAGGTGCAACTCTGTCATTAATGCTCAGGAGTTTTATGGGTATCTCTCTCAGGGAGGCTTTGAGTATGGAGATGTGTTCCAGAACAAGGGAGATGTGCACTATGGAGACGAGCTCAAGGAGGCGTTTGCAGTTGTCAGGGTTCCAGAAGAGCTGCACTCTCAGGTACATGAATACTGTATTCATCCTGTCATGTTAGATTTCCTGATGCAGCTTCTCCCAGTTACGGTGGAACACATTTTTGCTTGGCGACCAGGATTTCCTGCCAAAATAGGAAGTCTGACTGTGCACGAGCCCTTACAGGATGAAATGATTGTCTATCTGAGAGCAATAGATGTGGGCGTGGATCACTTCGAAGTTTGCGGTTGTTTTGCTGATGAAGAAGGAAGAGTGTTGGTTGAGGTTAAACATGTGGTAGTCAGATATCTGGGCAGTCACTCTCATGTGGTTCAAGAGTATTTTTACCATAATGCTTTCAGTGCCGTCACTGAATGCACCACATCTGTTGCTTCACCCCGAGCCTTGGTCTTCAGCGACTGTATAGGAATCTCTAAAGGCCTTCAGCAATATTTGGACTCAAGGTCTTCATATATTTCCTTCACACAAGCCAAAGATATGCTGAGCCAAGGATTTCCTTCTCTTTTGAAAAATCTAAAAATTCCAGATATTGACAAAAACTTTGATCAGGTGTTGTTCTTGTGGGGCAAAGAAAATCTCTGTGCTGTGGCAGCTGAAGTTGTCCTGCAGAATCTGGCGAGCTGCTGTGACACCTTCCGCCAGGTAGTCCTTGAGCTAAAGCGGATCAACTTCCCAAATTCCATCAGGGCAGTCACTTACCATTCATCAGACATCACGGTGCATGACATCAACCCAGGTTTCGCCCTTGTTGGCATGACAAGATCATTTGCTGCAGAGATGCCAGATCTGCAGTTTCAGCTCATTGATATGAGTAGTACTTCAAGTAAGGACATTGCAGCTCTAAATGAAGTCCTTAGATCATATCCTTGTAGCAAGTACCCAGAGTTGGTGGTTAAAGATGGATTAGTGATGAAACCTGCCATTGTCCGGACTTCAGCAGAAGTTCCCCGACTTTTCTGAAGGTAGATTTACCTCTACAACATCTGAGCCCTGCATCTTTCAGACAGCTGATGCACATAAGATGACTCAGATAAGTGCTATCCATTTTGAGGAGGAGGCTCATTCAGTCAGTGATGGATTAGTTGAAATTCAGCCCTCTAGGATATGCGTTCATTCATCAGATTACTTCCCTGTCAGTTCCTTACATCTCAAATATGGCCAAACGCTATACTGGAACAAGCACTCCTCTCAAAAACATAACATTTTGGCTCTTGACTTCTGTGGTACTATTACAGCAGTTGGGAAAGATGTCAGGAAATTAAAGGTGGGAGACCACGTGGCTTCTTGTTATCCTGTGCTAGCAGCCAACCGCGTCAGAGTTCCAGAGGAGGTGTGCTACAATACAAAGCGCTTCCCATTTCTCCAAAAGACACCCTGTGTTTCCTACTTTGTGATAGCATGGGAGATCCTGCATCGAAGCTTGCCAACAACCAAACATAACCTGGGAATCATGTCCGTTGTCCCTGATTGTGCTCTGGTGAAAGTCCTGCAGCTCACTTTCTATAAATCTGGTTGGAATGTCACTGTTGGAACACAGAGCAAGGACTCTTTGGCCAATTTTAATCAAGTGAACACAGTTGTCATCCTGCCTCCATGTGATGAAACCCTGATTGCTAAAATTAGCAAAATTCCAGGTGTCCAAAAGATTCTCTTGATCTGTGAAACTCAAAGCTTGTTTGCACAGGATGTGTACAAAATCGTAAAGGAAACTGTTTGTGTTCATACGATCCAAGTGCCAGACATTCTCCAAAAGGGATCCTTGAATGTCAAAAGGCCGCATATTAATCAGTGGCTGAAGTCTTTGAATATAAGCAGGAAATTATCCCTTGAAAGTGTTATCTTTCAGGGTGTAACATCTGACAACCTCAAGTGGAAACAACAATCATACTTCAGCACACAGAAGCTTGCCTTAGTGGCTCTTGACAAAGACGGTGGCCACGGGCTGTCCAATATACCAATCATGCCAACGAAAAAACAACTTTTCAAAAAGAGAGCAGTGTATATAGTGGCAGGTGGTCTTTCTGGTCTGGGCTTTGAAACTGTCAAATTCATCTCACAGAGAGGAGGCAAGTACGTTGTGATACTCTCCAGAAGCAAGCCCTCACCAGAGGTCCAACAAGAGATTAATAAAATGGAGAAGCAGTGTGGAAATTGCATCACTGCCATGGAATGTGATGTGTCTGCGTCAGAGTCTGTGAACAAAGTTGTCAGTGCCATCCGACAGAAATACTCCAGTTGTCCAATCAGAGGAGTGTTTCACAGCGCTGTTGTCTTGCATGACGGGTTGATCGAGACCCTTAACCAGTCTCTATATGAGAAGGTTTTTAGACCCAAAGTCAGTGGTGTTCTAAATTTGCACTATGCAACCAGCCAATGTCATTTGGACTACTTTGTTTGTTATTCCTCTATCTCAGCGTTCCTAGGAAATGCATCTCAAACAAATTATGCAGCAGCCAACACATTCCTTGATATGTTCTGTCACTATCGGCGTAAACTTGGTCTTCCTGGACAGTCCATCAACTGGGGAGCTCTGAATCTTGGTCTTCTTTTGAACAAGGAGCATTTCCAACGTTTCCTGGAGGCCAAGGGGATAATGGTGCTGGATGTCCCAGAGATTCATAAAAGTCTTGAGCAATGCCTTGTGCTGAATCGACCCCAACAGGCTGTTTGCAGGTTTCATTTTAGAAACATCAGGAACAATATTCTCTCTCAGAATGTGGCCTTGACCAATCGACTCTTTGAGCTTGTGAACGAGGCCTACCAAAAGTCCAAGGAGACAGAAGCTCAAGCTAAACAAACCCAAGCTGTTTCTCCAAGAGAATACATCATATCTCTCCTGAGTGAGACCATTGGGATGGATAGAAGTGAACTTAAAGATGAAATGCCTCTTTCATCACTTGGTATTGACTCCATGCAGGCCATGACAGTGCAGAACCTAATCTTCCAGGACAAAGGTGTGAATCTGCCTCTGGTCAAACTATTGGATCCCACTGCAACTATTTCAACAGTCATTGGTCTGCTGAGTGGAGATGAAAATGAATATTCTAGCAACAGCAAAGAGACGGTTCCCGATGGGGACAACAATATTTCTACTCGACTGTAAAAATGCAGCTAAAATAATCAAATCTTTTTTTGGTATCACTTCATAACCATTAAGTCATGGTTATTGTCATGTTATTATAACTGGGTTCACAGGCCATCCCTTATCAATGCCACATGTCCATATTGTAGATTGTTTGTTGTATAATTACTTTACTTACTATATTATCAAATTGTTGATTATGAAACATCTCAAATAACATTGACATTTTTGTTGATAAATGTTTTAGTTGTGTTAACTGTTAAGTATTTTATTGCAATTATGTTTACTGTTATCTACCTGATACATTTTTTATTTTTTCTAGGTTATGACCAGTTATCAATCCTCTTGAATATGGTTTTATGATTATGATGCTAAAACAAATGAGGCAGTCCAGTATCTTGCCATGTTCCCTGAAAGCACAGCAGGGTGATTGTTAATGTTTAATATATATATCATTATACAGCAATCAAATGAAATACTTACCTATATAGATATCTGGCTTTAAATATAAAACATACCAACAAATGTGACACAAAAGAACCTTCACATTGATCATTAGAGCTTTTATTACATTTTTGTCTGACATAATAAAAGAGTCTACAAACACACTTGATGAGGTTGATTAATCTACAAATGTTCTCACTATCAGTTTCACAACTATGCCAATTTTATATCCCATTTAATTTATCCACCTTTCACATAGTATTTAGTTCTCTATTGTAGATTCCATACAAGAGTGGCAATGTTGTAAATCATACAAAAACTCATCACTTGCAACCTTCAAATTATAGACATTTACTTTTAAAATAAAGTGCTAATAATTACTCATTATTTATTACCAAACTTTCCAGAGTGGCCAGTGTGGCATTTGGGTCCAGTATTTTAACCAGAGGAACATTGACACCCATGTCTTGGTAAATCTTATTCTGCAGTGTCATGGCCAGCATCGAGTCGATCCCCAGTGTGTGTAGACTCATGTCCTCATTGAGATCATCTTCCCTAACATTGCTGATGTCACTGACTATTGATCTCACATTTCCGTGGGGACGTGGGAGTGACACAAGCTTAGCATTTGGGTCAATGTTCGTGTCATCCTTCAGGCCAATTTTCACCAGAGGCGCCAGCCGAGCTCTGAGAGATGCATTTTGAGAAAGTACATGAACGTTCAGATTTTTGAAGTTGAACTTGCATATGACCTGTTGTGGTCTGTTCAGTCTCAGACTGTCCTCGAGAGCCTCATGAATGTCGCACACATTCAACACCATCATCCCTTTTGCCTCGAGGAATTTTTGGAAGTGGTCCTTGTTGAACAAGAGGCCAACATTCAGGGGACCCCAGTTGATGGACTGTCCAGCAAGACCGAGGTTTCTCCGGTAGTGGCAGAACATGTCAAGGAAAGAATTGGCTGCTGCATAGTTAGACTGGGAAGGATTTCCAATGAAGGAAGAGATGGAGGAGTAGCACACAAAGAAATCCAACTCCTTGTGAAGTGTGGCACGGTGGAGGTTTAGGGCCCCATTCACTTTGGGCTGCAGCACCATTCTGAAAAGGGACTGATCAAGACTTTCTATGAATGCATCGTGCAATACTGCTGCACTGTGGAACACTCCTGCAATTGGACATGAAGGGAAAGCTTCCTCTATGTTTGAGATCGCATTTGCTACCTGCATTGATACAGAAACATCACATTGGACGTTGATTATTCTCACTCCGTATCGTCTCTGGAGAGTTTCCATTTCAAACTGCTTTTCATTACTCAGAGAACTTCTGGACAGTGTTGCAATGCAACCACCACCATTATGAGCAATAAACTTGACAGTCTCCAGTCCCAAACCAGAGAGACCACCAGTGACAATGTAAACACTGCCTTGTTTGAAGACTTGTTTGGGCTTTGACAGCAGAATGATATCTGATGTCCCACAGTCAGAAACCCTCTGCTTTAGAACAATTTGTTGCACCGTTGTTGTAGTGAAATAGGAATCAATGTTTTTTTTGGTCTCAAGTTTGTTTGTGCTTGATACCTGAAGGATGTTTCTTTTTAGAGGGACTCTGTCCAACCCTAAAGACAACAGCCAGCTGGAGATACTCTTGCTCTGTGCTTGCAGATTGGCTCTCTGGAGAACTTTATCTAAATAAAGATGATGCACATGTACAAGCTCATTCTTCATTGAGAAGATGACTGGGGTTGTTGGTGAGCTGCGATTGCCATATACAAAAATAAAATGTCTCTCGTGTCCACTGCTCTCATACATGTCCTGCCATGAGTTGTCAAATGGAGGCAGAAAAACAAATGCATGACTCTGATGAAAATGAAGATGTTGAGCATTGAAGTGCACCAAGACAGAAACATTCCACCCGGATCTGTTTGCTGTTAGAGCCAAAACTTTCACCAGTGAAGATGCAGAGGCGGACGCAATGATGACCAGTTTTCTGTTCTGGTGTTTTACCCCAGAAACCACTCGCTGTAGAATCTCCCATGCCAGTATAAAGTAAGACACACAAGGAGTGTCCTTCAGGAATGGGAATCTCTTTGTGTTGTAGCATGCAGCTTCAGGAACAACAATACTGGTGGCAGTGGCAGCCACCGGATAACATGCAGCGATGTGATCTCCCAAAGTGAGACTAGAAACATCTTTCCCAACAGCTGAGACGACACCACTGAAATCTAAGGAGAGAAGCTGGTGACTCTCAGAAGCGTAATCATTCCAATACAGAGTCCTGCCGTACTTCAAATCTGACGTGGTGACAGGAAAGTAATCACAAGTGTGCATGCACATGTTGGTCAACCGGATCTCAACAGACTTCTCTGGGAGAACATTTACATTTGGGCCACATTTGATGGCAGACAAATGAACCATTCTGTAGGGATCAGCTGTTTGTAGAAAAAAGTTGCTCAAATTCAGCAGATCACCATCACAGGAACCCCCACTAGTCATAGCTGTCTGTTCCATCCTTGATGTCAACACTTCCCCTTTGTGGATAATCACCTCCTGCTGGTTGCAGGTGTGGATTACATGAACCAGCGCCATAATGTCTTCACCGGTGACTGAAGCCAGGTCAATCAGTTGAAAAGAGAGGTCTACCATCTCTGCTGCACAGGCCCTCGTCAAACCAGACAGCACAAAACCAGGACTGATGCGGTCCACGGTTGTTTCTGACGATCTGAGAGTTATGACACGAACGGTAAAGGAACGTTTGCTGTCTTTCAAGGCTAAAACAATCCTGCAAAAGAGCTTGCAGCAGGTCACCAGAGAGTCCAGCATCTTCTCAGAAGACAAGCCACTCAGGTCCTCAACACCCCAAAGGAAGAGGACATTCTCAGTTTCTACATGGGTGGAACATAAATGTGAGACTTTTTTTTGAAGTTGATCTGCCGTCCAATGCTCTCCGATCTCCACAAGTGCCGACTCTGCATGCAAGTATGGCCTGAGTCCTTCAGCAATGCCGAGTTTGTCTTCAAAGACTATTGCTTTTATATAAGAGTTCTGGAAGTTTCTTTCAGAAGCAATCAGGGTTAATTCATTGTGATAGAAGCAAGAGTGAACTTTTGTTCTGCTGCCCAAAAAAGAGATTCTCACCCCTTTAAGTTCTACCAGTACAAGACCTTCTGTGGTAGAAAAGCTACCGCATACCTCTAAGGAGTCTGGGGTCTCTTTCGTGGCACGTAAGTACATGACCATCTTCTCTTGTAATGAACCTGATATCCTTACACTTCCAATAGCAGAGGGGAATCCTGACCTAGCTGTTTGCTTTCTCATAGCTACAGCAGCCGTCATTTGCAAAAAATAGTCCAAAAGCACAGGGTGAAAGAAATATTCGTGTAGCTGTTTCAGAATTTCATTAGGAAGTTGAATCACTGTCACAGCTTCTTTGAATTCATCTCCAAAATGAACTTCATCAAGCTGTTTGAAGACAGAACCATATTCAAACCCTGCCTGAGAAAGAAACAAATATATCTCTTTTCTCTTCAGAATCATTTTACACCGTTGGAAAACAGTGTGAGGGCAGATGTTTGGTTCTTCAAGAGGTAATCCATCAGTGTATCTGTAGGTCCCAGAGGCATGCGTGGCAAAGGAAGACTGTATTTTAAATGATGCTTCATTCTCTGATTGTTCCAGCTTCACTCTCAACTGATGACAGTTTGATCTCAGTGTCAAAGGCCTCTCAAATTTAACGCTAACCTGGAGAAGGGAAATGTGCTTCTTTGGCCTCAGATTTGCCATTACTGAGGCATAGGCAAGTTCAACATAGAGAGCACCTGGCACAATGGGAATGCCATTGTTTTTATGGTCCCAAAGATATGATGCAGAATCTAAAGACAGTGTGAACTTGTACTCAAGGTCACCACAAAGTATTTGTGAAAGAGCTCCATAATCAAAGAGAGATGCTGGTTTCTCAACTTTTCTCACAGCGTTACATTTAATTTCCTTTTTTGCACAGACAAACTGGTAGATTGGGAAATTTGTCGGCAATGTCTCAAAACCACAGTAGACTCGATGCCAGTCCACATTGATGCCTTGCTCAAATAGTCTTCCCAGAGTATGCATGACCATGTCATAACTGCTCCCCGGCTGGGCAGTAGGCAAAACCACAGTACTCTTACCCAAGGTCTCTTTTATGTTCCTTTGTAGAGCTCTACGAGGACCGATCTCCACAAAGACCACGTCTCTCTGTGTGTTCACATCTTTGGCCACAGCGCGCAATGCTTGTTCAAATAGCACCGGCTCTCGGATGTTTCTTGCCCAGTACCTGCCTGTAGTAAAGTCACCGTCAGAGCAACTTCTGGCAGTCACAGTTGAAAAAAGTTTGCACTGTTTGTTTTCAGCTCTCAGTGCAGAAATAGTTTCCTCAATATCATCGAGTATCGGATCCATCATGTGACTGTGGTATGCTGCTGGGACATCTAACTCATGAAGGAATAGATTTCTGTCTGAAAACATGGACTTTAGCTTCTCCTTCAGGTTGTCCACAGCTTCTGCATCCCCTGACAGAGTACAGGACAGGGGGCTGTTGAATGCTGCCATGCAAACTTTACCAGAGAAACCTGGAAGGATTTCCAGTACTTCCTGTACAGGAACATTACTGACGATAAGCATTTTCCCGCCCGTCACCTTGTTTTGGAGAGTGCTGCGGAGGTGCAACACCCTCACTGCATCCTCAAGAGACAAGAGACCAGAACAGTGAGCGGCAGCAACCTCACCAACAGAGTGTCCGAGCACAAAATCAGGGGTCACTCCCCAGTGTTTCAGGGCTGCAACAAGGCCCACTTGTATTGCAAAAAGTAGGGGCTGCGCGACACTGGGCATATTGACCTCATCGTACTTTTCCTCCCCAGTAAGCCAATGGCTGACGGAGATACCTTTATGACACTGCAAAATGCTCTCAACTTGCTCTATCTTGTGTCGGAACACTGGGATGTCTCTCAGCTGCTTACACACTCCCTGGTAGGCGACTCCATTTCCACAAAAAACAAAGCCCAGCTGGACACCAGACCTTGTTGACTCTGCCCTTGTTTTTAGAGAAGATGTCAGCTGATGCTTTAAATCTGAGAGTGAGGATGCTACAAAGGATTTCCTATATTTGTGTCTGGAGTGGCTCCGCCTACATGCTGAAGTGTATGAAATCGCCTGTAAATCAACTGTCTCATCACCAGAAAGTCTCTGTTGGGTGTCAGCGATGGACAGGTGTAGTGAGTCCTCTGAGGCTGCTGATAACAAGAATACTTTTGGACAACTTTTTTGGACCTGTGTGGGAGCATCAGTCTGCCGGAACTCTTTCACAATTGCATGAGCATTTGTGCCCCCAAACCCAAAACTGTTGATACCAGCTACCCGCTCTGAAGACCCCTCCAGCCTCCATCTTTCAGCTTCAACTGGAACCCTTAAACCCAGAGCTTTGGTGTCTATGCTGGCGCTGTCTTCTGAGTAGAACAGCGAGGGGACAATAGTCTGATGTTTCATCATTAAGAGTACCTTAATCAGCCCGGCGACTCCAGCTGCAGATTCGGCGTGTCCAATGTTGCCCTTCACAGAGCCGATACAGAGTCTTGCCGATCCGGGAGATTTGGCTTTAGCAATAACGCTTGAGATGCTGCTGGCCTCCGTTGGGTCTCCAGCTGTGGTTCCAGTCCCATGAGCCTCAATGTACTGGACACGTGTGACATCGGACTCTGAGTAAATTCTTCGTAGGAGCTCCTGCTGCTGAGTCACGGAGGGTTTTGTGATTGGGGTCACGGAGTGGCCGTCCTGGTTGACTGCTGTTCTACTGACGATGCCCCAAACTTTGTTGTAGTCTTTAATGGCCTTTTCCAAAGAAAACAACACAGATGACATTGATGATAATAATACAAGTAATGTCTGCAAGAACAGATCAATGTTAAGACACTCACATCTTTCAGTGGCTTGAGGAGAACAATGCCACAACCCTCCCCTCTACCATAACCATCTGCCTCGCTGGAGAAAGGCTTGCTGGTCCCTCCAGGTGAGATCATCTTGGCCTTGGTGAGGGCAACAAACACTCCTGGCTCTATTATACAGCTGACACCTCCACAAAGAGCCATCTCACAGTCTCCTGTTGAAATAAGCAGCATTTTAAACATGACGATGTCCTAAAAAAATTATACCTTTGCATTTAAAAATGGAATACCTTGCTTTATAGCCTGACAGGCTAAATGTAAACCCACTAAAGAGGAGGAGCAAGCGCTGTCGATGGTAATAGAAGGGCCGGTGAGATTGAAGACGAAGGAAATTCTATTGGATGCCATGCTCGTCGCTGTCCCTGTGCTGCTGTAGTGGTTAATTGTAGTGGAGCTCTTATTCTGAACCATCTCATAATCCCTGTTCATCAGACCTGTGAAGTCATTACAGATTATAATTTATACATCATGGAATGGCTCCAACCCGACGTCAGTCACCTATGTACACGCCTGTCCTGCTTCCACTGATGCTCTCCATCGAGATTCCTGCATCTTCTAACGTCCTGTAGGTGCACTGCAGAAGCAGCTTCTGCTGAGGGTCCATTAAATCAGCCTCTGTCTCAGTGATGCCAAAGAACCTGTGGTCGAACACGTTAAACCTACAAACAAAAAGAAGACCGGTCAGGGATCTCTCCACGGACCTTCAGTCTGGTTGGGTTGGTTTTACCCATCTATAAGAGCTGCTCTGGTTGTCTGCATCTTTCCAGGTTTGCTTCCATCAGCGTCGTACCAAGAGGTGGTGTCGAGCCTCTCGGGTGGAATCTCCATGACGCAGTTCTTCCCCTCCGACAGAACCTTCCAGAAACCGTCCAGCCCCTCACCTAAATCAAAAACACCACAATCGCTTTGGTTCCTCCACCACAAACACCTAAATATTATTCATACCTCCAGGAAAATGACACCCAATCCCAACGATGGCAATGTCGTCCTCCATCTTCCAAGATTTTGTGGCTTCAAACCAAAATGGACCTTCTGTCTACTCTTCAGAGAGCTGTGACGTCCTCTCCATCCCAACATCTCTGGTGAGATCTGGAGTCCAGCCTCCATCCTTTTATAGACATGGTCACTTTGAAGGCACAACAAAGGCCCTTAGAAAGAGCCTCAATTCACCCGGAACTGACGACCGTTCAGGGGTGACGCTAAATGAACCTTTTCTTCTTCTTTGGAGATCTGTGGTATCTTTGTTTTCAGCCACAGCTTCAGGACCCTTAAAGCCAACGCTGAAGATCTACATTTTAATGTTTGTTCTCTATCACCTGAATGCAAGTGCCACCAGGTTTAGTGTTTTTCTGTTTTTATAAAAACACCTTTTTTTTCTTTATTCTGTGGGCGTGTCCAGGTGCAGGTGTGTGATATGATTGGTCGGAGGTGCCCAGGCCCCTTTGGTTCCCTGAGGGCACCAGCGTATTTAGGAGCAGCTGCAAACCGATCTTCTGTTTGCTGCTCCTCTCCTTCAGAGGCAACCTGTCTGGGTGGAATCAGAACCCGTGTTTTTTCTAGCTGCACTGTGCTCCTGTGTTCCTGTTTCTAGCAGCCTTTGGTTTAGGAAAGCAACGCTGATGGAAGACTAATAACAAGCCACGCTCCAACACGCCCTCCTGGGTAACAGCAACCTTTATTTGAAGGTTCAAGATGGCTCCCGTCAAACAGAAGCATCTTCCGTTTACTTATATACATTTACATTTCCCCTCGTTCCCCAGTTCATGTGGTTGTAGGTGGGCCTATAACAGGAAGGAGAAGACATCTTTGGGCACTTAAATAAATAAGAACACAAAAAAACAAGGTAGTGGAAGTATCTATAGATGGCTCTACCACCCGTACCAGGCTCGGGAGAGATGGTACAGTCCTGACTGAGGTACTTGAGGTCCTGCAGTGGTTTTACAGACACGGTAAAATAAAAATCCCCTCGCCTCCGTCAAACTTGATGATTGTGTAACTGCTACTGTAAAAAAACTAAGTGAGAGGGTCTGAACGGTTAGCTGCTGTTGACGGCTTTCGTTTGGCTGAAACCGCAAGTCTTTGCCCAAAGAAAGATCTCAATCATTGACTAAAGAAACGCAGAGGGCCTCCAAAAGGCCGCAGCTTCATGTACACATTATACAAGAGTCTGAAGGTCCTGCTGAGGTATTCAGTGCTCCAGTGGCTTCCCCTCCAGCACCATCTGGATCTCCTTGGCGTCCAGAGTTTCGTATCTGAGCAGCGCGTCGGCCAGCTTCTTGTGCTCCTCGCTGTACTTCTTCAGGATGCTCTTGGCGCGTTCGTAAGAGTCCTGAATGAGGCAGAGATCTGTGAGCGACCCGCGTTTCTAGTTGCGAACAAAGCAGCGGAGCGAGCGCCGACCTTCAGCAAGATCCTGACTTCCTGCTCGATGGCAGCTTGCGTCTCGGGGCTCTGCTGGCGCACGTCGCTGTAGGTCATCACACCGAGCTGAAGGACACACAGACGACACTCGAGTCACCGGTCGTCACACCAGCGGGGGGGGGGGGGGGGCGATTATGTGGTCACGTGAGAAGACTGAAGGACCTTCTGTTCGGTTTGGCGGGAAAACTTTACCTTGTCGCTCATCCCGAATCTGGTCACCATCATTTTGGCTATTTTAGTCGCTCCATCGAAGTCGCTGGAAGCTCCTACAAAGCAGCAGAAGGTTACCAACCTGTGACAGCGTTAGAGGTTTTGTTTGAAGCGCGACATCGGAAAGGCTCCCGCACCAGTCGTGACGTAGTCGTCCCCAAAGATGAGCTCCTCTGCGACGCGGCCGCCCATGCTGACGTCCATCTGGGCCAGCAGCTGAGCTCTGGTCTCGCTCCAGCGGTCGTTCTCCGGCAGCAGGGACACCTGGATGACGGAGACGGCCGGCGTCAGCGTTCGGCGGGTAAGAGGCGGGACACGACAAAGGAAGAGGCCTCACGTGTCCAAGAGTTGGACCTCGAGGCATGATGGTGGCCTTGTTGATGGGCATCGCGTCTTTGGTGAAATAGGCGACGATGGCATGCCCGGACTCGTGGTAGGCCGTGATGGTCTTGTTCTTTTTGTCGATTTCAACGCTCCTCCTCTCGGGGCCTTGCGTGAGCAGGACAGAACAGAGGGTCTTTGATACCAGAATACCTCCGGCCTCCTCCAGAGGGGACCTGCGAGCGCTCACCCATGAGGATCTTGTCCTTGGCGAACTCCAGGTCCTTCATCGTGACCATCTCTTTCTCGTCCACAGCCGCCTTCAGGGCCGCCTGGTTCACCAGGTTCTCCAGCTCTGCACCGGAGAAGCCCACCGTGCCCCGGGCGATGATCTCTGCGTTCACAGCTGGGCAACAACAGAAGGTCCTTCTTTACGCCCATCAATGCACAATGGTGCAGACCAACGTCGATATTTGAGCTTTTTACGCCGCGACCTACCGGGGTCCACTTTGATCTTGGAGAGGTACCAGTTCAGGATTTCAGTGCGTCCTTTCACGTCAGGGCGGGGAACCGTCACCTGCATGTCGAACCTTCCGGGCCTCACCAAGGCGCTGCGCACAGAACAACCGAAGAAGGCTGAGCTCCTCGCTTTCTCTCGTCATCGTTTTATATCTGCGTCAAGACCGGAACCTACTTGTCCAAAGCTTCTGCAAAGTTCGTTGCCCCGACGACGATGACGCCTTCGTTCGGTTTGAACCTGTGAAAACGCCCAAACGTTACAAACCGGACACGCGTACGGACGTCGTCGAGAGCAGTCGGGGAACCCACCCGTCCATTTCAGCCAGCAGCTGGTTGATGGTTTGTCTGGAGTACGGGTGCATCGGAGACTCGATCCGCTTCCCGCCGACGCTGTCCAGCTCGTCGATGAAGATGACGCAGGGCGCGTTGGCCTTCGCCTCTTCTGCAACGATGAGAAGGAGAGCTGTCGTCGCCGCTCTGACGAACCCCCGCGTGGTTCCCGACGTCCTGCCGACTTACTGAAAAGGTTCCTGATGCGGCTCGCGCCGACGCCCACGAACATCTCGTCGAACTCTGACCCGGAGGCGTAGTAGAAGGGCACGTCGGCCTCGCCGGCCACGGCCCGCGCCAACAGGGTCTTCCCTGTTCCCGGAGGACCAACCAGGAGGATTCCTGGAAGAAATCAGGAATATTTAACAAACGAAGGAGACCTAAACCGGAGCCACGGGGGAAAAGGTCCCACCTTTGGGCAGCTTTCCCCCCAGGACGGTAAACTTCTGAGGGTTCTTCAGGAACTCCACCACATCCTGGAGCTCGTTCTTCGCCTCCTCGACGCCTTTGACGTGCTCGAACGTCACGTTCTTCATCTGAACGGGGTCGACGGCCAGGTCCAGGCCGGACGTGGTGCGGAACCTCACTGGGGAACCCCGAAACGACGGCGCGTTAACACCGAGTATGCAGGACACACGCTTATATTTACATCAAGGACTGACTGAAATGCTGTTAATTTATCACTACATGCAAACGAGATGACGTTTATCGGGTGAACAGAGACAACATCAAAAAAGAAGAGAAAACTGAAACAAACCAGCATCAGAAAAGGAGCCTTTACCAGAGAGAAACGGGGTTCTGGACAGGCCGTAAAGGCCGAGAAGTAGGAGGACCAGCAGGACCAGCCTGGTTCTCCTCAGCGAGTCTGTCAACAACAGAGGTCAGCGTGAAGGTCATTCAGGATTCTTTTGGTCGGGGGGGGGGGCTGAGGTGGACACACACACCTTGTGTTCTCTGAGTGAAGGCCTGAGATCTCATGAAGCCCTCGCTGAAGCCCGTCCTGAAGGCTTCCTGCTGGTTGTCGGGGACGTTCTTTTGTTTCACTATTTGGTCCAGCGACTGCGCCTCGGGTCCCTTCTCCCTCTGAAGCAAACCCTGGAGGCAGACGCGCTCATTAGTCCTGGAATCTTTTCGTTTTCCGTCACCTGACCTCCAATCTGACCTTAATGAAAGCCGGCGTGTAGGCCTCAGGTTCCGCCTGACCGTCGAAGCCAGACTCTGTTCTCCTGGCCCTTGATCGGAGCGTCTTGAACCCTCGACTCTGGACCCAAACTGAAACGCAAAAACACAACCCTGAAGCCCTGAGGTCTATTTATCACACGCGTGTGTGTGTGTGTGTGTGTGTGTGTGTGTGTGTGTGTGTGTGTGAGCGTCCGTCGGCCTCACCAGGCAGGAGCTGAAGCTCTGAGCAGACATCTCTCAGAGGACTCTGGTGTCTGTGGAACAGCGGGGAGCCGAACGTCCCCACTCTTCTGTGCGTAAACCCTGTCAGGGAAGAAAAAAAAAAGATTTTATAAATAACGGGACAAGCTCCGGACGGAGGAAAGTGTGGCCGCGTCGCCCTTCCGCCCACCGTGTTTGTTGTGAAAGAAGCTGTCGGAGGACACGTGACTGGTCCTCCAGGCAGACGGGGCGGCGGCGGGTTCTTGGGGGAGCAGCCTCCCGAAGAGCTCGCCCAGCTGACCGGCCCTGATCTCCGACAGCCCGAGATCCCTCAGGCTCACGCAGGGCTGCGGAGGGAGCGACAGCGTGAGCAGGTAGGGGGGCCAACGGCGGAGCGGACCCTGCCACGGGACGGTCTCACCTCTCTCGGATACGGACCGTGGTCCGGAACGAGGTCTCGGCCCAAGGTCTGGATCGAGGCCGCGGCCGTGTTCTTCAGGGCGTGGAGGGCGCTGATGAGCTGGCCGAGGGGCAGCAGCACCTGAGGAGGACAGACCAGTGTTACCATGACAACGACCCCAGGACCTCGGAGGCCTGAAACCTCCCGTCAAAGTCACCCACGGTCACTCATCGGTGTCAAAAGTCAGCAGAGGGGATGTTGGTGAACTTAAACGGGAGATCTCTGCTGGCTTATCCCCGAAACTGCTTACTAAGAGCAGCTGTGACGTCAGCGGTTATGTAGTCCATGTAGCATAGCCCGGCTAGTTTGTCATTGGCTCTAAAAGGGCGAATAAAAGACGGATCGGCTCGGCCGAGCGTCGACGTCCGGCCTTAAAAGGCGGCGGCGGCGCCGTCTGACGAGGAGGCGAGCGTCCCGGGTCGGAGGAAGAGGCAGGCGGGACGTCGTTCGAGAGAAAAGGCTAGCGCTTCTCACCTGCTGCGGCTGGAGCGACGACGACAGCGAAAACATCTTCAAAGACGGGAGATCAAGGCCCCGGGCTCGGTCAGCGACGTCACGCCCTCGCCGCGGAGGACAGGGGAGCCGTTTTGTGGTTGTTTTCTTGTGGCCGCTCGTTACACAACTTTGAACCGCGGACGACACGGATCCTCCGGCATCTGGCCCCCAAAGAACTACAAAATGACGTCGAAGGCGTCGCTTCCGGTGCAGTTACGTAAATTTGTGACGTAGACAACGCGGCGTCTCGCGCTCCAGATTTACCGTTAGTTTAAAATATATACATTTAAAAATAAACGTTACAAAAGCTCATATTATTAAAGCAACAACATAATTACATAAATATTAAATTAAACTATTAAAAAGAATCAGAAAACTCGATTTGTGAATCAAAATGGTCGCGAGTCCTGTTGTAATAACGTGGTTGTAATAGGTGATAAAGACGTTTTTATCGATTAGATGGTCTTGTAGAGAATAGTAAGATAATATTATATATTATCTTATATATTATATTTGGGGGAGAGACGTGTTTTAAAAAATGTTTTGTAATTTTTGTATAACCCTCTTTCATAATTGTGTTGACCTATTTGACCTGTTCCTCAACTAACTGCAAATTTGTAATAAATTAGAACTTAATTGCAAAAAAACGAAAAAATGACAAAAAAAACGAAACTACTTAAAATACCCAATGTCCCAAAGATTTAAAGGAGTATGTTTTTGTTACAAATGGTAGAAGATAGTGTGTTTTTGATTAAATTAAATTCATTTGTAAATTGTTAACACGGTGTTATTGTTCATGTTTGTGCAATTTTAATCGATAATAACACAATAAATAAAGAAAAAGTAATTAATTGCTCGAAAATGCTGCAGTCAAAGGTGACCTTAGTACTCTTTAAGTAGTTATCTGATTAACTTTATGGTATAAATACTGTTATTAAAAAGAACACAAACTTGAAAAACAACAAATGTATTTGAAAAGTTTATTTGAAAGTTTTGTTATTTATTGTGACGGACTCTGAGGCTGGCCTCGCCGGCCTGATTGAAATTAACCAAAGCTTAAATCCAGTCTCTCGAACGACACCTGTCGACGGCGGATAACCACATACGCCACATATATGTATATTTATGTAGCCAAATGTAAAAAAAAAACCGATAACAAACAATAATAAACAGATATTTTTTGTTTGTTGTGGGAGGAGTTTCCTCTAGATATCCGACAGGCAGGTGTGTGGACGCCTAAACGGCGGAAGGACCCCGATTCAAATGCCCACAACAAAGCTGTTCATGTCGGCGTCGTCCCGATTTAACTCCGATTGTGGCCCCGGCGACGCGTGAACCATGGAGCCGAGCGGCGGGGACGGGGCCCCGGGGGCCCCCAGGGCCCCCTCCATCGACGACTTCGTCGTGCTGAAGCCCGTCAGCCGAGGCGCGTTCGGCAAAGTTTACCTGGCGAGGAAGAAGAGCAACGCGCGGCTGTACGCCATCAAGGTGAGTTTACGACGTTTGCGCGCGTTCACCTGCGAAAAGACGCCGGCTGAGGGGGCGGCTGTGCCCCCCAGGTGATGAAGAAGGCGGACGTGGTGGACAAGAACATGATGGGGCAGATGAAGGCGGAGAGGGACGCCCTGGCGATGAGCAAGAGCCCCTTCGTGGTTCACCTGTTTTACTCTCTCCAGACGGCCACGAAGATCTACCTGGTAACACACACACACACACCCAACACACACACACCCCAACACACTCCCAACAGGTGTGCTGAACCCCGGCCCTGACGTTGGTGTGCCCTCCAGGTGATGGAGTACCTGATCGGGGGCGACGTGAAGTCCCTGCTCCACATCTACGGCTACTTCGACGTCTCCATGTCCGTGAAGTTCGTCGCCGAGGCGGCGGCCGCCCTGGGCTACCTCCATCGCCACGGCATCATCCACAGGTACGGCGGCGAGCCCTCGCTTCGGGGGCGGGGGCTCGTGGTGAGGTCTCTCTCGTTGGCAGGGACCTGAAGCCGGACAACATGCTGATATCCAACGAAGGCCACATCAAGCTGACGGACTTCGGCCTGTCCAAAGTCAAGCTGAACAGAGGCAGGTTGCCCCCGGCAACGGTACAAAAAAAAAACGGGCGAAATGCCTCCTCTAACGCGGCTGTTCCTTCGCCTGTCCCGTCAGAGCTGAACCTCACAGACATCTTGACCACGCCGTCCTTGGCCAAACCGAAGAAGGGCTACTTCCGCACCCCAGGTCAAGTCCTCTCCCTGATCAGCTCCCTCGGCTTTGTGAGTGGACTCCCATTACCCCCCCCCCCTTCGGTTTCCCCGTCGAGGCGCTTTCTGACTGTCGTGATCTCAAAAGCAGAACACGCCCTCGGCTCAGGCGAAGCGCCACTGCAGCACGTCGGCCGTGTCCAGTCCCGCGTCCTGCGGCAAGGTGAGGAGGAAGAACAACTCTCTGGGTTCTCCCAGGACGAAGAGGAACGGCGGCGTCTTCTCCCCCGCCTACGACCCCCGCGGAGACGGTACGAGAGTCTCGCTTTGCGACGTCGTTTCGTATGAATTTGGCGCCGAACCGCAGCCTTCCCGTGTCCCGCAGGGCCCGAGCACGCCGTGTTCAGTCCCCACAAGTTGGCGAAAAACCTGACGCCGTCGCTGCTGAAGTCCAGGATGAGGTTTGACACGCTGAGCGCAGGCAGCGCCACCACCGCCAGCGAGGGAGGCGTCAGCCCGATGTGGGAATCTGAGGAGGTCGGTGACCACAAATCTGCATCGTTGAACACCCAACAGGGACATTGATCATTAAATGTGTACAATTAGATGATCTTACTGAAACACAGAGATTAAAGTACCGTATTTTCCGGACCATAAAGTGCACGGGATTATAAATCGCATTCGGTGAACCAGAACAGTCAAAAACTCACTTTATTTTGGGGTCTATAAACCGTATTTTCAGCACCGTTTCATAGGACAGTCTCAATTCTGTGGTCTATTTATGTAATTAACCAACATATTATAAGACGCATGCTAAAACATACAGTAAAAAAAATGACAACGGAAGCAAAACAGTGAGTTTCATCAATTTAATTAAACTAAATATTCATAAGCTCACCTCTGCTGTTACCTAGTATACCTGCACCAATCAACCGGGAGGAGCTTTTACCGTAGTGCATGTAGCAAAGGCGCACAGCAGATTTTGGAACTCGGTCCTCGCACCGTAATAAAGGACGCACCATCGTTTTTGAGAACATTTCAGACTCTTAAGTGCACCTTATGGTGCAAAAAATATGGTAACCAATATTGATCCATACATGAGGCGCATCGGATTATAAGGCGCACTTTCGGTTTTTGAGAAAATTAAAGGCTTTTAGGTGCCCTTATAGTGTGGAAAATATGGTATCTAATCTCATTCTATAAATCTGAATATTTGTGGATGAAAACGAGCTTTTAAGGGCAGAACTTTCTTGTTCTTTGGTGACTTTATTTCCCTCAGAAAGAAAACGTGCACCTTCACAGACCGGAGCCACAGCACGACCGCGTCTCCCCCAAACCGGGATCGCCGGACGTGTCCGACCCAGACCTCCGCAAACCCAAAAAAAGCGCGTCTGCCCGGTCAGCGGCGTCCTCCTCGGGGAAGAGGACTTTCTCGGACGTTGACCGAAGTCCGGAGGAATTCCAGAACTGTGCCAAGAAGAGCACCGCCTGCTACAACAGATGCTGCGAACCCCCGGCGGAGACCGGGGCCCTTCACACGGGGCTGACTGGGACCTTTTCCACCATTCAGCTGTTGGACGCCGCCGAAGGCCCCGCGTTCGCCGGGCGTGGCTTCCCCAAGCGCTCCAGTCCCATCGCCGTGGCCAAAAGCCTGTTCTGCGAGCTGGACGAGCCGGCGGAGGACGTGTTCAAGGACGGGGCCAGGGACTCGCCGCCCTCGAGCTTCACCTCGCCCCTCCGCGGGAGCGGCGACCTCTGCAGGAGCCTGAGCCTCGACTCCGACGGGTCGGGGCACGAAACCTCTCTGACGGTCGACAGCCACGCCCCCCTCGGGTCGTCCCGAGGACATTCCGGATCCCCGGAAGAGGACGGGGGCTCGCGCCCCAAAACCTCGTTCTCGATCATCGCCGAAACGCCCAAAGCGAAACCCTCCTTCGCCAGCGGCCTCCTCGGCCTGGCCGGCGCCGGGGCGCCGCCTCCCTCCTTCCTGAGGCCCAAAAACGTGGTGGCGTTCCGCAGCTACTGCAGCTCCATCGACCGCTCCAACGTGTCGCGGCTCAGCATGGCGTCGGTGGAGGCCATGGAGACGTCCGCCGTCGCCGCGTCCTGCCACTCTTTCGATGGGAACGCCACACCCGTCCAGAGGCGCCACAGCTCCAGCATGTCTCTGTCCCAGGTGAGTGAGGCCGGAATCCTCCGAGGCCGAGCCAGTGGCGGCGGGAGCGGGAATAACAGCGGAATTCCTGAAGGGCTTTTCCTCCCATTTTCCCCCAGACTCCTCAGCCCGTGTCGACCTCCCAGACCCCCTTCAGGACCCCCAAGAGCGTCCGCAGGGGGGCCCTGCCTGTCGAGGGAGCGCCCATCTTGGGAACCCCCGATTATTTGGCTCCGGAGCTACTTCTGGGGAAGCCACACGGTAGGAAAACCGAGGTCACGAGCACGACGGCGGCCGCAGTTGTTTTGGGGGAGGGAGGGGGGGTTTCTGCGGTCCTTGTGACACATCTTCTCTTTGAGTTTCAGGAAGTTGTCGGTGTGGTAAGTTCTCAAAGACGCTGTTTGCAAGGCGAGCGTGCATGATCCCTCAGCCTGCTCTTGCGTTAGAGTCAGTCGGCTGCGCCCCCCCACTTCCTAGTTTCCCACCCCCCCCACTGATTCCTGTCG
The DNA here is from genome assembly GCA_911728415.1 of Lagocephalus sceleratus. NCBI lineage: Eukaryota > Metazoa > Chordata > Actinopteri > Tetraodontiformes > Tetraodontidae > Lagocephalus > Lagocephalus sceleratus. The sequence continues at coordinate 6,507,301 of CAJVRN010000046.1, forward strand.
CTCTGCGCTGGTGAATAAAGGGGTCGCGAGCAGTGGGAAGGGGGCTGCGATGCATTTTAACCTGACACTAACAACGATTTCAACGGCCAAGGGTTCAGATTAAAGGTGTTTGTGCTCTCGAAAATCAGAAGGTTTGGGGTCGTTTCGCAACTGTGGCGCTGGTTTATTACAACGCGTGAGACGACGGGATGATTTTGTGGTTTCGGGCAGCGGATGCGAGAGTCGTTGATTTCAATGAGGCGAGTTGGCGGTCGCAGCGATTTTAAGTCGTTCTGGAAAATGGAAAATAATCAGTGATTATGAAATGACTCAGCAGATGAAGGACCTTAGTTTCGACTCCCTCCACCCCTCACTCTAACTCCATGCTTCTGCCACCGCTCTACAATCACATCGCCCACAATAACGGGAACCACGGGGGGGTAGACGTGGCGTTTGGAGCCACCGGGTCGGCACAAATTCTGATTGCTGTTGTTGCCCCCCCACCCAGACTTCATGGTGGACTGGTGGGCCCTCGGCGTGTGTCTGTTCGAGTTCCTCACGGGCGTCCCCCCTTTCAACGACGAGACGCCTCAGCTGGTCTTCCAGAATATCCTCAACAGAGGTGAGGTGGACGACGACGTAATTGACCCCGTTATTTAAAGTCCGGCGTCTGGACGAGTTATTTCATGAAGTGTGGATCTTCTCAGATATCCCTTGGCCCGAGGAAGAGGAGGAACTCTCGGCCGACTCCAGGAACGCAATCGACATCCTCCTGACCATGGACATGACGAAACGTGCTGGTTTGAAGGGTGAGAACTTTAATCGGTTTAGTTTTATTCAAGACCGACAAACGGGTGGATTGTTTTTATCCTTATATTGATAATATTATAACTCGGAACGCCTGGTGGCTTCAGAGCTGAAGCGTCACCCCTTGTTCGAGGGTCTGGACTGGGACAACCTCCAGAACCAGCCGATGCCTTTCATCCCTCAGCCCGAGGACGAGACGGACACTTCGTACTTTGAGGCCCGAAACAGCGCTCAGCACATCGCCGTGTCCGGCTTCAGCCTGTAGCGGCGCAGACCAGGTTACCCATCGAAAACCGCTCGAAACCCTCAAGGACATGGTTTAACAAAGGCAGTATTTTTAACATTTAAAAAAAAACACGTTATTGCCAAGGAAAAAAAACACTACATTTCTATATCTCACTTGCTGTTATTGATCAGATATTGATTTTGAATTTGGTGGCGCAGGTTTTATTGATTTATTTTCGCGTCGTTTGGTCACGTGGTGCCGGTAGCGGTTCCACGCTTTCGCGCTCTTTTTTTCTTTGTCCGTCATTTTTTTGTTGTCCGGGTGGGCGTCGGATCTGTCGTTTGGTTCCGTTACGCTACTGAAGAGAGAAAAAAAAGGTAATATATTCACAAATGTTATATTTTAGATGAAGATCTTGTTAAAAACATTTATTACGATTTTAAGAAGTACGAAGTTGTTTGTGTTAATTTTGCTGCTTTTATGTCAGTGTTTGTGATGTCATAAGTAGCTTCCTGCTATACAAATAAATATTCGGATTTGTTCTCCTACTAGTTATAAAAACACCCAGTTCTATTAAACTAAAGTCCCATTCGGTGTTATCTGAAAACTAATTTATTGAATTATTATTAAAATAAGTCAAAGTAAAGAGTAATTTAGCATTTTTTAAATGTAAATGCATAACGGCGATCGTTAGCATGCTGGCTAATCGAAAGCTAAGCGTGTTTGATATCGTAAACTTTACGATTTAGGTGGGAGACTTAAAACCTTTTTAAAACGATAAAGGAAAACTTTATTAATCTGGATTATCACATGCAAACTCCACGACCCGCAGAGGTTCAGATATTCCTGGTAATAACTTTTTGGTATATCTTTAATTCAAACATAATGGCTTCGTAGGGATTAGTACTATTACACATCCAAACTGTAGCAAATATGATATAGTCTTCTATATTAATGGGAATGCAATTAAAATAGCTCCTCTGTACAGCTTTTGCATACAGTTTGATTACAGACTCTAGACAATATTTATACAAACATCAGAACATGTATCACACACATTTGTACAGTGTAGAAAATTGCGACAGATTTTGTGATAGAGCCCTGCATGAACTGACAGCCGACCGCCTCATCGCTCACTAACTGATTATTAGTGATTATTGGTCCCCTTCAGTTATGCTACACGTGGACATGAACGTACCGTATGATGTTGAGGCACTTTATCTAGGTGGGATTAAACAGAAAGTCACTTTTGACGGAAAGCAGAGACAAGTATGCGTCAGGGACCTCATCTAAACACTGATTATTTACTTAAACTTACATAAAAACAGCTGGAATCTGGCCAGAAAACCGAACTCTTACCCTTTCTAAAAGCAATAAATATAATTTTAAACTCACATTTTGATATATTATTACATTCAATCCTCACTTCTAAACTATTACAGCTTTTATTAACAGTTTATTATCAGCAGCATCGCCTGGGCAACTAATGAGCATTGAAAGTCAAGCATTGAACCAACAACTAAGTGCTGGTTCGTCTTTTTTTCTGTGCAAGAAATCCGTATTTATGGTAATTATCATGGAAAACTACACAAACACACCGACAACAAAAACGCCTCCAAAATGGTGGTGTCATGAGGAAGAGGTCGTGGAACAGCTCGGAATCGATTCCACGTCCTCGGGCTCGTTAATCTAGGTGCTTCCTTTAGTGCAAATGCTAATTGCCAGGCTACGGGTCAAAGCTAGTGGGAGTTAGAGCCGTGAGCATCCGGGGTCAAACAACGCGGGGGTGGGGGGTCTTCTGCGCACCCACATCTGAATGACGCCACATTCAGTTGATCCGTCTGTTGAAGAAGGAAAAGGGTGTCAAGGGTGAGCGCTGCAGCGGAAGGAAGGAGGCGGGAGTACCTCTTCCTCCTGCGCACGTAGAGGCTGATTAACCACTGAACCACGAAGGGCCAGACGATGGCGAAGGCGAAGGTGGGCGGAGAAACGTCAAAAGGCCACCAGGACGGCTTCTGAAAGATCGGGAATGACTCGGTTGGTGGCGGGGACAAACGAAAAGAGGGGAAAAACGTGGAAAGGGAAGCGGCTCCCGTACCCGATTCTTATTCTGAAGTGAGGTTGGACACGTTGGAGACAGAGACGTTGACCTCGCCTGCAGAGACAAAGCAAAACACCTGTGAACCTTTGTGGAAATGGGGCTGTTGTGAATGTTTGACAGTGCAAAGTCCTCGTTCGTCCTTCAAACGGAGCTTCTGTGTTAATGTTTAATCGGCCAGATTCGAGATCTGGGACGGACCTGGCTGGCCGTCAGGGCCTCCAGGGTGTGAAGCCTCTCCAGGACGCTCTGCATGTCGTCCTGCAGCCTCGCCAGCGCCACCACGATCTGCTCGTTCAGGCTCCCGCCGGCCTTCGCCGCTCCTCCCCAGCGGCCCCCCTCCCCGCCTCCTGAGCTGTGCAGGGGCAGCGCGTTCCCGGGGCCGAGGCCGGGGGACTTCGAGCCTGAAGGTCACCACAAACATCACGTCGGAGGGGCGGGTTCCGGGGACCCGCACCTGTCGAGAATGGGGGGGGGGGGGGGGCTCACCTCTCCCTCGTCTGATCACGGAGCCCCCGGATCCGTCTGCGTTGAACCTCTGCCTGGTGGGCATGGCTCCTCCGTTCTCTCCATCCTCCCCTCCGTACCTGACGACCTGCGGCGGGGGCTCGCGGTCCTCCTGGAACTGCTGCTCCGCCTCCGACTCCTCCACAGGAGCCAAGGCCTGGCTCTCCTCGTCCTCCAGGCCGTCCAGGGAGCGGTTGTGCTCCGAGTTCTGGAGACGGCGACATCATGGGTGTCGACCGCCGCTCGGGGAGCGCCCCCCCCGCGAGCTCTTACCTCCTCCTGGCCGAACTGATCCACGGAATCGCAGTAGACCTCGCTGTCGGAGTCACTGGCGAGGTGACCGGGACTGGACACGTCTGCGCCGGGATCTGATATGAGCGGGAAGGAACAGCGGCGATGAGATCAGCATCAACATCCTCAGAGCTGAAGGTCCAGATGTGACGCCAACATCTGCCTTTCCCCGATAAACCCCCCCCCCCCCCCCAACTGCACTATGGGGCTATTTCAGAGACTCACCTGCGTGGTGACCGTTGGACAGCGCCTCCCCGGAGTCCTCGCCGTTCAGGGTCGACCTGGAGTGGCCCCCGTTGATGAGGTGGGAGTCGCCGTTGGCCACTTTCCCGTTGGACACGGGCGCCCTGCGCTTCCGGGCCGCGTCCTTCTTCTTTGGCTGGGAAGAAGCTGCAACGGGGGAAATCCAGCCAGAGCTCAACGCCGCAAGTCACCAGATATCCTCAAGGGCGCCCCCGTCCCATTACCTTTCCTGGCCGTTCCCTCCTCCTCTTCCTCTTCATCCTCCTCTTCCTCACTCTCCCTCCCTCCCTTTGATCCGCTCTCCAGGCTCCCGTTCATCTCCATGGTTTTGATGATGCTCTTGGTGACCGCCGAGTTCAGCGTCGTACTGAACCCTGCAACAAGCGTGACCTCGTCACGACCGCCGAAACCCAGATTTTCTTTCTTCAAATCTATCGGATCTACGGAGCCCACAAACCATCTAAAACCATCTACCCCAGGGGTCTCCAGCTCCCCCCCAAAGGGCCGTGAGGCTGCAGGTTCTGGTTCCACCAGTCCAGCTCACCCAGTTTGACCAGTCAGCTGTTGAAGACTCAGGTGAGTTGATGAAGTGAGTCCAGTCTGGTGCTGCTGCTGCTGGGTTGGACCAGAACCTGCAGCCTCACGGCCCTTTTGAGGACGGGGTCGGAGACCCCTAATCTAGCTGGTCTAGACTACGTCACCAGATGATCCGAACCCACGCGGGTGTACTTGCCTTCCAGCTGCCTAGCAAACTTTGTCAAACGGGCTGAGCGTTGGACAGGGAGCAGACCGCGAAACATTAATCCTCGCCCGACTCGCGACAGACGTGGGGGCGAAGGCGGGGCGGGCGCCTACCTGCGCTCAGGTCCGACACCTGGGAGATCTTCTTCTTCTCCTCCACCAGCTCGTAGAACGGGCCGATGGCCCGCAGGAACTTCTCCACCTCGATGGTCATGGGCATCCCCTCCAGGATCTGGGCCGCAAACGCGGAAACTTAATTACAATTGTCGTTAATATCGTTATAATTGAAGGGCAACGGCGCACCAGCTTAATTTCGTTGACGTAGGACACCATCGCTTCCTCCTTCGACATGCTTCCCAGAGAATTCCAGGCATCCCTGGGGGAGGAAATAACCCGGGTTAGCGTTGGGAGAAACAGTCTCACGCGCCCCCGGTATTTCCCCGATTAAAAACCAACGTGGAAAAGCGGAAGAGATTGTTTCATCGTTTCGCAACGAAGGCGGGCGAAGGCCGGTAAACAAACACGAGCGCGCGTTCGAGAGCGGGAACGCGGGGCGGCGGGCGAGGGGTCGCATTCCAGATCCGGGGATTATCTCGCATAACCCCAGCTCAAGCGGGACCGACGGCAGCGGGGGGGGGGGGCGCCGCTCCGGCCCCCGTTCCCTCTGGGGCGTTCCATGGTTTTGTCACCCCAAAAGCGACACTCGCCCCCCCGCCCCACCCCCCATCCGCGAACCCGCCGTTTTGCCGGGCGAGTTTACCACTTGGCCCGGCCGACGGCGTCCCAGAAGCCGGGCCGGGGGGATGTTGCAGACCCCGACGGTGGCCTGCTTGTAGTAGCTGTAGAACTTGAGCATCATGTCGTTGGACGGCTGAAAGGAACCTGAAAAAAAAAAAACCAAAACAACAGAAACGGGAAGCTTTTAAACCACGTGATTCAAACAGTTTTAACAGCTGGAATGAGTTCTAATGCCTAAACTGTCTCGTTTCAGCACAAAAGAGACTCAAATCGACTTAATCGATTCAAGTCTTGAATAGACTTAATCTTGAATCAACTTAATCGATTGAAGTCTTGAATCTTGAATCGACTTAATCTTGAATCAACTTAATCGATTCAAGTCTTGAATCTTGAATCGACTTAATCTTGAATCAACTTAATCGATTCAAGTCTTGAATCTTGAATCGACTTAATCTTGAATCAACTTAATCTTGAATCAACTTAATCTTGAATCAACTTAATCGATTCAAGTCTTGAATCGATTTAATCTTGAATCGACTTAATCGATTCAAGTTGACTTAATCGATTAAATACAGTGAAGTTGTGAAAGTTCACAATAATGTTTATTTTATTCGTTAATAATGTAATTACTAGTTTATTAAGGTTTGAGCCTGGTAACGGGTTCGATGCGCGTTAAGTGGATTATTTTAAATCCCCCGAGCCGAGTCGAGCCGAGCGGAGCCGAGTCGAGCCGAACCGGGCCGAGTCGAGCCGAACCGGGCCGAGTCGAGCCGAGGCCACTCACCGTTGGGGGGCAAACTCTTGATCACTTTGACGGCGGCGTCGAACCTCATCTCGGCCAGGCGCCGCTCGTCCTCGGCCGGGACACACTCCACCTCCATGGCCGGGCTGCTGGAGGGGGGGTTGGGGGAGGCGAAGCCCCCGGTTCGGAGCGTTTAAAGCGGACCCAAAACAACAACAACAACAGCCACAACGACGCCAACCCGCGGCCGGGGACGGCCCCCCTCGGCCCGGGGACCGGAGCGGATACCTCGGGGGGTTCGCGGCGGACCGCGGTTGAGGCGTCGCGGGGCGTCTCGCCGTCACGTCGGGGCGCGTTCGTCAGCCGACGACCTGTGCGGCGCTGACACCAGCCGCCATGAGCCGACTGAGGCGGCCGCGGGGCGTGCTGGGAAATGTGGTCCGCCGGCGGGGCTCCGCTCTCAGAGCGCAACTCTTCTGCTCTCGGGGCTGGATTCTGGCTCCAAAGCGGCCGAAGAGAAGTCGGCTTGGTTGTTCGGGGGGTGAAGTGACGTGAGGTGACGTCGGTGGGGGGCCGGGACGCTGTCAACGGGGGTGTCAGACGTCCATGTTAATGACAAGTTGGGGGAAAACTACAAGTACCGGCATGCTCAGGGTCTTAAATTGAAAAGGAGATAGGTCGAGAAGAAAATTAAGAAAGAGCTCCCACTCTGTCCTCGCTTTCAGGAACGTAAATTCTCCATTAATTATTTAAAAAATGACATATATTCATTTATTTAAGGCACACTCACCAAAGGTGTTATTGTGGAAATTTGCAATTTTATTCTTTGGTGGGGAAGCAGAAATTCTTTAAATCAGATTCATGACTAAATGTTTGACTTAGATGTTTGTGTAAATCTCAAATCATCCAGAGACAAAAACAAATAAAGAAAAAAAACAATCACAACAAATAAGAAGAAATGCATTTTTTTAAAATCACAAATTCAGTTTTATACGTCATCACTTATAAATTATACTGGAAGAGATAAAGAAAAAAATATTTGCACACAGCAATATTTAAAATAAGAGTTACACGTGAATATATGATATAAAAGAAAATACATAAAAATAAATTGTTGCAAAGATGCAGATGAAAAGAGTCTTCTGAAAATTGTGTTTTATTACGTATATTTTTATTTCATTATGAATATTTTGTGTCACCTGGCTATCTGTCCGGATTTTTTTTAAATTTACAAACACGTCATTCGTTGCTGAAAGTCATTATTATCATTATTTAATTGTATTGAATAACGCTGAAAATACTGAACCTTTATCATTGATTGATTGATTGATTGATGGTCGCGCATAAGAGCGGGCGGGGCGCGCAGAGTGAGCGCTCCTCACGGACGGCCACGATCTTTGGCGGCGGGTGACGTCACGCCACGGCAGGCAGGAATCCCACGGTTTTCTTTTTTTTTTTTTTTTTTTTAGTGTTCTGGTGGATGTTCGAGCCAAAGGGAAGAAGGCAGAAGAGAGCAGGGTCGCTGCGCGGGGAGATGTAAAGATGGCAGAGCTGCAGATGCTGTTAGAGGAGGAGATCCCGGCCGGGAAGAGGGCGCTGGTGGAGAGCCACCAGAACCTGACCCGGGTCGCCGACTACTGCGAGAACAACTATGTCCAGGTAAGACGCCTTCACGGACCCGCCGCTCGTCGGGACAGGAAACGTGGAGGAAGGAGCCGAGTTTGGGACACCCACCCCCCCCACCCGGGTGATCATTAAAGCCCGGTGCTCGCTTTATCACCTTTATTCCGTCTGAACAGGACGGGGGTCGACTTTTCTCAGCTCGTCCTGGGTCCGGGATCGAAACTGACCGGGGGGGGGGCGGTGGTGTGTTCACAGCCGCCCCCGTGAACAAGTTTCAGCTGCTCCCAGTCGGTGAAATCACTTTAAATTCGCCCGAGATTCAACTCTGCTGAACGGGGGCCGCGCTGAACACGCAAGTCAATTACCTCCCAAGTCCGTAAACGCACCATTTAATAGCAGAAAAGCAGTTTAAGCCCCCCGCTGGGATGTTCTGGGTTATTACACCGCATGTAAAGTGTCCACAATATAGATTTGCTGATGAGGCAGATGCCGTGGATGCCCACACGTCTTCCCCTGGCCATTTACCTTCACGTTAAATTGGCGTATGTGCACAGAAGATGTGAAATCATGCAGCCGCCGAGGCTGAGAGATGAATGCAAAGTAATGGTTAGGGGGCCCGTAAAGGCCTGAGTGGGCTTAGTTTTCACCTTTATGAGGCTTAACTTCTGTTTTCCAGCCAGGGGTTTTTCCAGGTGACAAAGCGCCTGGTTTGGAGGCAAGTTCTGCAGAACTGTTATCTCCAAGATGGTGGCCCGGCTCCTGCAGGGTGAGCCGCGGCGGAAAACAGACTGACAGATGAGAAAAAAGCCTTTTTTTTTTTTTTTCCCAGCAGGAAGTCAACCCACCATATCTGCTGCGGAGGGCGTGTCTTCCCCAGCTGCGCTCCCGCAGGATTCCCTGTAATTTTGTCCCCCGGGTGATCTGAAATGGCGAATTCTGGAGCTGTGGGGCGGGAGCGCCTGTTCGTCACGCAGGTTGGGGTCAGGTGGAATTGGCGGGTGTCTCCCCTCCCTGGGGGACGTTGTTTACGCCGTCCCTCCAGCATGAGACAGGCTGACTTCCCCCGATGAGATAATGCTGAGATGTAACGTCTGCTGACTTGTGATTGTGAGGTTTTTCCTGGCTCGGAGTGAGTCTTTGTCAGGATTAGTCACCACGTCCTTATTCCTCCCCTCCTTGGAGTTTTTGCTCGTTTGACTTGTTGTTTCGGTGCCCAGTTCCTGGTTCAAGTTCTCCCTTTACTATTCATACTCGGTTATATTTGGAACAACTTCTCGGATCCTTGTTTTTTTTTTTATAGTTTCATTTAACTTTTTTTTTTTTTCGGCGAATTTTCCTCCTTCAAAGTGTTGCGAAACCCGCAACATTTCCTCTTATCAGCGCCTTTCGCACATGTAGCGCTCCATTCGCACATGGAGGAGAACACCCCCCCCCCGGGTTCGACGTTGGCGAATGTGCGTGGAGCGACCATTGATGATCGGCTGCTGTATTCACACATGCACCCCTCTGATTTTGTCGCACAGAGATGGAAGCCTGCTTAAATGGAGTTGCGCGTATTCACACATGTTGCTGCTGAATCTTGACTGTCGTACATGTGTGAAAAGGGGTGCGCGACCCTCCTGGACGTTCTCGATAACGGTCGATTAAAGCGGGTGTTTTGAAAGTTCTCGTCGTAATTTCGCCCCAAGCAGGAATTAAAAAAAAAAAAACGGCGGATTAGCCTTTGATGCTTTCATGTGTCGGTGACGACGGAAATGTGGCGTATTTGGGTCCAGGAATAGCATCATTAGGGACCCGGAGCCTCCGCAGAGACTCGGGCTTAATGAGACCTAAAATGTGAGACGCTCCAGTTGTCATTTTCACACAGGGAAGGATGAGGTGCTCTAAACCTCCGCGGACCCTCTGGGAGGTGTTTGGTTGTTGTTCTTTTTTTTTCCCCTGGATTTGCGTCAGCCGGTTCACATTCTCGCGAAAGCGCACGCCGCCGACGTGCCCGGGCTTGACCCGGCGCTCCTCCCTCGCGTCGGCATTCCCGTCTTAAAGGATTCGACGTCTGCGGACGGTTGTGAAGCTGGTCTGGCTGCCGCCGACGGCGAAACCGGACAGATCAGTTTTTTTTTTTTTTGTTTGTTTTTTTTTTTAAGGTGTGTTTAACCGTTTCCTGTTTGTGCCACTGAAACTGAGAGGCTCCGGCCCTGGAAGTGCCTCCTCTCCCCCGCAGGAAGTGGCCTGCAAAGGTCTCATAAGGCGTATGACCTCATGCATATGTAAAACCCTCCGCCGCGGGCGTGTTTCAAAAGCAACAAGGACGAATGCAAAGCAGCCACCTGGAAACGTGGCCGCGATTTTAATCGAGTTTTTACGCGTTTCGGGGCAGAAGAGAAGTGCTGGTGGGCACTTCGGACCCTCCCTTGTGACCTTTGAGCGTTAATCTGTTGGCCAAACGGCTGGAACGCCGTAAACGTCCCGCCCGAAGTCTGACCGCCCCCGTTTACGGGAATCCGTCGAGGGTGTTCGCAAAGCGGCGAGAGTGGAAGCGACGCGAAAGCCGAGGAGTGGGTGGTCTGCAAATAATGGCGAGCAGAGGCGTTGCGGCGAGCGCGCGAAGACGAGGCATCGGCGTAATACCTCGGCAGATTGCGGTTTGGTTTTATGGTCTGTAAAAGCTGGTTTTGCGTGAAAAAGCAAACCTCTCGGGGGTTTTATCGTCGGTGATTCTCGTTAAATGTGTGCGCTGGCACTTAGCGGAGGCTGCTGCGGCGGTTTGTTCGGAATGGAGCAAACACGCCGAAGGTGCGGAACCAGCAGGGCGCCGAATGGGAGCGTCGCTACCTCTGATTGGGTTCTGCTCTGCTCCAGTTTCCCTGCCTTCCTTCTCTACTGGTTTTCTCCCAGTATGGAGTCTGCCTGTCCCTCCCAGACTCTGGAATGGTGGAGAAGTAGACTTTCCCCCTGCTACCGAGCCACTCCTGAAAGGTCGATAAGTTTCCTTTGTTGTTCTTCACCGACACGCTGGAGGAATTTTTAATTGTGCTGGAATGTCCTTCAAGGTCGGGCGGACCTTCTGGCCCCCAGTCAGCCTCCATCTGCCCCGAGGAGTCCTGAACTCACGCAGGGCTCCGCTGGGGTTTGGAGAAGGCATCAGACTTTGGCCGAGCAGATTTCTTTGATGTCTTCTTTGATGTCTTCTGTTGTCTTCTTTGATGTCTTAATTTCTCTCCCAGCCGACAGCTATGTTTTGCCAATAAAACTATTGCGCGTGCAGAAATACGGGGATTTAGTCAGATTGCGCAGAATCTTTGAACTTCTGCTCGCCTTTGAACTTCCGCTCACCTTTTTTAAACAGTTATTCTGCTTTAATGATCAAAGGGATTCATCAGTATCACACACAGAAGCACAATACTGTCGTTTCTTGGCTGAATCCGGCCGGAGGAGTGAGTCGGCGCTCCAGCTCGTCTGAAAACTCGAGGCTGGCTGCACCTTAACGTGGCGTTTTAATCACATTTCCGTCACGTCCACCTGGATCTTGCTGCTGGGTGTCGTCCGCATCGATGTACTCTGCCCTAATTGGCGGTCGATGCTGCTGACCGCCGCGTGAACCGCACGACCTTCCAGGTGGATTTTCATCCGGCCGGCTCCGGGCTACGCTGATCTCGACAGGAGGTCGGCGAAAACCGGTTTCATCCACGCACGCCACAGGAAAACAGATCCTCCCTGACACTTGAGAGTTCTCCGGCAGCTCTTGAAGATTTGTGGATGTCTGACGAGCAGGAATTCCAAACATTCCAGAAAGTTTATTTATTTTCTTTGACCCCGGGGGCCTTTTCCTCGCAGAGCGTACGCGCGCTCTTTCGGGCGGATCTTGGGCGACGCTCACTATCGCGTGACGGTGATTCACCGAAATCTGTGAATCATCTCGGGGAGTCGGGAGGATCCTCATTTTCTGTTTCCTCCTCGTGACTCCGGATTGGGGGGGGTCCAGGCTTAGTCTGTCATCGCGCAGAAGCGGTTGTTTGATTTTTCCAGAACACACAGAGTGTGTGTGTGTCTGTGTGTGTCTGTGTGTGTCTGTGTGTGTGTGTGTAGCTGGGGTGCTGACAAGCTGTACAAGGCTTCCTGGGTCTTCTGCTGTTCCTCTCGGTCATTACTCATCCCAGAAATATGAGCCAAAGTGGCCCCGGAGCGCCGGAGCTCTCCTGGAGCGTCCATCTCCTGCTCATCGGAGCTCTCGTTCGCCCTTTCGGGGCCGCTGCTCTCGTATCACACACACACACACGCATGTTTAAGCCGTCGCTTTGTTCCGCAACCAGATTGAACGTCTCGGTTTCGGGTTCCCCTTCCCCTCCGCCGCTTATCTCTCGCCTCCCCTCGCAGCTGTCGCCTCACCTCCCTCGCCGCACACTGCCCGTTTGTGCGCGCCCTCCCCTCCGACCTTCTGGCCGGGGCGCTCCGGAGGAACGTCTCCTCCTCGCAGCTGACGCTCCGACCCCCGACGGGGGCAGCTCTCCAGGTCGGTCTGGTTCGGCCCCGCGGATTGCTGCCGGATTAGTGGCGTGCCGCTGCAGGGAATCAGCAGTCGGACGTTCAGCCTGTTCATTATCTCACACACACACACATGCAGAGGCAGACCTGCCATCACAGCCCGGGGGTCCCCTCAGGCGGGAGCACGTCGCTCTGCTTTGGAGGAGATCAAACGAGCAGCCTGAGTTTGGTGCAAGAACTCGTTCATTATCGCAGTTTGTCTGGTTTTACCGCTGCTCGTGTCCTTCCGGACGGCCTCAGTGCTTTTACTTTGAAAGCTGGAGGGAGAGCGAGCCCACGGTCCTGTCGGGAAGGACGTGTCGCTCGACTCTTGGTGGGTTTGGGAGAGCTTTAATACTCTTTTATAATGTTAATAATCCCGTGTAAACATGAGCTTTCCATCTGGCTGCAGCTTGGGGTGGGCTCAACGCTCGTTATCTTGTCTCTTATTTTGGAATGGGAACATCGAGCGGCGCTGGGGGTTCACGTCCAGTAACGGGGGGCTCTCTCCTTGGCCCGCAGGCCCAGGACAAGAGGGCGGCGCTGGAGGAGACCAAGGCCTACACCACCCAGTCCCTGGCCAGCGTGGCCTACCAGATCAACGCGCTGGCCAACAACGTGCTGCAGCTGCTGGACATCCAGGCCTCGCAGCTGCGCCGCATGGAGTCCTCCATCAACCACATCTCCCAGGTTAGACGCACACACACACACACACACACACACCTATGTGAGGAGCGGTACCCCACACACACCACTTCTGCTTTCACCTTTACACCCATCCTGGTATCTTTAAGCGCACGTCGGTGCCAGGAACTTTCTGTGGTCTGACTCCGACCGCGACATTTAAATGGGCCTTCTCGATATTTTAGAGCGTTCCCCTCGCAGGTGCGCTCGCTGGGCGTGTCCGAGTCCTTCTCCTCCTGCGGCCTTGTGCGTGCCGGCGTTCTCTTATCTCATGATTCCTTTGAGGCTCTTGCTGCCGTCGGCCAGCGAAGGCTCGAACAAAGAGCGTCGGGAGTCACGAATGGGAAGCGTTGTCCTGACCTGAAGCCGACACAAAAGCGTGCGAACGCTGGTTTCGCCCGTTCGATCGGGGTGGGATTGGAGGATTAGTCCTTTTTTGTCTTCCTCTCGGTGTTTGGCGTGGTGTTGATGGAATTCCCTCTCGGGTAAATTGAAGGTCAGGCTTTTCTGTCTGCGGTCGGGATGGAGGGGCGGCGGGAGAGACGGCGAATATCAAAAACCAAACTCCTCCGGGTCCTTGGGCGTCTCAACGGGCGGCTTTTAGCGGCCGCGGTGGCGTCGCCGCCTGCTCCTTGGTGTTTGTCTCCATGACGACCGGAGACAACCTTGAATCCTCGGTTCAGGGACGGTTGTTTTGAGGAATGTGTGTGAAATGTTCTCAGCGGAGCCCCCGGGCGACATTTCAGAAGAAGCTTCTGTAACTCAAAGTGTTCCCAGATGAATCCGGGGAAACCTCGTGAATTCGGAACGTCGGAAAGCGTTCCTGTCGGAGCGCTCTGAAGAACCCCGGAGTGTCCGCTTCCTGCACTTTTGTGTCTAAAAGGTCTTTCAGAGGCTCTGCTTCAGTGTAAACACGTTCCATCTCTCCGTTCTCGCTGTCTTTGCTCTCTCTTGTCTTCTCCATGGGAAATTCCGCCCTCTCTATTTATTCCCACCGTGTCCTTTGCGTTGCCATGGTGAAGATAAACTTCGGGCCAGCTGATGGTGGGCGAGGATCCCCGTCAGATCCAGACAAGGAGCGTCGCTCTCGCAGCCCAGCGCTGGCGACACCTGAACCGGATTTGACCCGCTTGTGCGGGAAGCGTTCCACGAAGTCGCCCAGGCGCGCAAACACACACATACACACACACACACACCTGGAAATGAGAAGCTGCAGGACGCTGCGCTTCCACATCTAAACGGCTGTCGGTGTGGTCTGGCGTCGGCGTTCCCGTCCCGCTGGGTTCGGCCTGCGGTCAGGGCGTGTCGCCTCGGCGCTGCCGGGGACCTGACGCGCCTTTAAATAACGGGCCTTTGCGTTGAAGAGTAATCTCGTATTTACGCGCGCTGGCAGCGGAGACGGCGGTTACGTAACTGCTGCATGCAAAGCTGACAGGCTGCGCCAGTCGCTATTAAATACCCTCGACGGCGGCGTTCAGAAATGTGTTGCATGCAGAGCGCTGCATCGGGGGGGTGTCGCGTGGAAGCGTTGCGTAACACCAGCACTTCTGCTTTTGTTTCGCCTTGCTGGGTTCTGAGAGCTGCTGCAGCTTCTGAGGGCCTCCAGCGCGCGCGTTGACGTGAGGAAACGGGCCGATGCGGGGTTAGACCTCGTGTTGGGTGGCGCCGCGTGGACGGCGAGGTGTGTGTGAGCGTGTGTGTGTGTGGCGCGAACGGCAGCTTAAACGCCGACTGTAGGAGAGAGAGGAGCTCGCCGGGCTTCCACCTTGTGCGGAGTGTGAAGTGGGTGTTAAGAGGCTGCAGACAGGAGGCTCTTTGTCTGCCCGACGGAAGAAAAGGTCTCACACACTCCGCCACCCCGCGCAGAGAGGGAGGGAAGCGTGTCTGTCGCTGTTCGCCCGCCAAAGGCGCGCAGATAGGTCTTTTCTGCGTCGGGGCGTAATGGAGACACGGATCCGATTGGCTGGCAGGGCCCGGCGCTCCCTCCGACGGCTCTGCGCGTCCTGGTCTGGGACCGTTGAAGAGGTTCTTTGTCTTCCGCGTCTTCGTTTGACGGAGACGGAACCTTCCCCGAACTGACTCACGCGCGCGGGGCCGTCAAAGACGTTCCCACCTCAGAAATCCCCTTTCATTAAATCCAGGGGAAAAAAGGAAAAAAACACGGTTTTTTTTGGGAGCGCGGGACCTCCCGCCGACCCTCGGGGATCGCAAGTTTTCGGCAGGCGCTTCTGTTGTTGCGCAATCACCCGCCGATCATGTGACCTGGCGGCGATGCGTGTTGTCTCAGCGCGACGCCCGTTTGATTCTTGCGGTTCCGTTCTCATTCCAGGCCTCATTCCTCGGCCGCAGTGCTGAGATAAGCGTGCGCCTTCGCGCACACACACACACACACACGCGCACACGTGCTCGGTCGGGTCATGCCCGCTTCAGTGGTGGCCTTTTGACCTCGAGGAAGAATGGCATCCATCCAAACAGGAAATGAAAGCGCGCAGACCTCCGTGTGTGTCTGTAGGAGATCCTTGTGCTTCCTGCTGATCCCTCCCCTCCTCCCGGTTTTCCCCTCCGCCTTTGCGCAACTTCATGAATTGCATTCTGGAATCCGAGCAGGGCAGACACCAGAAGTGTCGAGAAGCTCGCCTGCTCTGACTTCCTGCTTCGGTTTAACACCTTCAGCGCCTCCGCGGTCAAAAGGTGAAACTGAGAACCGTCAAGCGCTTCCTCCGCTCGCGCTCCCTTCGCGCCCGCAGAAACCTCCGGCGGCGAGCGCCCGCGCCCTCCGAGAAACGCAGATGATGATTTTCCACCTGCGGGCGAGCCAGACCGGATCTGCAGCGGCTTCGCCCCGCCTCGCCCCCCCCCCCCTCGCTCGTCTTGTTTCCCGCTCCAGCGTCGGGTCGGCTTCAGCTGAATTTTCAGGGGCGCCCAACGCCTCTTCCGCTTTATTTGGGCGGGTCAGAGAGGCGCTGATGCGCCCAGCGTGACCTCGTGATGGTCGTCAGGGTCCCCCGGTAACGCGGGGAGGCCTTGCCTCGCCTCCCCTCGCCTCGCCTCGCCTCGCGGGAAGGCGCGGCCAGGTCGCACTCGTCTGGCGACCCGCACCGTCGGGACGCTGGTATGCCGGGCGTGTTTGTCAACTGGCTACCCACGCCTACAGTGGAAGCACTGCAGAGTTGTTGTTGCATATCAGGTGTTTGTAAACCCCCCCCCGCCCTTTCACTCCCCCCAGCTGGCTGGAGGAAGTGAAACCAGCTGCATCGAGTCTGCAGGGGTGTTTTATTTCTTCTTTTTCTACTCTGTTTACTCCTTTAAGAAAAACTGTAAAGTCATGTTTGGCCTCCGAAATCCCAGAGCGACACGTTTATGCGTTTGCTGACGATGCGTTTGTAAGCGTCCCCCCCTCCCACCACCACCACTCCTCCAATGGTGCGTTGCGGTAAGCGATAAGCCCCGCCCCCCCCCCTCACTCAAGTCGTCGTTCCAGCCTAAATAAATACAGAAAGTGGCACTTAAATACCTTCCCCCAAACATGGTTGTTTCTGCCAAAGCAGCCATTAGACTGAAAGGTGTATTTTTAGGCCGGTTAAGTCATAATTTGTTAACCGATGCCATAAAAGCAGAACCATCGCATCGAGTGGGTTTGCGCTGCATGGCAACCGGTCCGCTGACTCACCGGTGTCCCAGTATGAGATGGACTCAAACATTCCGGAGCGACGGAGACGGGACTTTCACCCATGTCTCAATGCAGCGCGTTGGCGGAAGTTTGAGATGTAGACTCTCAAGCTAATCTCGGAGATGTCTTTTTTTTTTTCGGGGGGGGTGCAGCTGGATTAACAGCCCAGTTTAAGATAATGGGACGAATGATGAGGACTCAAGCAGCTCAGATGGAGACGGCCGTAAAATGCAAATCCTTAAAGCCTGTAACTGGTGGATTAGCCAGAAAGGCCAGAACAAAAACCTCTCAGTCGGAACGTTCGCATTTTTTTAAAAAACGGGACTTTACAAAATCCGCTACAGTCTGCCAACAAACGTAAAGATATAACCATATTTTACTATTGTAATTAAAAGTTGTGAAAAGTAGCCCGGTTTTTTCTTCGGTACGAAAACGTAGACAAATCCCAGACGCTGATTGCTCAGATTCGTCCCAGCTAGCCACGCCCACAGTAAACGGAGCCCGCATACGAGTGCAAAATAATAAATGTAATATTTAGTGGACAACATATCTCAAAGTGCTACGATAAAGCATGAAAAACAACATAAATACACACAACAGCGAGATAAACAAGTACAAAAAAATTCAGAAATACTTTATTTTGTCTTTAGTGTCGTTGGTGTTTCAGCATTACGAATACAGTTGCTCGAATCGCGTAATAAATCGTACATGCGGATCGAACGATCGCGGCTAGCGAGCTAACGTACGATTTCTAACCGACCGTTTAAATGTTAAAATCATTTCCTGTCCCGCAGCCTGGTTATTTATTTAACTTTTTTTCAGTTTTTTTTTTGGTTTTGGTGGGGATTTTTTTTGTATTTTTTTTCTTTAGTTGTTTGCGTTCGCCGCTGTTGCCATGGAAACGCCCCCCTTAAACAGAATAATCATCATAAGTGGCGTCATAGAAATTATCTGTCGCCCAGATTATAATTCCCAGCCAAACACAACTCAGGTCTTTGCGTATTTGTGCATTTCTCGGAATGGTGTAGCCGGTCTTCAACCATGTCTCTTCAACCATTTAGCCATTTATTCCCACTGACGGAATAAATTCCCGCCAATCTCGCCACGCCAGCTGCCCGTTTGGGACGTTTCCGGGCCTCCGTTCAGCTGTTTCACGGCCTCTCTGGGAGCCGAAGATTAGATTTGGAGCAGAGTTCCCCATGCAGATCGAGGCCGCCGTAATCTATGACATCATCGCCACTTATGAAATTAAGACCTTATCTCGGAGCCGCGCCAGGAAGCTCGCGTTTGGTCGCTGTGGAAGGCCTCGGAGGCGGTTGAGCGGGATATCGCTCCACACACACACACACACACACGCGTGCCCAAACCAGAGATGTTATCCAGAGACGTCCGATCACGTTGTCCCAGATGATTAATCTCCTCCCTTTCTCATTCGCGGGGCGGGGGGGCTAATTCTTCCTCGCCTGAACTTGGCCCAGCTCCATGGCAGGGCGGAATGAAGCGGGTCCTTTGTCGCGGCCGCTCGCCTACTTTGTGAGGACCCCTGTTCCGACTGGACCGCCGATGGAGCCTTCTCAGGCAGGGGTCACCGACCCAGTCCGAGAAGGTCCATAATCCAGCCGGGTTTTCCATCCCACCAGGTAGGAAAACAGGGATCCAGGTGGAAGCAGGTGGTAGGAAGAAAAACCCGGCTGGACTGTGTTCTTGTTGGACCGGGTTGAAGACCGCTGTTCTAAATAAGAGGCAGTAGAGGCTGTTACAACACATTTTATGATTTATTCCTGTTTATTATGAGTCGATAAAACTGTCTTGTGCAGCAAAATCCAAACTTTGAATAATCATGATAATTTAATAGGCTTTGTGCTCACCAGACTATTCTCTTCCTCCATCTTAATGTCTATTGACTGAACATCTGTCCACTCTAACCTGGCTATCCAGATGTTCATAGTTATTTCTTCCCTATACTCGAGGGAACCCGGTCCGACGTGACCCACAACCCAGGTTTTCTGTCCTACCAGCTGGCGTTCACCTGGGATCCAAAGCTGCTGTCTACCTGGTAGGACAGAAAACCCGGCTGTGGTCCATGTCGGACTGGGTCGATAACCCTGTTCTCAAGCGTACGACGGCGAAAGGCCGACCACCGTTTTGGTGCCGTAAGCTCATTTTAGAAGGAGAAAGGACCCGTTTTCTTCAACTTCCTGCTTATTTTCATTCCCGGCCTGAACCAATCGCACTTCCCCCGCGTGCTTAACGTTTAAAGAGCCACCGCGATCGATTTTATTTGTGCGGATCGGCTGTAAAATGATTACGATCCCTGATGAAAAGCGCAGGCTGGTGATTTAATTAAACCTCGTTAAGCTGCAGTATGACAGCTTCATCTACTCCCAGAGGTCCCGGGGTTCCCGCGCCTCTGCCGTGTTCTCATGCCCCCCCCACCCCCCCTCGTGTCTTTCAGACCGTGGACATCCACAAAGAGAAGGTGGCCAGGAGGGAGATCGGGATCCTGACCACCAACAAGAGCACCCTGAGGACCCACAAGATCATTGCCCCTCCCAACATGGAGCGCCCCGTCAGGTACATCAGGAAGCCCATCGACTACAACGTGCTGGACGACGTCGGCCACGGGGTGAAGGTGATTGTTCCGTCCGTTTCTGTTGTGTTTGTGCACCCCCTCCCTCTCATGCCTCACCCCCCCTCCCTCACATGCCTCACCCCCTCCTCTTTGCCTCCCCCCTCCCTCTTTCTTACCAGAGGTTTTCCCATCTCCCTCTCCTCTTCTCTCTCCCTCCTTCCAACACTCTTGTGCTGATTCTCTTTCACCCCCCCTCCCCCCCAGACCCTGAAGGAATATGTCTCAGTGTGGGTTGGTGGAAACGGGTCGGGGGGTGGAGCTGAACAAGAGAGAAAAAAAAAAAAAAAAAAAGGGTTACATCACGCGGCTTTCAGAAAAGCGCTCTGTTCTTGGAGCGAAAACGACGAGCGCTGACGAACGCGGGGGTTTACGGGCACTCGGGGACGGCCAGCAGCTTAATCCGGTTTCTCCGCCGCCCCCCCCCCCAACGACCCCCGGTGGCAAAATTAGATCTGGAGTTTGTTTTCACGCCGGGGGAGGGGCTGATTTCCTGCGGATGAACTCCCCCAAGTGGAAAACCGCGGATGATCCGGGCGCGATCGATTAGGACTCACTTCAGAGGTCGTCGGGTCGCCCTGATAGTGGCTGTAATGACATCATTTCCCGCCCCTCTCCCCGGCCCCCCCTTGCAACATCAATCAGCCAATCAATTTCAGCTCTCAGTCAGATTGGATTAGAGACCCGCCGTTATCATCCCGGATTGTTACTCCCAGTTTACACTGAGAATTACACTGGAAGCATGACCCCCCTCACACACACACACACACACACACACACTATCCGCTTCCCTGCAGCTGTGACATCATCCTTGGGCCCTGAGCAGGTTAATAACTACCGGCGGAAGTTTAGGAATTTCAGGATTGATGTGAGGAAGCTCTCTTTCCCGTCCTCCTCACATCGGGGCCTCGTCCGTCAGTTGTGTGATCGGACCTTAAAACCGACGCTGCAGTAGCGTTCAGACCCGGGGGGGGGGGCAGGAATCGGCGTCGTTGCTGATGAAGCGGCGTGGCTCGAAATTAGGATTATTTGATCGGGATTATCAGAAAAGAAGCATTTTCAGATCAGAGACGTTTGCAGGACTTGGGAGGCGTCTATTAAAATCTTTTTCTGGTCTCTCCAAATGTCTTGATCAATACCACATTTGAGGGCTGACTGGAACACACACACACACACACACCGTCGTCCTAACCTACTGTATGCACCTCACAACCCCGGGTGTCGATCAATACCCGACATCCTCGTATTTACAGACGGTCCTGTGACTGCTGCCGTCAGGCGACGTGCATGCACGGAATATCTGTGTTCGGGGATTATTCGCCGAGCAGAATCGATAAATTACGGGTGTCGAAGCTTCGTTTCCTCCCCCCCGCCGTCGCTGCTTTCACAGAGTTCCTGCCGGACACCGAGCGGAGTCGCTTCTTAATCGATTCTGGATTAGAAGCTTCTGGGTTCAGGCGCGAGGTTAGAATAAAAAAAAGAGGGGTAATCTCATACGAGTAATTTAGCTCTCGTAACGGTCCGATCGGGATGTTCCCGCCTCAGCGCCGGCGTGTTTTAGCCCTAATAAGATTTATTTTTGATGTTTAATCCAGTCAGCAGGGACGCGGATTTCAAAGGGGTTCGATTGCAGTCAAAGTCCGAGGCGTGGCGGCGCGCCGGTCGTCTTTTACGACCCGGCGACGTCTTTTGTCGACGCCGGCCTGTCTAATCTGTGACCTGGGTGGGCGTGGCCGAGACCGGCGGATCGCGCTGCCCCACATTTTCGCCCCGCAGCTCGACGCGCTAAGCCGTTCTTCTGGGCTCGATGACGCCCTTAATCTGAACCCGTCTGCCCACAATTCAATTTGGACCGCCCCGAAGCCTCGCCGGTCCGGTTTGGGCGTTTCCTCACGTGGCCCAGATCTGCGTGGGAGGTCGGGGGGGGGGGGCAATTCCCGCTGTTCCCAGCAGCCCTGAAGGTCAAAGCCGACCTGTGTCGCGGCCTCTTCCCGCTGGGGAAGCTGCATTATAGATGAGCCACTTGACTCTGCAGATGTCGGGCGCCCCGGAGCCCTCCGCCATCGGCAAACGGTGTCCGTGTTTAAAAACATCCCGCCAATAACGCAGCAATCTGGACCTATTTCCTCCCTCTCTCGTGTGTGTGTGTGTGTGTGTGTGTGTGTGTGTGTGTGTGTGTGTGTGTGTGTGTGTGTGTGTGTGTGTGTGTGTGTGTGTGTGTGTGTGTGTGTGTGTGTGTGTGTGTGTGTGTGTGTGTGTGTGTGTGTGTGTGTGTGTGTGTGTGTGTGTGTGTGTGTGTGTGTGTGTGTGTGTGTGTGTGTGTGTGTGTGTGTGTGTGTGTGTGTGTGTGTGTGTGTGTGTGTGTGTGTGTGTGTGTGTGCGCCTGGCTCCGGGCTCTCTAAGGTCTTTGGATTGCGCAACAGTCTGCTTCTGGGCGTGGCCCCGCTGCTGCTTAAATATTTACTCGCTGTAAATGACATGATCTCTCCTGTGTCCTCTCACCTGTACTTTGACTTTTCACTGACTCCGCTCTGTCTTTTTTTTCCCCCCCTCCTCCTCCTCCCACGTAAGTGGCTAAAAGCCAAGGTAAGCCTCACAACGTCACATGACCCCTCTCGCCGTAATCAATTATTGATAGACCTGCCCCCCCCTCATAGATGTGGCTATTTCTGTCATTTCCCATATCCCCCCCCATTAACAGGAGTAGCCCCCGCCAGTCAGACAGCTGTGTAACATCTGTTCCGTCTCTTAATTCCCTGTCGTGCAGTCGCCCCGTTTATGTTGTTTTTTGTTTTTTTTTGGGGACCGCGTGTCTAACTGTCGCCTCTCCCGACCGCAGCAGCACGGGAACAACCAGTCGATCAGGGCCGGAACGCTGTCCAGGACCAACCCGCCCACGCAGAAGCCGCCGAGCCCCCCCATGTCGGGGCGCGGCACGCTGGGGTGAGAGATCAAAGACGCCGCCGCCCTTTGATGTGCACGGAAGGGGGGGTGGGGGTTGACGCCGGGAGGCTCCGGCGAGATTCCGAGTTAAACCGAAACCGCGTTTTCCGCCGCAGGCGCAACAGCCAGTTCAAGACCCTGGAGCCGGTGAAGCCGCCGACGGTGCCCAACGACTACATGACGAGCCCCGCCCGCCTGGGCAGCCAGCACGGGCCGCAGCACAGCCCCGGGCGCACGGCCTCGCTGCACCAGAGGCAGCGCACGCACAGGTACGCCAGCCCGCCTCACCTGGACCCGCCTCACCTGTACGCCCGCCCGCCTCACCTGGACCCGCGCGGGTTGGGGGGGGGTCAGGGAGCGGAGATAGACCCGCTCTTTGTGGATTAAACCCAGATGTTCAGCATTTCACACTCTGATTGACTCCGCCCCCCTCCTGCCTCCCTCGAAGGCGCCGTTTTAATCTGCGACGGCGTCCGCCGCTCCACGACAGTCGGGCGTCGGCGCTCCCCGCCCGACACACACACACACGCACACACACACACGAAGCCCTCGTTGGGTAAAGAGCCCGTTAAACCAAGCGAGGCTGGTAAATATTTAGTCCCCTCGTCTCTTTATGTCGTGCTCCTCGAGTCTCTCGGCCCTCCGTCGCCTTTGACGACCGTAAATCTCGACTTTTAAAACCGATCTGCGGCGCCGTCTCCAGCCCCGGCTGCGGTTGTTTAGCATCAATATTTGATCCCAAGTCGTCTTGAAAGTCGCCGCGCTCTTGCTTAAACGTCGCGGAGGAGCAAAGTGGGTCGAAAACGAACTTTTCCCGTTCCGGCGAACGTGGCTGGAGGCCACTCGGAGCCTCTTCTGTCTTTCGTTTTAACATATTTTCACGACGCGTCCCCTTTTAAGCGTCTTCCAAAGTGCTGACTGGGGCCGAATAAATGAGGTTTTTATTCCGCGGCGAGCAATTTCGAAACAAAGAGGAGAAGTGACGACGAACGGGGGCGAGCGAAGGAACGGGAAGTTTTACCGGGATTAGAATGGATAAATCCGGAAGCGCGCAGACGGGGGAGTTGACTTCAAACAAAAACTGGGATGACATGACGATGCTGTTTGGCCCCCGGGGGCCGCTGCCGGCCCCCGGAGGGTCGACCCCCCCTGGTGGGGCCGGGGACTCGACTGACACCAATCCGAGCAGCGAGGAGCTGGGGGAATCGCTTTCCAGGCGAAGGGGAGGAGGTCGAGGGAGAGGATCAGTGGGGAGAGCAGGCATGAAAGGAAAAGGAGGGGGGGGGGCCAAGAGGCTGGCAGAGGATCAAGGCCAACCGGGGAGAGGGAGGGGAGGGGGGTCAAAGAAGGGGTGAGAGCGATCTCAGTACTTTCATTATTGGGTTTAATCTGACAGCAACTTTTACAGCCCACATTCTTCAGGGGGGTGAACCCCGGAACATGAATGAGGACAGAACACAGTGGTGCTACCTGCTGCTGGGTCTGAACGCCCCCCCCTCCCAATTTCTCCCTCTCTTTCTCTCCCCTCTCCAACTCTCTCTCACTCTCTTCACCCCCCTCTCTCTTTCTCCCACCCCCTCTCTCTCCTCATCTCTTTCTCTTTCTCCCCCACCCCCTTCATCTCTCTTCCTCACTCTCTCTCTTCCTTTCTCCCCCCTGCTCTCTTTCTCCCTCCCCCTCTCCCCCTCTCTCTTCATCTCTCTCTCACTCCCCCTCTCTCTCCATTCCCTCCCTATCTCTCTCTCCCTCTCTCATTTCCCCCTCTCTCTCTGCATCTCTCTCTCCCCCTCTTACTCCCCCCCTCACCCTCTCTCACTGTCCCTCTCTCTTTCACTCCCCTCTCTCTCTCTCACCACACCCCCCCTCTCTCTGCATCTCTCTCTCCCCCTCTTATTCTCCCCCCCTCCCTCATCCCCCTCTCTCCACCGTCCCTCTTCTCCCCCTCCCCTCTCTCCCCTCCTCTCTCTCTCTCCCCCCCCACTCTCTCACCACACCCCCCCCTCTCTGCATCTCTCTCTCCCCCTCTTACCCCCCTCCCCCCGTCACCCTCTCTCACCGTCCCTCTCTGTCTCTCTCCCTCAGTGGCAGCAGCGGGGGGAGCAGCAGCAGGGAGAACAGCGGCAGCAGCGGCATCGGCATTCCCATCGCCGTGCCGACGCCGTCCATCCCCAACGCCGGAGCAGGTGAGCTCGGCCGTCCTCGGTGGCGCCGCCTCAATAAACACCAGTTCACACACACACACACACACACACACACACACACACAGACGCCAGCGCACAAGCGGAACAGGAACCGTAGCCTGGGCGGAGGTGTGAACGTGTGTGTGTTTGTTTACATGTTTATCGTCACGTATGTAAATATGCGGCGGGAAGACGTCGCCACTCGAGCCTTTGTTTACCAGACGGGGATTACGGGGCCCATTGTGTCCTAAGCACAGCTGAGTCTCTATCCTCCCGTGTAAATAGGCCAAGCTGCGTTGGTGCTGCACGCAGTAGTACCACATTCCAGCACGCACACACACACACACACACACACACACTGTAGATGATGAAACCTCCACCTTGGTCTCAGCTACTACTACTACGACTACTACTGTACCCCGCTGGTTGCTATGGAAACGCCCGCTTCAGGCTGTGGAGGGGCGTCCGGGGGGAGCGACCCCCCGAGCTCGAGATCGATGACGTAACGGGCGGCGATGTGCTACGGCGGTCACTAACGTTAAACGCTCCTTCCAGTCCCGTTCGCGCCCGCTCCTCCGGGGGCCCCGCCCCCCCCTCCTCCTCCTCCTCCACCTCCCTCCCCCCACGGCCGGGTTTGCTCCGCCTCCACCCCCTCCTCTGCCGTCATCTCTAGGTGAGGACGCCCCCGCTGCTCCCGACCAGGGGGGGGAAATCTGCACGTTTCTTGGTCGAAATTCGCCGATTTGGGTCCCTGACTGTTCGCGCGGACATCGGGAGGACGACAGAGTCGCACGTTTATCGATTAACTGACCGGTTCCAAACGAGAGCAGGAACGTGTGAGCTGGGTCCTCCCGGTTGAAGCGTGAACAGGGGAAGTCTGTACTGGGGGCAGGTGATTCCCTGCTGGTCCCAGTTGGTGGCGGTGCTGGTGTTTCCTCTCCCGGAATCATCCCGGTTCTCCAAAAAGATGTCTCACGTCTTTCACGGCCCGACTCGCATTTATCGCTGCTTCGATATTTTATGACTCGGAGCGATGGATAACGACCACTTCACGCAATCTTGAG
Organism: Lagocephalus sceleratus; assembly: GCA_911728415.1. Lineage (NCBI taxonomy): Eukaryota > Metazoa > Chordata > Actinopteri > Tetraodontiformes > Tetraodontidae > Lagocephalus > Lagocephalus sceleratus. The sequence continues at coordinate 6,532,987 of CAJVRN010000046.1, forward strand.
CGATAATTCAAAGATTTTGAGACTTCTTTTTCACTTTTATTCCTGATTTTTGTTCAGATTTCCAGATTTTTTTTTCAAAGAACCCATCAGGGATTCTTCCGAAGTCCTCACAGAGATGGGAAAGCCGACGTGTCGGTCACGTGCTCCAACAGGCCCCGCCCACCGCGGCCTCTTTATCCGCCTCGCCATTCCCTCGTTCACACATCTGCGATCAAGTGTTCACGTGTGTTTAATCCCCCCCCCCCTCCTCCGCTGGCCGAGCTGTGAACTTCCTGGGGCGATGGGAACGCTCCGGGAACAGTTTGTGACGGCGTTCCGAGCCTCTAAAAGAACGACGGGGTGCCTGAAACATCTGGGCCGTAAATCTGACTTCCCCGGCTTCCTCTTTGAATCCGCGTCTTTTTCAGCTCGCTTTACCTGTGACGACCTCGCTCATTCATGTTTTGGGTGCCCCCCCTCTCCCCCCTCTTTCCTCCCTCTTTCCCCCCTCTTTCCCCCCTCTTTCCCTCCTCTTCCTCTTTTCTCCGGGTGCTTCCAGTGGTGGCCCCCGGGCCCGGCCCCGGCCCCGCCCCGATGTCCCAGTTCGGAACCATCTCCCGTCAGGTTTCGCGCCACAACCCCCCTAACTCCTCGGTGTCGATGGTCTCGGCCACGGGGACGTACCGCCGGGCGCCCTCGGTCACCTCGCAGTCGTCCATCCAGCAGCAGCACCAGCAGCAGCAGCAGCAGCAGCCCCACCTTAACGGAGGGACCCCCGGATACGGTCAGAACTCAAGTAAGCCCCCCTCGGACCCCCCCCAACAGGCCCCGATGGCCCAGATTAACGCCCCTGGGGGTGAAACAGCGCCCCCCTGCGGCCGCTCCGAGCTGTGATTGACAGAAGTCGCCCGTAATCCGGGTTTATCCTCTGGCCTCCTGTGATCCACGTGAAATCTCATCACACTCACGGACATCGCCGAACTTCTGTGCGCATGTGTGCGCCTGTGTGTGTGTGCGCCCGTGTGTGTGTGTGCGTGCCCGTGTGTGTGCGCGCCCGTGTGTGTGTGTGTGTGTGTGTCAGACAGGCGAAGGACTTAATCTGCTGGTTCTGGACCGTTTTATTCCCCTCTCAAAGATTAAAATCCGTCCCTCCTCCAGGGACACGTGTCGGGCTTCTGTGGCCCCCGCCTGTACGTTCCTGGTGACTGACGGGCTTTGTCGCCCCCCCTCCCTCCCTCCCTCTCTCTTTCTCTCTCTCCCTCTCTCTCCTTCCTCCCGGCCCTCAGTGTCCGCCCCCCCTCCTCCGCCCCCCCCCATGCCCCAGCTGACTCCACAGATACCTCTGACTGGCTTCGTGGCCAGAATGCAGGAGAGCAGTAAGTGAAGAGAACCAGCATGCCCCCCCCCCCCTCTAACTAGTGCAGATTGTTTGATTCAGCATCATCTGGGGGGGGGGTTAAAGGTGAACTAAGGTCGGTCTGCTGCCCCCTGCTGGTTAAAAACCGTGAGACGGTGAGTATTCGAGGGCGTGAACTTCCGAACGTTCGGCGCCGTTCTTTCGAGGAAGGGGCCAGATTAGACCGACCCCCGCCCCCCCCACAGCCGACGATGATGCTGCCAAACAACTGAGATTGGATTACCGTAGATTACCAGTCGTCCTGCGTGCTCCTCTGCATGTCCGTCATCCGTTTAGGGGGGTGAATAATACACAACAGTACTCAACATCGATGCTTTCGGTCTTTAAACTGGGCGATTGGTCATGTGACCATCGGTTTCCTGCCTAAATTCGCCTTCTTCCACTCCAACTGAAATTATTGATCACTTGATGTATTGTTACGCCCCCCACCCAACCGATCACTCACCCTGCATGGCTCCCCCCTCCGCCTTTGATCCTCTCCCTTTGATGTTTCTGAAGCGTCTCCCTCCCTCCTCCCCCCGACAGTCGCAGACAGCCCGGCCCCGCCTCCTCCCCCGCCACCGGACGAGCTCCCCATGTTCGACGACTCCCCGCCGCCGCCGCCCCCCCCTCCCGTCGACTACGAGGAGGAGGACGGCGCCGTGGTGCAGTACAGCGACCCGTACGCGGACGGGGACCCGCAGTGGGCGCCCAAGAACTACATCGAGAAAGGTTCGCCCACCCACCCACGTAACCCCGCCCCCTCTCTCTGTTGGCCCCGCCCTCAAACGTCTCTGTTTCCAGTGGTGGCGATCTACGACTACGCCAAGGACAAGGACGACGAGCTGACCTTCATGGAGGGCGCCATCATCTACGTCGTGAAGAAGAACGACGACGGCTGGTTCGAGGGCGTCTGCAACGGCGTCACCGGGCTGTTCCCCGGCAACTACGTGGAGAGCATCATGCACTACGCCGACTGAGGGGGGGGGGAGGGGGGGGGCTGGCGGGGACGGAACGCCGCCCCCTTTTCCCGACGCGAGGGAACGTTCTCGGAAAAATCATCGTAGTTTGTTTTGGTCGAGGTGGGCGGGAACGGTCGAGCTGAAGGATACGACTTTACGCAAAAAAAAAAGAACTTTTAATTTTATTTTTTTTTAATCGTTTCGTTCTTTCGCCGGGTTTTCGTTTCTCGACTCATCGGGGAGTCGAACGCCCGCCAGCCTGTTTTTTTTTTTTTTTTTTACTTTTTATATTACGCCGACTGAAGCATGCGAGATTATAAACCGTCGCGTAATCTTACCGCCTTCCGTGTTTGTGAGCGCCCGAGTCTTCGGTTCGAGTTCCAGTCGGCGAGTCCAAACCGCCGCCGCCGAGTCGCAACACTGTTTCAACGCTCGCGAGGGAGCCGCGGTACCTCCGGCGGCCGCCAGGCGGCGCCACCCCGGGCCCCCGCTAGGGACCCTCGGTTTTTAAGCCCCCCCCCCCCCGCGGACCGCCTGCAGCCGATCCCTTTGATATTCCGCTTCGGTATCCCCCCCGCTCCGGCTCGATTTCTCGTCTCTTCCTGTCCGCCCTTCGTTTGTACATATATGTTGATTGAGAAAATATGTACAGTCTTTTATAATAAACGATTCTACGTACGCCAGCGCGCGTGTGGTGGCTTCAGGAGGACGAGGGTTTAAAAAAGAAGAGACAGGAGGCAGGTTTATTAAACACGGTGTGAAGGCTTCGGTCGGTACAGAGCACGAGTCCTGCGATCGGAGGCGCCTCGGACGCCGGGACGGATCACGAAGAGCACACACACGCACACAGAAACACACACACACACACACAAGCAGTCTCCGTCCTGCTGAGTCGCAGGTTGTTTCGCCGCCGCCGCCGCCGACTCAGGAGGTGTGGCGGCGGTCACAGTTACAGTACAGTTTCGCCAAGTCAAAGTAAGTCGACCCCCCCCATAAAGAAATCCAACAGCCTGGATTCGTCTCATCAACCCGTTTTCCTTTCAGTTCAGAGATCACGCGACCTTCAGGTGTCCTGAGCCGGACTTTGGTGCCCCTCCCTCCCTCCCTGGGGGGGGTGTGTGAGCTGCCTGCGGTGAACCTGGGGGGGGCCTCACTTGTCCCTGGTGAGCACCATCTCGGTGAGCCTGATGAGGGCGTCGCGCTCCGCCGACGGCCTCAGGAGGCTGATCTGCCTGATGGCCTCCTTGCAGTAGCGCCGGGCCAGGAAGGTGGTCTGCTCCACGCCGTCGCTCTGCGGGAGGGAGGGGGGGGGTGAGACGGGGGGGGGGTGAGACGGGGGGGTGGAGGAGGGGTGAGGGTCCGGGGGGAGGGAGGGGGTACCTGGAGGACGTACTGCCAGGCCCGGTCCACGTCTCCTTTGGCACTGAAGCGTCTCATGATCATGGCGTGGAGCTCGGGGAACTGAGGAGCGAGAGGTCGGTGAGTGAGGCGGCGACGCCCCCCCCCTCGGTGAGAAGGTGGGCGGGGCCTCACCTGCTGGCAGGCGAACAGCACCGGACCCGTGGCCAGGCCCAGCTTCAGGTCCGCCGCCGACGGCTTCCCCAGCTGGCTGGCGCCCGACGTGAAGTCCAGGACGTCGTCCACCAGCTGAGGGGGGAGGAGAAGGGGGAGGGGTTAAGAGTCATGTGACCACCAACGCTCCTCGGGGGGGCTGCGGGGCGCCTACCTGAAAGGCGATGCCGACGTTCTTCCCGTACTGGAAGGCTATTTCGTGGACTTCGGGGTCAGAGTTCACCAGGATGGAGACCTGGGATGAAGGAGGAGGTGAGCTGGGGGGGGAGTCGAGGAGGGAGGGGGGAGGAGGCCCTCCCCCTCCCGACGGCCTCGATCGTGCGGAGAACGAACGTACATACTGCTTTGCAACTGTTGGCGATGAGGCTGGCGGTCTTCTTGAAGGTCTTCTCGAGGTAGTGCTTGAACCGCTCGTTCTCGTTCTCCTTCGACCCCAGCTGCATGAACTCCCCTGGGGGGGGGGGGAGACGGTCGGGCGACGCCGCGGACACGACCCTTGACCCCCTCCCTCCCCCCGACCCCCACCCTACCTCGCACCAGGTCCTCGATCACCTGCGAGAGCACCTTGACCACGGCGATGTTGCCCACGCGGGCCAAGGCCATGGAGGCGGCGGACAGGATGAAGTCTCCGGCCAGGATCGCCTGAGAGAGACGGAGGTGACGCCGCCGTCCTCACCCCCTCCCCCACGGGAAGTGGCGCCCTCCCCCTCCCCTCCACGGACCTTCTTCTCGCCCCAGATTTCGTTGATGGTCGTCTTCCCCCGCCGCCTGTCGGACCCGTCGATGACGTCGTCGTGCACCAGGCTGGCGGTGTGGATCATCTCCGAGATCATGGCGATGGCCCGTTGCCCCGGCAACAGGTCGCTGCGGAGGCCGAAGGTCACGCGCTCAGTCATTAAAGGCCTGTGTACGTGTGTGTGAGAGTGTGAGCGTGTGTGTGTGTGAGTGTGTGTGTGATAGCGTGTGTTTGAGTGCGTGTGTGTGAGTGAGTGTGTGTGTGATAGCGTGTGTTTGAGTGCGTGTGAGTGAGTGTGTAATAGCGTGTGTGTGAGCATGTGCGAGTGTGTCCGTGAGAGCGTGTGTGAGCATGTGCGAGTGTGTGCGTGAGTGTGTGTGTGAGTGTGTGTGTGATAGCTTGTGTGAGCGTGTGTGAGCGTGTGTGATGAGCGTGTTTGAGCGTGTGTCTGAGTGAGTGTCAGTGTGTGTGTGCGTGAGCGTGTGTGTGAGAGCGTGAGCGTGTGTGAGAGCGTGTGCGTGAGTGTGTGTGTGCGGGAGTGTGTGTGATAGCTTGTGAGCGTGTTTGAGTGTGTGAGCGTGTGTGTGAGAGCGTGAGCATGTGTCTGAGTGAGTGAATGTGTGTGTGCGTGAGTGTGAGAGCGTGTGCGTGCGGGAGTGTGAGAGCGTGTGCGTGTGTGTGTGTGTGGGAGCGTGCGTGATAGCGTGTGTTTGAGTGAGTGAATGTGTGTGTGCGTGAGCGTGTGTTTGAGTGAGTGAATGTGTGTGTGCGTGAGCGTGTGTTTGAGTGTATGAGAGCATGTGTGTGTGTGTCTGAGTGAGTGAGTGTGTGTGTGTGAGTGTGTCTGAGTGAGTCAGAGACCAGAGACTCCTGGTCTGAGTGAGTTAGAGTGTGTGTGTGTCCGAGTGTGTGTGTGTACCCCGCTCTGTTGCTGTGTATGTTGAGGGCGCGGGCCATCAGCACCACGATCATGGGCCGGATGGCCTTGCCCTTCCCATCAAAGTAGTAGTCGCACAGGAACTTGAGCTCCTCCCGGGACACGAACAGCTCCTTCCGGATGTCGTCGTAGAGGCTCTTCAGGTCCGTCTGCGCCAGGGCGAACGGGTCCTTCGGCCTCGCGTCGCTGTGCGCCTCCCTGAGACTGAGTGTGTGGTCAGGGCCGGTGAGAGCCCCCCCCTCCCTCCCTCCTCAACCCGCCTCTTACCTGGAGATTAAAGACGTCGGGATTAAACTCTGGGGCCTCGCCCGCGTCCACAGCTCCCGGAATGAACCCAACGCCTGCAGAGAGCGGAGAAAGACGCTCTTAACGCCTCAAACTCGCACTTTTGAGTCGCTTTTGTTTCAAGACGTCGACCGGGGGGAGGCGGGGGGCGATGTTTTTAATCCCCCAAATTAAGAAATAATCCACAAACATGAACCAAAGAGACCGGATTGCGCAACGCCCTCGTCCCAGGGTGAGTGGGTGAGGGATGAGGGGGTGTTTTTGGGGGACCCGCGGGTAATCTGGAGGTGGAGTGGTGGGATTAAAAGAGGAAGTCAGATTAAAGGAGGTCGGAACTGGGTTTGTTGCGGCCGTAATCTGGGCCAAAGGTCGTGACCTCTGAGCCTCACCCCACCCCACATAACGCTCGCACACACCTGGGCCAACCGGGAGCCCCCCGGAGGTATTTCAGATTGAGAAACCCCCGAGGGGGGGTTCTGCCGCCTAATCCAGGTGTTCTGGGCCGATCACCGGGGTGACCTCCAGACCTCCCCCCGGGCCCGAACTCACCTGTCCGCGGCTCCGGGCCCCTCCGCCCGCCTGGCCGGGCCCCCGCAGCGTCCGCAGCAGCCCCTCGCCCGTCGCCCGGGCCCCCCAGCGCCGACACAGCCCCCACCACCGACCCGCCATGCTCCCCCCGCGGCCAGCATGGAGACCGGCTGCGCGCCGCACCGGAACCGGAAGTGAATAGCCCGGTCGTGACGTCACGCCCCCGTTGGGGGGGAGGAGGCAATGGCGACGTTTAAACTTTATTTTTATTTTTTTTAAAAAAACGTGTCGATTAAATATAAGACGCGGCGTTACGCGACGCTTAAGATGAGGATATTAAACAGTTTATCGGGCCCGAGTGTCACACATTAACAGCGCTGCTCGCTCTGATAGCTGGCGGCTAAAATACACACGCTAAGTACGTTTTTATCGACTTTTCGGGTGTTTAAAGTCTCAAATTATCAGTTTATTAACTGTTTGTTTTCGGTAGACGTTTCGATGCGTGCTATTCAGGCTAAACTGTCTGATATTATCCGCCCTCTGGACGCATGTGAGTTGCCGGAAAGTCAAGTTCCTCAAGTGTTTTCGATTGAATAAAAGACGAGTTTGGGTTTAAATCAAAATAAAAAAAGTCACCTAGAGGACAGTTTACTGGTTTTAAACCGTTTAAAACTGTTAAATGACAGGAAACTTGTTTGTTTTCGCAGTCGTTTCCATGGAAACGCCCGGGCTCCGCGCAGCCGTGCTGGTTGCCATGGCAGCGGCCAGCATCGCCCCGGCGGTCCAGCAGTCCTGCCGGGACGTCGACGACGACGCCGCCCTCCGCTGGGGCGCGCCCCCCCGCCGCCCTGGGCCTGAGGGTGTCCTCCCGGGAGCTCCTGGGTAGAGACCCCCCCGACCCCTGACCCCCGACCCCCACGACCTTCACGTCTCCCCCCCCCTCTCTCCTCCCTCCGCCCGCAGGAGCGTTCCCCGTCGACGAGGTCGAAGGGGACTTCGCCCGCGCGGTCAAAGGCTGCGTCTTCTCCAGGTCCCGCCCCACGCCCCCGAGGGGTCCGCTCAGGCTGGCGGCGGTCTCCCAGGTGACGCCGCGGCGTGGGCGAGCGTTGGCGGCGGCGGCGGGCGATCACCCACGCCGTTTTTTTTCCCCCCTGCAGGACGCCGTCGAGGGCGTCTTGAACCTGGACGCGGCGGCGGCGGCCCGGTCGGAGGAGTTCCTGCGGTACGCCGGCGGCGCCGGCCTGATCCCCGGGTCCGAGCCGCTCGCCCACAGATACGGAGGTCACCAGGTCAGCTCGTGGGGGGCGCGTAGAGGTCGCGTAGAGGTCGGGGGAGGTTGAACGATGTCCTCCCGCTTCCAGTTCGGACACTGGGCGGGTCAGCTGGGCGACGGGCGAGCGCACGCTCTGGGCCGGGTCACCAGCAGGTGAGAGGAGGGCGGGGCCTGAGGGGTGAGGGGCGGGGCCTGAGGGGCGAGGGGCGGGGCCTGAGGGGCAGTGGGCGGGGCCTGAGGGGCGAGGGGCGGGGCCTGAGGCTCTGGACCCGCCAGCAGGAGCGGAGACGTGTGGGAGCTGCAGCTGAAGGGATCCGGGAAAACGCCGTACTCGAGGTCGGGCGACGGCCGGGCCGTGGTCCGCTCGTCCGTCAGGGAGTTCCTGTGCAGCGAGGCCATGCACTTCCTGGGCGTCCCGACCAGCAGGGCGGCGAGGTCAGAGGTCGCTGGGGGGGGTCGTCGGGGGCGACGCTCCCGCCTCGCTGACCTTCGCTTCCCGTTCCAGCCTGGTCGTGAGCGAGGAGCCCGTGCTGAGAGACCGGTTCTACGACGGGAACGTGAGGGCGGAGAGAGGGGAGCTGAGTTCCGTCGCCGACCCTGAGCCCTCGTGGGGGGGGGCGTGACCTTTGACCCCCCCCGTCTGTTCCTTCGCCTACAGGAGCTGTCGTTCTCCGGTTGTCACGCTCGTGGTTCCGGATCGGGTCTCTGGAAATCCTGACCGAAAGCGGAGAGTTCGACCTCCTCAGGCGAGCCGTTCGCCCCGACCCCCTGACCCCCTGACCCCCCCGACCCCCCTCACAGATTTACATCATCTCTCTCTCTGGCGACAGGAAGCTGCTGGACTTCGTGATCGGCGAACATTTCCCCTCCATCGGTCCCGACGACCCAGACAAATATTTGGTATTCCCAGATGTTCCCAGATGTTCCCAGTTGTTCCCAGTTGTTCCCAGACGTTCCCAGATGTTTCCAGTTGTTCCCAGATGTTTCCAGATGTTCCCAGTTGTTCCCAGATGTTTTCCAGATGTTTCCAGTTGTTCCCAGTTGTTTCCAGTTGTTCCCAGATGTTCCCAGATGTTTCCAGATGTTCCCAGACGTTCCCAGATGTTTCCAGTTGTTCCCAGATGTTTCCAGATGTTCCCAGATGTTCCCAGATGTTTCCAGACGTTCCCAGATGTTTCCCTGCTGTTGAACAAACGTCTCGCTCGTCCGTTTTCAGGCGTTTTACTCGACGGTGGTGAACCAAACGGCTCACCTGATCGCCCGCTGGATGTCGGTAGGCTTCGCTCACGGTGGGTCTGGACCGCACGAAGGTTTCTCGTCTTTCCCGACACCTCCTGACCCCCCTGACCTCCGACCCCCCCCCGCCAGGCGTCTGCAACACGGACAACTTCAGCCTCCTCTCCGTCACCATCGACTACGGCCCGTTCGGCTTCATGGAGTCGTACGACCCCGGTGAGTGCGTCGTCATCGCCCCCCCCCCACCGAGGATTCGCGCTGACGCTTCGCCGTCGCAGGTTTCGTCCCCAACGCGTCGGACGACGAGGGGAGGTACAGCATCGGCGCCCAGGCCGAGGTCGGCCGCTTCAACCTGGGGAAGCTGCTGGTGGCGCTGAGGCCCGTCCTGACCGAGGACCAGCAGGAGGGGTGAGGAGGGGGAGGGGGGTGAGGAGGGGGGAGGAGGAGCTCTGGGGGTGAGGAGGGGAGGAGGAGGAGGGGTGAGGAGCTCCAGGGGGTGAGGGAGGGGGAGGAGGGGTGAGGAGGCTCTAGGGGTGAGGAGGGAGGAGGAGGAGCTCTGGGGGTGAGGAGGGAGGAGGAGGGGTGAGGAGCTCCAGGGGTGAAGAGGAGCTCTAGGGGTGAGGAGGGAGGAGGAGGGGTGAGGGGCTCCAGGGGTGGGGAGGGGTCTGGGGGAGGAGGGGGAGGGGGAGGAGGAGCTCTAGGGGTGAGGGGGGGAGGAGGAGCTCTGGGGGTGAGGAGGGAGGAGGAGGGGTGAGGAGCTCCAGGGGTGAGGAGGAGGTCTAGGGGTGAGGAGGGAGGGGGGGAGGAGGAGCTCTGGGGGTGAGGAGGGAGGAGGAGGGGTGAGGAGCTCTGGGGGTGAGGGAGGGAGGAGGGGTGGAGGGAGGTCTAGGGGTGAGGAGGGAGGAGGAGGGGGAGCTCTGGGGGTGAGGAGGGAGGAGGAGGGGGAGGAGCTCCGGGGGGAGGAGGAGGGGTGAGGAGGGAGGAGGAGGGGGGGAGGAGCTCTAGGGGGGAGGGGAGGAGGGCTTGGGGGTGAGGAGGGGAGGAGGGAGGGGTGAGGAGCTCCAGGGGGGGTCTAGGGGTGAGGAGGGAGGAGGAGGGGGGGAGGGGTGAGGAGGGAGGGAGGAGCTCTGGGGGTGAGGAGGGAGGAGGAGGGGTGAGGAGCTCCAGGGGTGAGGAGGAGGTCTAGGGGTGAGGAGCTCTAGGGGTGAGGGAGGGGAGGAGGGAGGGGGAGGAGGTCTAGGGGTGAGGAGGGAGGAGGAGGGGTGAGGAGGAGCTCTAGGGGTGAGGAGGGGGAAGGAGGAGCTCTGGGGGTGAGGAGGGAGGAGGAGGGGTGAGGAGCTCCAGGGGTGAGGAGGAGCTCTAGGGGTGAGGAGGGAGGAGGAGGGGTGAGGAGCTCTAGGGGTGAGGAGGGAGGAGGAGGGGGCTCCAGGGGGTGAGGAGGAGCTCTAGGGGTGAGGAAGGATGGAGGAGGAGGGGTGAGGAGCTCCAGGGGGTGAGGGAGGGAGGTCTAGGGGTGAGGGAGGGGGAGGAGGGGTGAGGGAGGGAGGGGTGAGGAGGGGAGGAGGAGCTCTAGGGGTGAGGAGGGGGAGGAGGAGTGAGGAGGGGGGAGGAGGGAGCTCTGGGGGTGGGAGGAGGCTCTAGGGGTGAGGAAGGATGGAGGAGGGGTGAGGAGGGGGGAGGAGGAGCTCTAGGGGTGAGGAGGGAGGAGGAGCTCCAGGGGTGAGGAAGGAGGGAGGAGGAGGAGGGGTGAGTAGAAACGCCTCCGCTCTCCTAAACGTGGCGTTCCTCCCTCATCAGGGCTCGGAGAGCGTTGGGCGCCTACGCGGACGTTTACCAGAGGAGGTGACATCGAGATCGGTGAGACAACGCAGGGCGATCCGCCGCTGATCGATCCTTCGCCATCAGGGTCCATCGGCTGTTCAGGGACAAACTCGGCCTCCTGGGCGAAGAAGAGGGCGACGACTTCCTCATCGCCTTCCTGCTGCAGGTGAGACTCCCTCACATCTGTCTGCCTCACATCTGTCTCCCTCACATCTGTCTCCCTCACATCTGTCTCCCTCACATCTGTCTCCCTCACATCTGCCTCCCTCACATCTGTCTCCCTCACATCTGTCCCCTCACATCTGTCTCCCTCTGTCCCCCTCACATCTGTCCCCCTCACATCTGTCTCCCTCTGTCCCCCTCACATCTGTCCCCCTCACATCTGTCTCCCTCATCTGTCCTCTTCACATCTGTCTCCCTCACATCTGTCTCCCTCTGTCCCCCTCACATCTGTCTCCCTCACATCTGTCTCCCTCTGTCCCCCTCACATCTGTCTCCCTCACATCTGTCCCCCTCACATCTGTCTCCCTCACACCCGCCTCCCTCACATCTGTCTCCCTCACATCTGTCTCCCTCTCCCCCTCACATCTGCCTCCCTCACATCTGTCTCCCTCACACCCGCCTCCCTCACATCTGTCTCCCTCACATCTGTCTCCCTCACATCTGCCTCCCTCACATCTGTCTCCCTCACATCTGCCTCCCTCACATCTGCCTCCCTCACATCTGCCTCCCTCACATCTGCCTCCCTCACATCTGTCTCCCTCACACCCGCCTCCCTCACATCTGCCTCCCTCACATCTGCCTCCCTCACATCTGCCTCCCTCACATCTGTCTCCCTCACATCTGTCTCCCTCACATCTGTCTCCCCACATCTGTCTCCCTCACATCTGCCTCCCTCACATCTGTCTCCCTCACATCTGCCTCCCTCACATCTGTCTCCCTCACATCTGCCTCCCTCACATCTGTCTCCCTCACATCTGTCTCCCTCACATCTGCCTCCCTCACATCTGTCTCCCTCACATCTGTCCCCCATCTGTCACATCTGCCCCCCTCACATCTGTCCCCTCACATCTGTCTCCCTCACACCCGCCTCCCTCACATCTGTCTCTCTCACATCTCTCCCCCTCACATCTGTCCCCCTCACATCTGTCTCCCTCACATCTGCCTCCCTCACATCTGTCCCCCTCACATCTGCCTCCCTCACATCTGTCCCTCACATCTGTCCCCTCACATCTGTCTCCCTCACATCTGTCCCCCTCACATCTGTCTCCCTCACATCTGCAGCTGATGGCTGAGACGCGCGCTGACTTCACGATGACCTTCAGGCAGTTGAGCGAAGCCTCAGTCGAGCAGCTCCAACGCATGGACTTCTCACAGGTGACCCCCACACACACACAGGTGACCCCCACACATACACACAGGTGACCCCACACAGGTGACCCCACACACACACAGGTGACCCCCCACACACACACAGGTGACACACACATACACACAGGTGACCCCACACAGTGACCCCACACACACAGGTGACCCCCACACACACACAGGTGACCCCCCACACACACACACAGGTGACCCCACACACACATACACACACAGGTGACCCCCACACACACACACACACAGGTGACCCCCCACACACACACACCCACACACACACAGGTGACCCCCCACACACACACACACACAGGTGACCCCACACACACACAGGTGACCCCCCACACACACACACACACATACACACAGGTGACCCACACACAGGTGACCCCACACACACACACACACACACAGGTGACCCCACACACACACACACACAGGTGACCCCACACACCACACACACACACACACACACAGGTGACCCCCCACACACACACACACATACACACAGGTGACCCCCTTCACACAGGTGAGCCTGTGCTGCCTCCCCCCAGATGTGGGCCCTCCAGGACCTGTCGTCCCACGAGCTCTTCCCTGATTGGCTGGGCCAGTACCTGCTGCGCCTGCACAGGTGAGGCTGGGGGGGGCGGGGCCTCGGACCACCCAGTGGATCACAGGTGTGCGTTTCCAGGCAGGTGAAGGACGAGGACGCAGAGCGCCGCAGCAGGATGACAGGTGAGCGCAGGCGTGGGTACCTGAGGGCGTCCTGGTGGGGGGCGCTCACCTTCACTCACCTGGACCTGCAGGTGTGAACCCCAGATACGTGCTGAGGACCTGGATGGCCGAGTCCGCAGCGCTGAAGGCCGAGAGGAACGACTTCTCTGAGGTGTGTGCGTGTGTGTGTGTGTGTGTGAGTGTGTGTGTGTGTGTGTGTGTGTGTGTGTGTGTGTGTGTCTATATATGTGTGTGTGATGACCTGTCCTGTGTGTGTGTGTGTGGTGTGTGTGAGTGTGTGTGTGTGTGTGTGTGTGTGTTATATGTGTGTGTGTGATGACCTGTCCTGTGTGTGTGTGTTTTCGTGTGAGTGTGTGTGAGTGTGTGTGTGTGTGTGTGGCCTGTCTATATACTGTGTGTGTGATGACCTGTCCTGTGTGTGTGTGTGTGTGCGTGTGAGTGTCTGTGAGTGTGTGTGTGTGTGTGTGTGTGTCTATATATGTGTGTGTGATGACCTGTCCTGTGTGTGTGTGCGTGTGAGTGTGTGTGTGTGTGTGTGTCTATATATGTGAGTGTGTGCGTGTATGTGTGTGTGTGAGTGTATGTGAGTGTGTGTCTATATATGTGTGTGTGTGTGTGTGATGACTTGTCCTGTGTGTGTGTGTGTGTGGGGGGGAGTTTGTGTCTGTGTGAGTGTGTGTCTGTGTGTGTGTCTATATATATGTGTGTGTGTGCTCACCTGTCCTGTGTGTGTGTGTGTGAGTTTGTGTCTCTGTGAGTGTGTGTGTGTCTATATATGTGTGTGTGTGTGTGTGTGCTCACCTGTCCTGTGTGTGTGTGTGTGTGTGGGGGGGGAGTTTGTGTCTCTGTGTGTGTGTGTGAGTGTGTGTCTATATATGTGTGTGTGTGATGACTTGTCCTGTGTGTGTGTGTGATGACCTGTCCCGTGTGTGTGTGAGTGTGTGTGAGTGTGTTTCTATATATATGTGTTTGTGATGACTTGTCCTGTGTGTGTGTGAGTGTGTGTGAGTGTGTTTCTATATATATGTGTGTGTGTGATGACCTGTCCTGTGTGTGTGTGAGTGTGTGTGAGTGTGTTTCTATATATATGTGTGTGTGTGATGACCTGTCCTGTGTGTGTGTGTGATGACTTGTCCTGTGTGTGTGTGTGTTTCTATATATATGTGTGTGTGTGATGACTTGTCCTGTGTGTGTGTGTGTGTGTGTGTGTGTTTCTATATATATGTGTGTGTGTGATGACTTGTCCTGTGTGTGTGTGTGTGTGTGTGTGTGTGTTTCTATATATATGTGTGTGTGTGATGACTTGTCCTGTGTGTGTGTGTGATGACTTGTCCTGTGTGTGTGTGTGTGTGTTTCTATATATATGTGTGTGTGTGATGACTTGTCCTGTGTGTGTGTGTGTGTGTGTGTTTCTATCTATATGTGTGTGTGTGATGACTTGTCCTGTGTGTGTGTGTGATGACTTGTCCTGTGTGTGTGTGTGTTTCTATATATATGTGTGTGTGTGATGACTTGTCCTGTGTGTGTGTGTGTGTGTGTGTGAGTTTGTGTGTGTGTGAGTGTGTCTATAAGTGTGTGTGCTCACCTGTCCTCCCCCTCTTGTCCACCAGGTGTCTCACCTCCATCTCGTCCTCTCGTCTCCGTTCGTGACTCAACAGGCAGCAGAAGAGGCTCGTTACGCCGCCAGACCTCCAGCCTGGGCTCAGGGGTTAAAGGTCACCTGCTCCTCCTGAGGGGGGCGCTCATCGGGATCAGTGTGTGTGTGTGTGTGTGTGTGTGTGTGTGTGTGTGTGTGTGTGTGTGTGTGTGTGTGTGTGTGTTTAAAATGTCTCAATAAAGTTTTGCTCTCAATAAAATCTGATGAATAAATAAACTCGTCTCCGCTTGTTTTTATTTGTTGTTTTTTTAATGAAACATTAAAATGACGCAATTATCAATAAAATAAAGTTCAGAACAAACGTGTTTATTTTGTTATAAACGCGTGATTACAAGCTGGGATCAAACTTATTTTATAACTTAAATTACTTTTTTAGGCGTTAATCTGTGATTGTGACTGAAGGTATTATTAATCTGAGTTAATCCAGCGTGTTTTTGCATAAAAGTGAATAATTTATGAGATTAACTCGACTTTTGAGCAAAAACCAGAAAAACTGCGTGTGAAAAGTGAGGATCGACTTTGAGCATCGGTACTCGTCTCTTCATGCCTGAGATCCATTTATCGGTGTTCCTCCGCTGTGAAATATGTAAACAAAACCTGAAAATCGAACACAGATAAATAGATCGCAGGCATGAAGAGACGAGTGCCGATGCTCAAAGTCGATCCTCACTTTTCACACGCAGTTTTTCTGGTTTTTGCTCAAAAGTCGAGTTAATTTCATGAAACACTGGATTAACTCAGATTAATAATCCCATCAGTTATACAACATATTAACACCTATAAATGACATTTAATCTCATAAATTATGTATTTTGATGCCATTATGACACATTTAAATCAGAACGTTTATAACAAAGTAATCGTGTTAATAAATAAACGTTTGGTCAGTGGTGAATAAGCTTTATTCTCAGATTAACAGATTAACATATTAACAGATTAACACACATAAACGTCCTTTAATCTCATAAATTATGTTGTTGATTTCTTTTTATTAAACATTTTAATAAATAAATGTTTTTTCTTCATGAATAAACTTTATTTAATTGATAATTGTGTCATTTAATTGGTTAATTGACAGATCAAAGTGTTTTGAATAATTTATGAGATTAACTCGACTTTTGAGCAAAAACCAGAAAAACTGCGTGTGAAAAGTGAGGATCGACTTTGAGCATCGGTACTCGTCTCTTCATGCCTGCGATCCATTTATCTGTGTTCGATTTTCAGGTTTTGTTTACATATTTCACAGCGGAGGAACACCGATAAATGGATCTCAGGCATGAAGAGACGAGTGCCGATGCTCAAAGTCGATCCTCACTTTTCACACGCAGTTTTTCTGGTTTTTGCTCAAAAATCGAGTTAATCTCATAAATTATTCAAAACACTTTGATCTGTCAATTAACCAATTAAACGACACAATTATCAATTAAATAAAGTTTATTCATGAGGAAAAAACATTTATTTATTAAAATGTTTAATTTTGTGAAAATGAAAATACATAATTTATGAGATTAAAGGACGTTTATGTGTGTTAATCTGTTAATCTGTTAATCTGAGAATAAAGTTTATTCACCACTGACCAAACGTTTATTTATTAACACGATTACTTTGTTATAAACGTTCTGATTTAAATGTGTCATAATGGCATCAAAATACATAATTTATGAGATTAAATGTCATTTATAGGTGTTAATATGTTGTATAACTGATGGGATTATTAATCTGAGTTAATCCAGTGTTTCATTAAATTAACTCGACTTTTGAGCAAAAACCAGAAAAACTGCGTGTGAAAAGTGAGGATCGACTTTGAGCATCGGTACTCGTCTCTTAATGCCTTAGATCCATTTATCGGTTTTCGATTTTCAGGTTTTGTTTACATATTTCACAGCGGAGGAACACCGATAAATGGATCTCAGGCATGAAGAGACGAGTACCGATGCTCAAAGTCGATCCTCACTTTTCACACGCAGTTTTTCTGGTTTTTGCTCAAAAATCGAGTTAATCTCATAAATTATTCACTTTTATGCAAAAACACGCTGGATTAAGACTATTAATTGTTGTTTAACAAATTAAACATCATAATTAAAATCTCCTAGAGTCAAAATATGTTATTTAATAACTTAAATCTATTTTTAGACATTAATGTATCTTTTATGATTTAAGGGTTTACAAAGTAAATAAATCTATAATCTATTAATCTGAGCTGAATCCAGAGTGACTTTTATTTGATTATATTATATTTTATAAAAGTTTTAAATTATTTTTATTTCGTAACATGAGATCAAAGAACTCGAACAAACAAACATTAAAAAGGACAAAACTCTCAATGAAACAAATTTTATTTACACAAGAAAATATTCTACATTTATTCTGATACTCTATTTTTTTTGTTTTGTAAACATCAAACAAGTTCAAAGCGCCCGGGTGGCAAAGTACATTTTTAATAACTTAAAAGGCTTTTGTAGGCACCGTGTCTTTGATCTCTTCTGATGATTTAAGGGCAGAAATATCCGATCTTTTGATCTTTTTCTACGATTGTTCGCAGGTTCGTTCGGAGCAGGAATCCGATTCCCAGATTCCTGAGTCGTTTCCACCGGGAAACCGATTCGATGAAGACAATAACGTCGATTTAACGCCCCCACCCCCGGGGTCGTGCTTTGCTATCATCAAAGCAGCCAGAGCGGGCCTTGGTGGGTTCAGTCTTTGATCTCCGTCTTTGATCTCTCCCTCACGAGTGATCCCCTCGCTTCTTGTTCATGGCCATCATCAGTTCCGACATGAAGTCGCCTCCCCCCCCTTCCCCCTGCAGCGCCGGGGTAGTCCTCTTTGGGGGGGCGGGCGGCTTCTTCCTCGTGGAGCCCGCCGGCCTCGGGGACGCCGTGGGCGGCGGCGGCGGCGGCGGTGGCGGGGGGAGAGCCCCGTCCCCCCCGGAGATCATGGACGGAGGCGGGGGAGGCAGCATCGACTCCAGGTCGGGGGGGGGAGGCGGGAGGGGCTGGGAGGGGTCGGGGAAGGCCAGCGGGGGAGGCGGGGGAGGGAAGGCGGCCACGGGCGGGGGAGGCGGGGGCAGGGCGCCGAAGCTGGGAGGGGGGGGCGGGAGGAAGTCCGGGAGGTCCTCCGAGGGGTCGTCGAGGGGCGGGGCCAGAGGGGGAGGGGGCAGGAAGTCCCCAGGGGGCGGGGCCACAGCGTGGCGAGGGCCGGCGGAGGGCTTCGGTGGAAGGGGAGGGAACGCCGGGTCGGGGGGGAGGAGGGGGAGGAGGTCCATCAGAGGAGGGGGGGGAGGAGGGAGAGCGTCCTGGGGAGGGAACGGTCGAGCGTCAGCGGCGGAGCTACGGGAAGCGAAGGCGGCGGCGGGATACCGACCTGAGGGGGAGGGGCTTCGGGAACGTGGCCGTTGGCGCGTCGCGGCGGTTCAGCTGTTCGGGACAAAGACAACGGGCGTGAGGGTTCGGGGCGCCAGCACACCTGGGCTGGGCCGCAGCCGGGCGGCTCTACCTGAGGGGGCCGGCGAGGGCGGGGCGGGGGCGGCGGGCGCCGTGATGCGGTTGGCCCACGGCGAGGTGATGGCGGCCTTCTTCACGGCCGTCTGGTAGTTCTGATGCAGCTCGGCGCCGTACTGGAAGAGGAGAGGCGGAGCTTCGGTCAGTTCCCCTCACCCCCTGACCCCCCTCCCTCCCCCGCTGAGGGCGGCGGCGGTCACCTTGGCGACCCGTATCCCGGTGACCCAGAGGTTCATGGTCCAGGCGTCGTCGCAGCACAGGTACTTGATGTACTGGGACTCCTTCTGGATCTGAGGATGCTGAGGAAACAGTGAAACACCGTCAGGGACAGGCCACGCCCACAGGACACAGGACACGCCCACATGACACAGGCCACGCCCCTCCTCCCCTGAGCTGCATTACCACCTTCCACCACCAGAGGGCAGCAGAGAGGCGAGGACGAATACATGTATCTCTCTCGAATACATGTATCTGTCTCTGATTTATTAGTAGTAGTAGTAGTAGTAGTAGTAGTAGTAGTACTACTAGTAGTATATGTTTTATATTTTATTTGCCAACTGAAGTTTATTTTTGTCTCTATTTCCATCTTTGAGGCCGATTCCTGCTGGTGAATCTATTTATTATTATCTAATTATTACTCTTGGTATTATTATTCATATTATTCATATTATTATTATTATCATTATTATTATTATTATTATTAATTTTATATTTTATGTGCCAGTTGAAGTTGATTTTTGTTTCTATTTTCCTCTTTCTTGCTGGGGAATCTTTAAAACTTCTGCCTCACGTTCCCAGACACCCCCCCCCGGCAGGTTATTCCACGCTTCTCTCGACCTTCCGTCCCTTTCAACCTCCTTCTATTCGCCTCTCTCGGCTCTTTTTTGGGTTTTTATCTCAGGCTGCACCGTCTGCTGATTCCACGACTTCCCGGGCGAGATACGGGGGGGACTGAAAAAAAAAAAGCGCCTTCGGCTGCTCCACCTAAGTCTTTTTTCCACGTGGGTCAGCGTTTCCCGCTGTCCCACGTCCTCCAGATGCTCCTCTTTGAATCAAACCTGTGCTGATTTAACGCCTTTTACTTCTTTGGTTTTGGTTCAAACTTCATCTCACTTCCTCACAGCTGCTAAAGACGCCGGGTTTGCAGGTAAACATCGCTCATTCCCCAGATTTTTCCCCAATAAGTCTTTCTACTATGTAAAATAGCCTCATCCTGCGTCAGCAGCCAGATGTTGAGGCGGGTCCCCCTCCCGGGGGGGGACAAGCAGATGTTCCATCTGCCCCCCGCAGTTCGCGTTCTCGCCACCAGAGGTCGCCACGCGCCTCGGGCTCGGTCCGAAGGCGTTAAAACGCGGAATCGCCGGCGGGATCGGGCTCACCTTCAGGACGAAGCAGAAGTCCGTCGGGGCCTTGTACTTGCTCCGGAAGTCTTTCCCGAAGTAGACGTTCAGGTTGTCGAACTGGACGAAGCAGACGAGGTCGCGGGACGACTGGAAATCGAGACGAAAGCTCAGGTCTCGTCCTTGACGCCTATTAATCCGGCAGACCGTGGGTCTGCCGCCCCCCCGCCCCCCCCACTGACCTTGGTCTTTCCTTTGGGAACGTAGTAAATTCCCGAAGCCCTCAGCTGGAAGAGGCGCTGCTTCCAGGACTTCTTCCCATCTTCCCTGAGGTGGAGCACCGCCTCCAGGTCGGGCACGATGATGGAAGTCCCGCAGAAGTTCTCCTGAAGAGGAGAGACGGGGTCAGGAAGACGACATTCCGGAGGCGGGGGGGGGGGTCTGGGCTTCATTACCTTAATCAGGATTTCTTTGTCCCTGTCTTTGATGTCTCGGAGCGCTTTCTTGTCCTTCTTCCACAGGTAGAAGTTCTGCAGGGAAGGAAATTCCATATCGTTATTCCCGACACACTGAAACGTTTAAGGAAGCAGATAGCATCATTCAGCCGTGAAAAGATCCAGATGTTGGTGAGGAGAGAAACGAGCCCTCTGGAGGAGGGGGGGGGCGAACCTGGGGGTTTTTGAAGATCTCGTTTTTATCGGGGCGTTCCTGGAAGAAGATCTTGTTCTCGCTGTCTCTGGTCCAGGCGAGCAGCGGCTCCACCAGGTTCTCGTGGTCCTCGAAGGTGCGTTCTGGGGAGGGAGGGGGGGAGGGGGGCGAATCCAGCTGTTAGCCCCCAAACGCACAGACGACCCAAAAAACGTCCAGCTCCTCCCTTTGCTGCCCCCCAGTGGTCGACGGGGGGGTTACACAAATAAAAGCACACTAACCTTTGAAACCCTCCAAACCGCAAACCTAACTGAACTTCCCGTTCCCCACCCACAGATGTGCATCAGCTTAGAGTGTGTGTGTGTGTGTGTGTGTGTGTGTAGGGGGGGGCACGCTAAAAAAACGGCTGCTAGGGGGCCGCAGCCCCCACGTGAACATTAAAAGATGAATGTTGACGGAGAAGGAAAATCTGACCTCTGTGGCGCGTGTGGTCTCAGATAATCTGACTCACGCACACTCACTCACTCACACACACACTATTCACACACACACATTCATGCGTCCGTGAGTCAGACGTGAGTTTTTAATAGTCTCCATGTGTCCGAAGCGTCACTGGCTTAAAAATAAAGTTTTTAACGGATCATAATCTGGCCTTGGAACAAGAACCAACACAGCAGATTAAGTCTGTGTGTGTGTGTGTGTGTGTGTGTGTGTGTGTGTGTGTGTGTGTAGGGGGGGGCACGCTAAAAAAACGGCTGCTGGGGGGCCGCAGCCCCCACGTGAACATTAAAAGATGAATGTTGACGGAGAAGGAAAATCTGACCTCTGTGGCGCGTGTGGTCTCAGATAATCTGACTCACGCACACTCACTCACTCACACACACACTATTCACACACACACATTCATGCGTCCGTGAGTCAGACGTGAGTTTTTAATAGTCTCCATGTGTCCGAAGCGTCACTGGCTTAAAAATAAAGTTTTTAACGGATCATAATCTGGCCTTGGAACAAGAACCAACACAGCAGATTAAGTCTGTGTGTGTGTGTGTGTGTGTGTGTGTGTGTGTGTGTTCCCGCTTCAGGCTGTTAAATGAAACAGCTCCCCTCTCCTGGAGCGACCACAAGCTCTCCCATGTGACCACATCAAAGCCGCCGCGGTCGGAACGTCCAGGAGCTCCGGGAACGTCGGAGACCTCAGGACCAGCGTTCCTGTGTGTGTGTGTGTGTGTGTGTGTGTGTGTGTGTAACTCACCGAGTTGCAGCTCGGCGTTGGTCTCGACGAGGCTCCAGTCCACGTTGCAGTCACAGTGCGTCTTCTCGAACAGGTTGTCGAGTACTTCGCGGACGCTCTGGCGCTCGTCCACCATCAGCGTCTTGGAGCTGCCGTCGTTCAGCAGCACCTTCACCACCAGCTGTCAGGAACATCAAAGGAACATCAAAGGAGCATCAAAGCGCTGCTCTGGGGGGGACGTTCCTGGGTTTGTGGGTCGGGGCTGAGGAGCACTGCCGAGGCTCCCTTGAGCAAGGCACCGAACCCCCCAGGGCTCAGAGGGAGCCACCCTGAGACTTCATCTGTGTGTGTGTGTGTGTGTGTGTGTGTGAGTGTGTGTGTGAGGGAGAGTGAGTGTCTGGGTGTGTCCAGCTCATGTGAAGGTGTCTGTGTGTTTGTGTGAGTTTATGTGTGCATTTGAGTGTGTGTTTCTGTGTGAGTGTGTTTCCGTGTGTTTGCATCCACACCCAGCGTATGTGTGTTTCTGTGTGTGTTTTTATGTGTACGTGTGTTTCGATGTGTGTATGTGTGTGTTTCTATGTGTGTTTTTATGTGTACGTGTGTTTCGATGTGTGTGTTTCTGTGTGTTTTTATGTGTACGTGTGTTTCGATGTGTGTATGTGTGTGTTTCTATGTGTGTTTTTATGTGTACATGTGTTTCGATGTGTGTATGTGTGTGTGTTTCTATGTGTGTATGTGTCTGAGTGTGTCCACACCCAGTGTATGAGTGTGTGTTTCTGTGTGTTTTTATGTGTATGTGTGTTTCTATGTGTGTGAGCATGTGTCTATGTGTGAGTGTGTGTGAGTGTGTGTGTCCACACCCTGTGTGTGTGAGCGCTGCTTCCGTCTTCATCTTACCTTCTTCACTTTAGCTTCCTTCAGCTTCTCGAGGGCCAGTTTGATTTTGTCCGCTTTCATCTGCGCTTCGATTTCCTCCTGAACAGAAAAAAAATGCAAAAAATATCGTATCATTGCGACGTGGCGGGAACGCCAATCGGCCTTTATGTTAACGATCTCTAGGGCGGAGGTCAGTCGGAGGTCAAGAGCGTGTGTTGAGTCACAGTTTCGCTTCAGACGTCGACACTTTTTTTTTTTTTCTTTTAGCTCCCTCAGTTTCTCAACCTCCGAGGTGTTACCGGAAGACCCATCCTTTTACCCGTTGCCACGGATACGGAAGGAACTCCCCGACTGATTTGAAGGATCGAAGCACTTCCCGTATTTCAGTGGTTAAAAAACGAATAACCACACGAACCAGAATCGGTTCTCGGTTGGTCTGTGGACCAAAAGTCTGACTTCTGTTCCAAGAGTCGAAGAAATTGCTTCAATTTTTTCATTTGTTTGTTGATTTCTTTAGTTTGTTCGTTTTTTTTTCGTTTGTTCGTTTTTCCCGTTTGTTCGTTTTCCCTCACCACCGTGGGTTTTGCAGACTGAGGGGGCGGAGCCGGGAAGGTGGCCGAGGCCAGCGGGTCCTCGGGGGAGGCGATGGAGGACGAGGACGAGGAGGTGGACCGGGTGGAGGGGGCGCCGGCCTTCGGCGGCAGCAGCGGCAGCGCCGCCTGGCCCGCGGCCCGCGGCGGCGGCGTCTTCAGCTCCTCGATGTCGGCCGCCAGCTTCTGCTCCTGGGCGTCGAGGTCGGCGACCAGGTCGGCCATGAGGGCGTCCAGGTCGTTGTCCTCCAGCTCCTGAAGGGACTCTGGAGAAAACGATAAAAAAATAGCGTCACACGAGGAGTCGAATTAAACGTAGTCATGCTAACATGTTAATGTACCATTATTAACGTTAATAAGACATTATTAACGTTAATAAAATGTTAATAATGTGTGATGTCATTCATGTTAACCTAGCAGTCTTAATCGTTTTCACATAAATCGTCTCTGGATTAGCGCGATGATCACGTGCTAAACCAAGACGGCAAACGTCATGTCTCGATGACGTCGTCCCAATTTCAGAAATACGATAATTTAAACTCACGCTAATCTGATCTTGAGCTCTGAGTGACCTAGCACCGCTAACTGGGCTCCAGATACGAAAGCTAAACCACTAGCGCTTTTAAATCTGTTTTTTAATTGGTTTTTTTCTCTTTAAATTCGGTTAAGAGCGATTGTGAAACTTTGTCGCCTTAGCAACACGAAGCGCGTGACGTCACCATTCAGGTCCGTGAAGCCGATGGAGAAGTTGCTGCTGGCGGGGAGGGGCGTGGCTATTTCCTGATCCAGGCTCTGCGGAGAGAAAGGGGCGTGTCCGGGTCAGAGAAAGGGGGTGTGGCTTCGAGCTCGGGCACGTGCCGGAGGTTAACCTCCACATCTGTATTCGGTTACGACGCCTCCCTGCTGGTCGAGTGATTTATGGTCGTTAAACGACCACCGACCCCCCCAGTTCGGTCCGGAGCGTCTACATGATTGATAGCGGTTTTCAGCACTCGAGACAAAAGCGCTATTTATGTCGAGAGTCGGAGATTTACCCGCAGGTAGCGAAAAGCAAACGCGCAGCTGCGTGGCGCTGAAGTGACCAATAACCCATTTATAACCACAATTGAAAAAAAAAAAAAAAGAAGCTAACTTTATTCATCTAACGCCAGCCGTGGTCGAGCAGCTGTTGACGTTGATTCTGGTTTTTTTTTTTCTTCTTTTTAGCGAATAGAAACTTAAAAAAAACGTGCGGGGTTGACTGTCGGCGCTAGCTGCGTTCACTCACCTTGGTCAGGAGGTCCATCTCCCCGAGCATTTCGCTGAACATGGCGTCGATGTCGTCCATCTGAAAACAATCGAAACCACCAGCTGATTAGCCGAATCGACTCGTCACATGACGCGCGGCAAAGACGAACGTTGGCTGTCGTGAAGGTTCAGGAACCTGTTTCTGTCACGCTGATCCGCGTTTCTTTTCGCCCGAGGCGACGGCGAACGCGTGTTGACAAGAGCGGGAGCCGCGTTAGCGTTTAGCCGCGGTCTCTTCGCCTCCCAGGCGTGAATTTTTTTCGCCCAGAACTTGTCGACTCTTGTCAGACTCAAACATCAAACGACATTTTTTGCATAATTAAAAACCTCCGCAGAGGCTTTAGCGCATAAACAAATATTCCCGACACCTCCGAGTAACGGGACAAACGTGATGGGGCCGAAGCGTCGCCGATGCGGAACTCCGCCTACAGGTGGCGCTCGTTAGCGGGCTAACAGCTAACGCCCCTTTAGCCCAAAGCGGGTTTTTTTATTTTGGGATAAATGTCTCAAATAAACTTTTTTAAAAACATAGAGCAGCCTCGTAGCCTGAGGTTTTATTAAACTCTCTGTGGACAACAGGGATTGATAATCTGGATTAGAGCCGTTACGAACTCCGATTTTAGGCGCGCGGCTAACAGAGGACGAGCGGATTGGTCCGTCAAAGCTGTCATTTCTTGTCACTTCGCTCGTGCAGACCTCAACCTGCGTCTTGACAGGAAGCAGCAAACTTCCTGCCACTTGGGGTCCGGAAATCGTGAAGGAAAAGATGCCACCGAGGAAGTGGAGGATGACTGGTAGAGGGAAACGGTGATAGCCGCGCTGTGGGGGGAAATATCTTAAAAAATCACGTGAACCTTTGAACCATTTCAGAGTCAAACCCAAAAGTTTTCCTGTTTAAATGAAGCCTTTTTTAAGTAGATTTATCGTATTTTTGTGCCCCTGTCGGTCGTCGGCGGTACTGCAGGTTTCCTGTAGACCACAGCTGGACTGCATAATTATCTTAAGGGATAACTGTCAACCACAAAAATTAAAATAAACACGTCTAAAAGGGTCCAAAAATAAACGTAAAGTCTTTCAAGACACCGTTTCTCTTTAAGATAAAACTGGGCTTCAACAACTTGGTTCCTTTCATGCGGTCAAATCTGTACGAAGAGAAACTTCTCAAGGTTTCCAGTGAGTGTGCTGAGATAAACGTCTCGGGGCGAACGCTCTCTCGCCCTGCTTCATGCCCTGTTCTCTGTTTTCGCCACAGATTGTTGCGAAATGTGGCTTCAACTTCTCGTCTCGAAGATGGCTGCACCTGAACGACTGCACGGGGAGGGGGGGGCGGGCACTGAGCGCGATCTTATCGGAGATCCTCGGGTCAGACCTGGGCCGTCCAACAGCTCCTCTTTGGGGCCGCCACTGCATGTTTGCTTTGATCTCTTTGACTCATCGCAATCAAAGCCCAATCAAGGGCCGGCTCTAGTTCTGTTGGTGGAGGTTAGCTTTCTGAGAGACGTCTGCTCGTGAAGACTCCAGAACAAAGACGCCTTTCGGACGCTTTCCCACCCCAGAAAACCACCAAGGAGAAGACGAAGGTCCTTCTCACCTTTGCGTGAGGTCCTGTGGGGGCCCTCGGCCGTCGGTTCCCTCCTCAGAAGGTTCTCCTGAAGGTTCTCCGGGCGGAGAACGTGCACTGCCGTCAGACCAGGGCGAGCCTCTGCCTCTCGCCTCTGCTGACTCCGTCCTGCTCAATGCGGAAGTTCAGGCCCGGACCTGTCACTGCATTCCTGCCCAGAGCTTCGGCACTTTCACAACCGTCTCGACGGGGCTCCCCCCCGTCACCACAACCACACCCCCCCCAACAGCCTCCTTATCTGTGGACAGGGAACAGAAACAGGAAGAAGCAGGAATGTGTGTGTGTGTGTCTGGGGGGTTAATAATTCACCTGATTTACTGCCAGAGCGGCCAAAGATGAAGCGCCTCGGGGGGGGGGGTCGAATCGTTCTGTCTCTCAGTTTTCAAATGAAGCTGAAACAGTCAGGGACAAAACAAACCCGAATTAGAGTCGACTGAGGAAGTGCCCCCCCCTCCCCCGCCCCCGCGCAGAGAAACGACGGCTGCTGTGGTTCCTGGTCTGAAAGGAAACGGATGAACAAAGCAGTTTCAGCCCAGTTTCACCATCTCAGGTGTCCGACCCCCCCCCCCCCCCACCCCAGCTGACCCGGACAGCTTTATTTATTTGCATTTCTCCCTAAATCTCTCAGGAATTCCTGGAAAACACAAATCGTTCAACAACCGCGCTCCTGGAAACCCATTTAACCCCCATTAGCATCTTTTTCTAGCCCCCCCCGCCCACCCTGAAGGGTCACAATAGACCAAAGCAGACGTCAACGTTCCGTTAAGGTTCCGTCGGGGGACGTCTGGAAGGTGCAGAGGGCGGAGGATGCTGATGCTCCTGCGGCTTGGCGGGGGGGCAAGGTGTGGGGGGGTCCTCTGCTCCAGCGCCCCCTGCCTGCTCGCTGCTGAACTGCGCACGGAGAACACCTGAACCCGGTGCGTTGGCTTTGATGTGGGACCCGTTCGTCTTCAGCGCTCCCTTCGGGCCGCGTCCAAAAAGTTCCCTCAGAAGATCAAACTTTGGGAAGTTGGCTTCCAGCCCGACCTGGGGGGGGGCGGGGGCAAAGGGGGGTAGGGGGGGTCATCAGAAACAGATAACCCGAAAATGAGAAGAAGGGTCCCGGAGAGCAGCTGCAGGCGCCGCATTCCTGACCTTCCGCCAGCTCCTTCCACAAAGGTCTGACCTTTGAACTTGGGCCGGCCGTGTTGACAAGGTCCCCCGTCCGGCAGCTGTCTCAACATCCAGGGTGTCGGTGGACCGGGTGGAAGCACGCGGGGGCGTCTCAAAGCCCCCCCCCCAACAACCCCCCCTGAAGGGTTAACGTGAAACCTGACGCTGATGAAGTCTCAGGAATTCCTGGGGGCTCTCCTCCCTCACTGACGGAGCTGAAGGTGCCCAAGTTCTCAGCCGCGGGGGGAGGAGGGGGAGGAGAGGGGGAGGAGGGGGAGGAGAGGGGGAGGAGGGGGAGGAGAGGGAGGAGGAGAGGGGGGGGCAGTTCTAACGCGCCTCTCCTCCCTCGCAGGGACAGAGTGAGGGAGTCCTGACGGGAGGATGGGTCTCTCCGCCCCGGCGCTGCTGCTGCTGCTGCTGCTGCTGCTGCCGCCCCGGGCCGCGGCCGAGACCTGCCGGGGGGGCCCCTGTCCCGGGGCGGCCCGCTCGGGGTCCGCGCACGCCCCCAGACCCGCTCCCGAGGCGCACGCGTCGCCGCAGGCGCACCGCGGGCGGCGCGGAGACGCGGAGGGCGGCGGCGCGCGTCCGAGGGCGCACGGGGTCCCACCTGCGGCGCGCGCGGACGCGGGCTGCGGCGCGCCTCCGGAGACCGGCGGCGACGGCCGGGAGTGCCGGGGGGTCGAGTGCCGGCTCCCGGCGAGGGCGAGAGCCAAGCACCGCGGCAGGACGTGCGCGGGAGAGGGCTGCGGGCCCCCGGAGCCGAGCGTCGCCCCCCTGCATGTGTCCGACAGAGCCGCGCAGTCTTTGGGAGACGTCCCGGATCTGGGATATCCGCCGCCGGAACTCGGCGCAGCTCCTCTGGGGGTCCAGCTGACGTGTGACATCACATCAGGTCTGAACTTACCCCCCCTCGCGCACACACACACACACACACACACACACACACACACACACACACACACACACACACACACACACACACACACACACACGAAGGTCTTCTGGTTGGATGAAGGTCCTTCCATGATGGAATCTTTCTCCAAAAGGGGGGAAGGAAACGCAGACCAACCAGAAGAGCCGATCTAAAAAAAAAAAAAAAAAAAGTAGTTTGCTTTGATGTCAGAGAAGCCTTTATCCCGTGCCTTTGATCTTTGGCGTGGCTCCTCCTCCAGGGGAGAACGAGGTCCCCTCGGAGGACGCCCTGATCCTGCACCTGCAGCTGGCCCGGGGTCAGGAGGCGCTGGTGGAGGCGCTGCGCTCGCAGCAGGTGGTGGTGCGGGAGCTGCAGCAGAAGCTGCTGGAGCAGCAGGAGGCGCTGCTCCAGCAGCAGCGCGCCGTCCTGGAGCAGCAGAGCCGCATGCACGCGCACATGGACGCGGTCAAGGCGCAGTACGGCCTCCTCGCCGACGCCCTCAAGCAGGCGTCCCTCGGCGGCCTGCAGGGGGAGCTGCAGGGCTCCTTCCAGGCTCACCTGGCGGGGCTGCAGGGGCCCCTGCAGGGGCCCCGCGCCGCCGGGGAGGCCCCCCCCCCGGGGTGCCCCGCCCCCTGCGGCCAGGAGGAGTACTGCGACTTCCAGAGGGAGCCGCCCCGCTGCCAGAGGTGCACCGTGTGTCCGCCGGGGTTCTTCCTCGTCCACCCGTGTTCCGCCAACGCGGACCGGATGTGCCAGGTACCCCCCCCTTTACCCCCCCCCTCTTTACCCCCCTCGCCCGCTCTGACCTCCCCTGTCTCTCAGGACCGGGACGAGTGCCTGGAGCTTCCACGGATCTGCGGGGAGCGCGTGAAGTGCCTCAACACTCCCGGTGAGTCCCGGGCATCCCGGCTCATCCCGGCGGGGGGTCGTCGGCGTCCCTGACGACCCCCCCCCCCTCCCCCGTCTCATCTCAGGGGGCTTCCGGTGCCTCGGGGTGTCCGAGAGGGAGGCGGCGGCGGGCTCCTGCGGGCGAGACTACTTCTACAACCGGGAGCTCCGGGAGTGCCAGGCCTGCTCCGACTGCGAGGGCGAGGCCGCGTCCGTCCCTGCGGCGCCGACAGCGACGCCGTCTGCGGGGCGGAGGCCCGCCTCTCGCGGGCCTGGGCCGCCCAGGTGGCGGCGCCCTCCCCCGGGAGCGGCCGCATCTTCCCCGGCCTCCAGCTGGACATCAAAGGGAGCGGCGGCGGCGAGCTGCTGTCGGTGGAGGCGGGGCGGCTGGCGTTCCGGCAGCACGGCCTGGTGTGGATGGATCACAACTTCGCCGTCCGGCACAGCTGCCGGAACTTCCTCCAGGTGGGGATGAGGCTGGACGGGAGCCAGGAGGAGGAGGGGGAGGAGGAGGGGGGGGGCGGGATCTGAGCGGCGTCCGCCTGGAGCAGCCCGAGGGGAAGTCCGTCCAGGGCGTGAGCGTGAGCGCCGGCGTGGAGGCGGAGCCGGGGCAGACGCTGGCGCTCACGCTGAGGAGCCCCAACCAGCACTGCAACCAGAGCAGGGACCTCCACGTCCACGACGCCGCCGCCGCGCCGGGATTCAGCCTGCTGTGGCTGTCGCACGACACCGGCGCCGTCGCCATGGCGGCGCAGGCGACCCCGCTGATGCACCACCAGGCCAGCTACCGCCCGGCGTTCCGCGCCACCTCGGTGTCGGACCCCTACATGGTGGCGCTCGCCCACGACGGGCGCGGCGTGCGCTTCACGGAGGGCGGCGTGGTCAAGTTCGCTCTGCAGCACGCCCTCTTCGCCATGGGCCACGCCTGCGTCCGCGACGGCTTCTCGGTGGCGGCGTACATCAGCCGCAACGGCACGGGCCTGGAGGCGGCGCGCGGCTTCCGCCCGGGCGTGGACTACCGGGACACCTCCGTCACGCTCTCGGGGGCGGTCGCCGTGGCGGCGGGCGACGCCCTCAGCTTCGAGATCTCGGCCCCGCCCCAGTGCAACGTCCGCTACTTCGCCGACGGCACCGGCGTCAGCGCGCTCAGCCTCCTCTGGGTCCCGGCGGGCGTGTCCGCCTCCCTCGCCGCCGCCGTGTCCCGGGCGGGGCTTCCCTCCGGAGCGGTCCGGAACAAGGCGCTGGCGTTCCAGCAGGTGGGCCCCGACGCCGCGCAGGTGCAGCTGTCCCGCTCCGGCCGCAGGAGCTTCGTCTTCCGCCAGGCGGGGACGGCGAGCGTGGCGCTGAGCCTGAAGCTGATCCACTCGTGCAGCGTGGTGAAGCTGACGCTGCAGCGGGCCGCGGCCCGGGGGGGGGAAGGCCCCGCCCCCCTGGCCCAGCAGGTGTCCGGCCCCGGGCCCGAGGGGGCGCGCTGGGCCGCCGTGGCGCTCAGGGCCTCCTTCGAGGTCCAGAACGGGACCGCCGTCTTCGTCACGCTGGACTGCGTCCGCGGGCGCGTGAACCAGGTCGCCCTGGAGGGCGGGACCAACGTGTCCATCCTCTGGGTGGCGGCGTGATCCGGAGGAGGAAACGGTCCCCCGACGTCGGACTGCAGAGACGATGGGAGAAGTTACCAAACGAAAAGAGTAGTAATCTATTACATTTATATACGGGACAAATACTCTAAGTACTACCACGTCTGAAGTACTTCGGCTGGTTGAGCAGCGACCAATCCTTGATGGTGTGTGTGTGTGTGTGTGTGTGTGTGTGTGTGTGTGTGTGTTAGTATCAGCATGTCCACTCCAGCATGTGTGTGTAACTCGTGTACGTTTCCTTTTCCTGGATATTTGCTGTAACTATTTTATCGTTTCTCGGGTGTATAAAACATCGGTTTCCACACATCTGGCGACTGGGGGGGGGGGGCGTAATCCGCTCGACGCCGCCTGGTTGTGTTTCGGTCCCCGTCTCGAATCGCATCGCGCGCCGACTCCTCCGACACCAAATAAAAGCCACTGATGTTTTCGAGCAGGTGTTCGAGCTTTCCTGCCTCGATGTTTACGGTTATCGGATTTCCCTCCTTAATCTGGATGAGGATTTAATCCACAACGACATCGTTACCGACGCCCTGGTGGCGTTGGGGACCGACGCCCTGGTGGCGTTGGGGACCGCACGGATTTACTCATTTCGCCTGAGCGCAACGAAACTGGAAAAACGAGCGGCAAACAGGCGAAAACCGAAGTGGGAATCCCTGGAAAACCTCCGCTGTGCTTACGGCCAACCCGTCCAGGGGAACGAGGGTTTTCCTGCCGTCTTCCAGCTGCTTCACCGTCGCGCTGAGCGACAAACCGCCCGTGAAGGAGCGAGGACGGAGGAGAGGAATGTCGGCGTGCGAGAGCCAATCAAACCTCTGCTGGAGCTGGTCGGATTAGAACCAGCTGTTCCAGTAGGAGCTCCAGATGCCCCGGAGCCCCTCGGACTCTTATTTGATCCCCGCCGTCAGGCACATCAAAGAGAGATCAAAGCGGGAAGGACTGGAAGGGGGGGGCTGCGTTAGCTGAGGATCCGATGACGGCGCGTGAAGGGCCTTGAGTCCTCGAGACGGCGGTGTGGGAAGGCTCGGAACTCCGGGGAACGCACGAGCGGCCCCGGTCGCCGCATCTGGGGTGGGTTTATTTGTGCGCTCCAGTGTTTGGGCCTCGCTCAAACAAACCCCGACGGTTGACGTTCACGTCTGACGCATTCGTGTTTACCTTCGGGGGCGTTGGAGGATGTTGGGGGGGGGGGGGTTTGGGGGAGGGAGGGTGTTTGGGGGGGCAGGAACCCAACTGTCAAAGAAGAATGAGGTTTTAAAGTGTGTACGTTTGCATTCTAACTTCCCTACCTCGTTTTTTTTAAGGCAGGTTAATAAATGATGGCGAGGAAGGGGGGGGGGGGGCAGGGGAACCATCTTCATCATCGTCTTCTTCACTGGTGGAAAAAATAGCAGGCGTCAGAAGGTTTCAGCGGGAAGTCGGAGTGTTTTTAGCTTTTCGGGCTCTTTCGGAGGGAACTCATTTAGCTCCCACTTCTGCTTCCACGCACTCGTCAGCTGGCCGACCGCGGCCGCCGTTCCCACGTTTG
The DNA here is from genome assembly GCA_911728415.1 of Lagocephalus sceleratus. Classification (NCBI taxonomy): domain Eukaryota; kingdom Metazoa; phylum Chordata; class Actinopteri; order Tetraodontiformes; family Tetraodontidae; genus Lagocephalus; species Lagocephalus sceleratus. The sequence goes on from CAJVRN010000046.1 coordinate 6,564,686, forward strand.
CTCCCTCCCCCTCCGCCCGCCCATTCGCCCGTTTCGCCAGCCAGAGCGTCTTTCTCTTCGTTAGAGCGTTTACTGATGCATGAGCGGGCCGACACAAACGGGCTGTCACAGGTTCTTAGGGGCCGGCCTTCGGCGTGGAGGACTTTAACTGACCTCGACAAGCTCATCCAGAACCTCCACCACACACACACACACACACACACACACACACACACTCTCCCAGGATCTGGGTGCAGAAGCAGGTGTGTGTAGGACGACAGGACGCCGTGCTGTGTCTCCATAAAGACGTCATTTAACGTTCTAATAGGGAGTAATGGTTTGATCCGTGTGTGTGTGTGTGTGTGTGTGTGTGTGGGGGGGGGGTCCCTCTGGTGTATATTTAAATGCTCTTTCACTCATATCAACTCCCCGCTGACTGGGGGGGTTAATTGGTTTCTCCCTGAATGCATCCATACAAATGACTCAGTGTGTGTGTGTGGGCGTGTTTATGTGTGTGTGTGTGTGTGTGTGTGTGTGTGTGTTTTGCAGCAGAACACAGGCTGAGGTCAGAGAAGCTAATGAGAATCGGGCCTCGGTGGTGCAACTGTATCTTTGCCTCCGGTTGTCCTTTTCGGGGGAACAGCGGGGGGGGGGCGGGCTGAAAGCCCCGTCGCCATGGCGACGCTGCCCCGGACCCGCCCGACCGGCTTCGTTTTGGCCCTGAAGCCGGGGACCGCCCCAGAGCCGCTGGGCTCAGGAGAGCGAGGGAAACTTCACCGACGAGTCGTCTGATCTGGTGTTCCTCCGTTCCGCCCGTAGGGGGCGGGACCGCCGATGTTTGTCGCCTTTTGACGCGAAAAACCTCCGAGAACCGTCCCGCCGTCGGGGTCAGTTTTTTCCGATGCCGCAGCTGTTTTCGGAACAAACGAGGCCAATTTTCTCGAGTCCTGCAATAAAACCGGTTTAAGTAGATCTGGAAAGAAAGCCAGTCGTCTCCCAGCTGCCAGCAATCTTCAAACGCAGGAGCGGAAACCGAATCAGCCGCTTGGCCCCGAATGAAAGACAAATCTCCAGGTCTTTCTTTTTTTTCCTCTTCGTGGCAAATTTCAATTATTCTGTCTGGAAAAAACGCAAAAGAGACGTCGTTACGTCTGAAGAGCGAGAGGAAGTCATCAAACCTTTTCCATCCACCACACGCCGAGCGCTCGCTCGGGCCTCCTTCCAGCCTCGGAAAAAAAGACGGAGGCGATCCGGTCGACCGAGAAGAAACGATAATTTTAAATATCAGGACGGAATCCGGGTTTCAGCTCTACCCGCTGGCAAACAACCGTATTCTTCACATTGAGATGCTCGTTAGAGTCGACCAGACGATAACCGATGATCACGCCCCCCCCCGACATCTGGACGTCCCTTTTTGATTTCGCCATCCGTTGCTCTCGTACGTCGCCCACAAACCAGCTCGCCCGCTCCGACGTACACGGCGTTACGAAGTTTCCTCGTCTTGTCTTCGTCACCAAGGTTGATCGGAGTTAATTCGGCCTCCCCGATGCCAGAACCTGGGGGGGAAAAAAAACAAAAACGGGAATAACGCCGTGTCAGGAGAACAGGCGGCTGATCTGTCGATGGTGATTAATGAGGACGGAGCTGACGAGTCATTTTTGTCTCCCGGTGCGGAAACTAAAACGATAAAACGCTGTCCTGATGTCATCAACAGTCGATCCGCCGAAGGTAAACACTGAATACAACCTAATAAGCTGCTCAGGTAGGTTCTGTTTCACTGCGTAAGACGTTATAACGTCACCTATAAATGACATTTGTGTACTTTATATCAATTAAATCAGTCACGTTTCTCTTCCAGGGACGAGGAGAATCCCCGTCTTCATCTCCTCCATCTGCTTTGAGCCTTAAAGACGAGTTTCCAGAGAGGAAAGTGCTGCAGGACATTAGAAAAACTGTGTTTGATAGATCCCAGCCGTGTTTTACCGTGTTTTTTGGGTGGGTAGAGACAGGCCCCGTCGGTGGCCGGTGGACTGTTTGGCGGTAGCGCCCCCTAGAGGGGCTGTTGGGGACTGTCGGAGAGGCTGCGCAGGAGAGAAGATGTTCAACAGCTGGGGCAGTTTGGGTTCAGGAGGTTCAGGAACCAGCTTGATGTTTCTTTATTGGAACGTCCCTAATTATACCTGCGCGTTTTAAAAGATACAGATGTTTCCTCTGCGCGGGTATCGACCCCCGTCCAGCTGTTCCTCTGGAGCCGTCGCGCCGTTCCGGTGAGCTGATGGTGGAGATAATCGTGTAATTTCACGCACAAAACAAACAACAGGCAGAAACACAGAAGAAGCTAATAGAAAGGTAAGGACGTTGGTGAATTCGCTCGATTCCAGGTCAGCTTTTACGTAACCTTTACATAATCCCCAACGTTGGGCCCGACGAGGACGTCGCCGGGCCCCTGAAAGCACCACTCGTCCCCACTTCGCTTTACGTAACGCTTCTCGCCGCTCCCCTGCAGCGCGTCGTGAGGAAAGAAGAGGCCCCACAAATAGTTTATCACGTTTATTTCGATTTTTTCCCCCAACAGTAACATATAGCTCAGGACAAACAAACGTCGGGGAGAAGCGAACACAGCGTTTTGCAGAATATAGGACCTAAAATGACCCGCACCCTCGATGTTTTTAAGAAATCCAGGTGTTTTGAACAATCGGGTTTCAACGTCGATATCTGGGCGACGTCGTGGGCGGAAGAGCGGCGGGTAGCCGAGGAACCCAGGAAGAGGAGAAGCACGCGGACGGACCGCCACTGCTACCAGAAGACACGAAGCGAGAGAGAGAAAGAGACGGGAAAACGGGTGGAAGACGAGCACGGAGCAGAGAAGAGCGTTCAGAGAGAGAGAGAGGGAGGGACATGCTGGGGGGGGAGGGGCGGGGGGGTTGAGGGGGCGGGGCTACACGCAGATACACCGTAAGAGGCTACAGTCGGAGAGCGGCGACAGTCGTCGAGCAGAAGAGAGAGACAGGATAGAGATCGATCAAGCGCCAGGGAGGAATACGATGCTAGGCGGGGGTGAGCATGCTTGCGGCACAAAGAAACTTCACAGGAAGCCCAAGACACAGCGATTACACGTAAAGGCGGGCGCGACAGTGCACTAATCTACAGGCTAAGCGATATAGTCGGACACTAAGGCTAATTACAGGTGCTACACGGACCGTATATATATACTATATAGAGATAAATAGGTATATAGGAGACAGGAAACGAGCTGGATAGGCAAGGCAACGCATGCACGTGCAAAGAAGCAAATCTAGCAGCAGCAACAGCAGCAGCAACAGCGAAAGACAACGAGAATTCTGGGTTTCCAAGGCTACCCGAGCGACCTGTGCGTACACACACATTTACGTTACGCGCACGGACATAAGAGCTACAAACCCGGAAAGACCCCCCCCCGCCGAGCGCCGACGTGAAGAACCGGCGAGGTCGCGGAGGGGGGGGGGCGGTTGCGTTAAAGTGCACGGCCTCCGCGCTCGGGAGGGAAGCGGGGTGGAGGGCGATACCGAGGCAACACGTCACGAACACGCCAAAGTACGCACGCCGTCGAGTTACACCTGTGCACGGGGGAGGGAGGGGGAGTGGGGGGGGGGCGCTCCAGAGGAGGGGGCGGCTTTGCATAAGTCGCTGGTCCGTCTCTTTAAAGCCGAGCGCCTGAAACACCAAGAGCAACGCCACGTATCTCACACACGTACGAAAAAAAAAAACCCATCTCGGATTAACAGGATGAAAATACGAGTAATCTACATCAAAGATAGAGAAAATATGATTAAGTTTACCTCACAAATAGTCTCTGGTTATACGTCTTATATACATTTATGTATACACAAAGATATGTACTCAGGACATCTTGAAGAACTATTTACACTACGATCAAAAGTGATTGTACACTAACAAACCAGTGGAGCTAATTGTGCTTGTCTAACTCGCTCTAACAAGAATGCTACAGAACCTCCAGATGTTGGACCAGGGTTTGCGTCAGCGCGTCTTGCGTTCAGTTACTCTCGGCTGTGTGGACGGGAAACACTCGGTTACCCCTCACTGCGCGTGCACTCGCGGTTTAACGTTGGGCTGGACCCGCGCCAAGGTATTGCTTGTGAATGAATAAGACGTAACCTCAGGTATGACGCTTGGGGGGGGGTGTGTGTGTGTGTGGGGAGGGTCTCCCCCCTCCGCCCCCCCCCCGCACAAATGATCTTAGTGCAACAATGTCAAGTATAACAGTAAATCTCGTGATCGCTAACATAAACGACAACTATTGCCCCGTTCCCAGCTTCTTAAATAAGCGCTCCTTTTCTCGGAACTGTGGTGTTTTCCCCAGAATTCTATCTTTTATCTCCTTTCACCACCAAATATCTCTGACTTTCCCCCTCAGATTAGGGGGGCAAAATCCAGATTATGCTTGTATGTTCGGTCCACGGCGTTGCTTCGGAACGACCCCAATCGGCCGAGCAGCTGCTGCGAGCGGGTCTTTCCTCGTTTTCGGATACTTCTAGAGAGAAACGTACAAAGCGGAAGTTCTTGATTGTTCTTCGCTGAATGCAGAGTACAAGGAAATGCTCGCCGCGCCGTGGCACTGGAATAACACGCAACCATAACTGAAGCTTTGATCTTCAAAGGAACAAAAAAGCCAGGCCCCGCTTTGATCTCATCATTCAGGAAAAATAGAATTCTGGATGAAAACGACAGTCTCATCTGCTTCTTCTGACGAACAAAAAAAAGTGGACACGCGGACAGCTCATTATGTTTGACGTGAGCCTCTACGGGGTTAAAAATGTCGGGAAGAAGCCGCTTAACCGATAACAGGTGAGCTGATCAGGCCAGCGCGGCCCGAGGTGACACACGGTGGAACGACAGCATCATAAATGCTTCTGAATTCGCGTTGCTGATGCGTTAATTGTGCGGAGATGGTTTCTCTGCCTCGCTCGCGCCCGTATTGCGATCCCCGCCGCGGGGCCGGGGTCCCTGTTCCCGACCTGAAGGCAGTTGTTTAAGCTGAGGTAAAGTGAAGTGCTTTTTCGTTACGTCTCGAATGTAAAGCGACAACAGAACACGACCACGTTTGGCACTTAACGACACAGTCGGCGAACAAAAGCCACTCGAAGGAAAAACAAAAAAATAACGAAAAATAAGGATTTCCTCGTCGGCCTATTGCACAAGCGTTTCAGTTCACGAAAAAAGTACGAGTAAAGATACGCCACTTAAACTACTCTGGGGTCAACTACACCATAGGAGGCAGACAGAAGCACTTTTACAGACCAGCTCGGCCCACGGCGAAGCTACAACACGCTAAATACGGATATATCGTAGGTTTTTTTCTCAAATATACTCTTAAGTAGCTGACTTTGGAGGAAGGAACGAGAAAACAAAGTGGGAATCGTATTACCAGTACATTCACGACAAACAATTCATCCGTCAAGAAGGGAAAGTACGGGAGGGGGGACCGGCGGCGGTCCGGCCTTATAGGTCTTGGCCGAGTCGCTCGATCTCCTCGATTAGAAAGTCGATGTCCTCGAAGGTGGCGGCCGGGTTGGAGATCACCATGCGGAAAAAGTTGACCTTGTCCCCCTGCGGCTGGTAGCTGACCATGGTCGTGCCGTACTCCATCATCCTGGCTTTGATCACTGGCGCCACCTGGAGGCGGAACACTCGTTTAACCGGGGACGCGACAACGACACCGCCGATAAAACCGTCTTTTTTGCGATGTATTGCGTATTCCTGCCAGTAGAGGGCGCAGCGAGGCTTCCATTTTTCCATTTTGGCCATTTGGGGAGAAAATGTATAATATTTATAATTATAAATGTACAATATTCATAAAAGTGACGTTCCGAATCCCTCAAAGGAAACGAGAAAAGAGAGAAAAGTCCTCTTTCCCTCCCAGTAAACCTCTTACAGATGTCCAGTTTGTCTGTACTGGGGCAGGCTGCCAGGTTTCCGTCAAACCAGTCTGACAATTTTCCAGTCATCGGGAGGAAATTGAGCGAAGTTCCGTTGGCGGCTTTCCCACTGCAATCTAACAGTACGTGACATCATCGCTTTAAGAGCCCATGCGAGCCAAACCTTCCCCCCGGGCTTTTCTTTAAAACTTTTGAGCAAAAGTAAATTTTCCATCTCAACGCTCAAGGACGACGTCGGCGTCCGCCATCTGTTAGCCCTGATTGTCAATTAGTTACGCCTCGAAGTTGATCTCGCGGATGGCGGATGGCGGCGGCGGCGGTTTTTCCCTGAGTTGTTCCGTCTCTTGGTTGACGGGTGGGCGCTCACCTTGTGCAGCCGCTTCTTCCTCTCCTCCTTGTCCTCCATGTGGCGGATCCCGGGAGGAAGGTACCAGAAGCACACGTTGGTGTGTTGGGGCTGCGAGGAAAAACCGCCGCAAGAAGGTGAAGGAGGAGATCAAAAGTCAAAGGGAACGCTTGCTACGTGGTCGGCGACCGGTCGCGGGACGCAGGAGAGCAGAGCGAAGCGATAACTTTTTCTTTTCATGATGGCGTGCAGCCACATGCTACGCAGCAAATGTGGCTCTAGAAGCCCCCCCACCGCCCCCGCCATGCTCGCCGTTATGATGCTCTCCGCTTTTATGCGCCCCAGCGGGGACACAATACGCCCCGAAACATTAAACAGCTTTTACTCTGAGTGACTCCGGGTGTCCAGGCACTCCTTTTGAGAGAGCGTTTTTAGCTTAATAACCCCGTCGCGCCTGAGTATGTTTGTGCCGCCGATCTGCTTGGCCGGGGACGCTGCAGACGGCATCCCATTCATATGCATACGAGCAATTACAGGCCGTTACGCCATTCATTAAAGATAATAGCGGCACATTATACTGGCAGCTAGAGGTAAAAACGGCATTCATCACGCACAAAGCAAAATCGCACGGTGCGCCAATCGTCTCTAAAACCACAATGGAGCAGGAGTCAAAGGAAACGGCGTAGCCCGGCGTAGGCCGGAGAAACGAGCACTTACCTTCCCATTAAAGACCATCTCGTAGCCTTCCCGGTCTTTGATCTTGTTGTAGAGGTACTCTGACAGCTCCAGGCATTTATCGATCTGGGCCTCGAACCCGATAGTGCCCTGCCAAAAAAAAAAAAAACCCCCAAAGAACAAAATAGCACAAGCTGATTAGCATAACCGGACTTCTGGGAACAAAAGACAAATGGACGCTTTGATTGATTTACTGATAAAGTGCCCATGTAGAAACAAATAAAATAGTATCCTCAAGAGGCCACTTTTGTCCCATAGGGGACACAATTCTAGGATAGAATAAAATTCTAGGATCAAAAACATGATAAAATGTCCTCTGGTGTGTCCTTCCACATTATAGAATATAATAAAGTGCCATTACAAATCAAATAGTGCCCTCATTTCACCTTAATAAAGACCCTTTCCTTTGGTTAAAGCATAAAGTGCCCACATAGCAACCATCCTCCACAGATGTTTACCCAGTGTCCCACAGGGTCCAATTACCTCATTACATGCCCTCTAATGTGCTCTCCCACTGTACAGGATGTAATAAAGTGCCCCTAAAAATCAAATAGTGCCATAAATTGATATCTGTAAACATGTTGTGTCCTGATTTGATTGGATAAAACATGATAAAGTGCCCTCTGGTGTTCCCTCCCACTGTAGATAGTATAATAAAGTGCCCTTAAAAATCAAATAATGCCCTGAATTCACCTTAATAAAGACCCTTTCCATTGGATAAATCATGCTAAAGTGCCCTCTAGTGGTCTTCGTAAAGACCTCACCTTTGCTCGCCACATGAGCCACAGCTTGAAGATGTCCACGTGGCGGCCGCACTGCAGCGCCTTGTCTCCGGTGTCGTAGGAGAGGTCGTAGTGCTTGTCCTGCTGGAACAGGTAGCAGGCGTGCATCTGGTTGCAGTTCTGCATCAGACCCTGTGGGGAGAGACCCGGACACATTCAGGACGGACGCGAGCGAAGGGGAAGACGGCGGCGTGCGGTGAGGCTGCAGTACCTCCTCTCTGACCAGCAGGGCGGAGCACTGCAGGGGCACCGACATCATCTTGTGCGGGTTCCAGGTTACCGAGTTCGCCCTGAAGGCGACACAGAGCACGCATGAGTGATTTAAGAGCTTTCATTTCAGACATCCGTCTCCGTTTTTCCCCGGGAAAATCCGACCTTTCAACTCCATCCAGCTTCCACCTGTGTTTCCTGGACATGAGCAGACTCCCGCCCCAGGCTCCCTGTCCAGACACACAAGATCAACCTCTCAGGGGATGGAAACAGCACTTTGGTTTCATAAAACCCTGATTCCCATCACAGGAGAAGGTGGTCCGGGGCTGTTAGACCTTTCCCGGGCCCCGCGCTACACGCAAACGTTCGGATTCCCCACCCCGGTGACCTTCCCACGCTGGTTTGAAGGTCACCTTGGGCCACAGAAACGACAGAAATCTCCAGAGGAACTTGTCCCGGAACTCGCTCGGGGACCCGGAATGATGCGCGCGTTGATAAACATTGATAAGATTCTGCCTCTGGAAGGCCTCATCCCGCCTCTCGGCGGCTGAGGGATGATGGATGAGGCCGTTTACGTCTCTTAGTCGAGGTTTTCCCCTGTCGGGACTAAATCACCTCGGTTAATAGAGTTCCTTCAGCGGGAGCGGCCGTGATGGCAAAGTCGGGGCGGGAGGATGATTTACGGCCGCTGCTCCAGTTTTTCTAATACCCACTGTTGGACGGGGAATGGGCGCCTCCTATCTGGGTCAGCTGGACGCCGTCAGAGGCGAGACGCGCCTAATAGATTCGTCAAACCCAGCGGCGAGCGCGGCGGGCCCTCGGCGCGTGGGGAGGTTTAGGCAGGGGCCGTTCGCACTCACGTCCACGTGCATCCAGACGCCGTACTTCCTGCAGATGTCGGAGATGGCGATGAGGGGGTCGAAGGCGCCGTACACCGTCGTCCCAGCGGTGGCGCTCACGAAGAACGGGACGAAACCCTGAAGAAAATACAGCAGGTATTGACCTCAGCTGGAGACGCTTAAGCCCCGCCCCCTCGTTGGCGTGACATCATCGTACCTTCTGTTTGGCCTCCAGTATTCTCCTCTCGAGGTCGGCTGGGATCAACTTCCCGCTGGAAAGACACAAAAAAATAAAATATTAATTTGTACATTTATTCACTCACAAAAGTGGAAAATGTTGAATTACTGACATCCGAAATAATTAGAAGAAGCTGCAAATTTAACCGATACGCCGTAATCATGATGGACAGCTAGTTTTGATATAGATTCACTTTGATCAAAGAAAGATCAAAGGAATCTGTTAAATACAAAAACACAACAAAAAGGTAAAGTGAAAATAACCGCAAATGTTTAGAGGGAACATGAAGTCTGGTTAATGAATTTATTATAACATTTTATTAATTTAACACTTTACAAGATGTTCGTAAACGAACTATTTTTTTTTGTTGTTTCTTTTATGTGTTCATGAATATCAATATTCCACCTTTCATCTGCTTTGATGCAGATGACGCTCTCCGTCCCGATGCCCAGAGCTGCGGCTCCTTTTTTAATCGAAAAATGACTCTGAAATGCGAAACGACACAAATGACATTGAACTACGTTAAATATTTGACAACAGAAGGAAAAAAGACGCTTTTAAAAAAAAAAAAGTAAAATAAACCAAAATCTCGGCGTAGGCGGGACTCACGTGTTCTGACGTGAAGGCCGCCAGCCTGGGAACGGACGACATCCCTTTCTCCTTCACCTCCGGGAACATCTTGAAGCGGGCGAGCAGCATAGCATACATGTTGGAAATAGCACCACCTAGAGGACAGACGGGGAAGTGCAACGTCTCAACATCTGCTCATCCCGGTTTTGGACTTCGTCGTGCAAAAGTTCTGCTAATGAGGAATTTATTAACCCCCCCCCATTAAACATCATCTACAAAACAGGGATACAAGTCAGTCGATTCCGAGTCAGTAAAACAAATCGATTCCTGTTGGAGTCCAGGCTGGATTCAGAATAAAGGAATCGTTAATTCTGCTGCCCGACGGCCAGTCGGGGAGAAAAACACGAGGAGTGATGGGAGGGCGCCGAGTCGTGAGGAAAAACTGATTTTATGCTAATTAAAGAGAATTCCATTTATTTCATCAAAATGCAAATGGGTACATTAGAGAAGAACACACACACACACACACACACACACACACACACACACACACACACAGAGGCAGCTCCATCTGCAGTGGCGGGGGGGGGGGGTGGGGGGACGTACCAGGAGAGAAAATTCCATCTCCACGTCCGTCCTGCCAGCCAATGATGTCCCTCATCTTCTTCAGCGTGACGTACTCCAGCAGCACGAAGACGGGCGCCACCTCGTACGTGAACCTGCGTCACACGGAAAAAGTGTGTGAGGTGGTGGCGGGGGGGGGGGCGTTACATCACAAGGTCACATCAAAAGAATAATTCCACAAATTGAAAAGGCCAAAACACAGACTTTTATGTTTTTAAAGGATTATTTTTCTAACATCAATAATCATAAAAAAAAAATCAATATTTCCTTCGAATGATCGTCCAATCAGATTACAGGCTTTATCAGCACACGCACACACACACACACACACACACACTGAAATGAGCATCAGATTAGGAGGAACCTAATTTTAGGGCTAATTTGCCCCCCTTGAAGCCCCGCTGGGATCAGAGGTGAGTGGGGGGAGGAGGAGGGTGGGGGGGTTAAATTGTGTTGATGGAGGAAAAGCTGCTATCTGCGAGAGCAGGCGACTGGGGGGGGGCGTGGGGGCGTCTGTCATTGTCGTGGCGGCGAGGCCTCGTACTCACATGTTGGTGTTGGCGGTGGAGGTCAGCCAATCAGCTGCCAGCCCGACCATGTCTAATCCTGTGGAGAGCTGATTGAAGTACCTGGGGTGGGCTGGGGGGGGGCACAAACCAGAGGCTTCAGCAAAAAATAAAGTGAGATTTTTTTTATGTGTGTGTGTTAGAGAGAGAGAGAGAGAGAGAGAGAGAGAGAGAGAGAGAGAGAGAGAGAGAGAGAGAGAGAGAGAGAGAGAGAGAGAGAGAGAGAGCTGCTGAAATCAGAAACTAAAATAGAAATTAAGACGTTCGGGGGATTAAATGGTTTTATCATTTTAATTCTCGGATTTTGCGCAGTAAAAAAAGCAAATTTATACATTAAATAACAAAAATATTAATTCTGCATTAATTCGTGATAAAAATCGTAATTTTTTTATCTATATTTTTCCTTCCTGTACATCTTCCTGGCGCACAGCCGCGGTAGGTGATGGATGTGGCCTCTAAATCCAGATTATTAGCCTATTATCTCCTCCAGATTTACCGCGTCACTGCATTTATCGCTCCGCTGAACAAGAGGAGGAACTATTTTTTATACAGGCGTCATTTATTTGGTCCTCGGGGGGTTCCTTTGTTTAGTCCTTTATTTCCAGAGGTGGATGGAATCCCCCCCAAAAAATACGCATTTTTCTGAAACTGTAAAAAATAATTGACAAAACGTCGCAAAGTTTAAAACGGATTATGGTTCCATCGAAAATCGGACTACCTGAATCGGGTTCCCACCTGTCTTTATGGCGTATTTGAGGGTGGCGCGGCAGCTGATCAGGATGTCGTCCAGGGTGGCGGGTTCGTCCTGCAGCTCCCAGTTGTTCATCTGCAGCAGCTGGTTCGGGTAGTGGAAATCGATCACCTTCGTTTCCCGATCGAAGGATTCGACGATGTAGGCCAGTAAAATGTCCACCACCTCCTGCAGGAAGGTCATGGTTTTGGTGTCGCCGTCACTGGCCGGCAACAAATCTGGGAAAAGGGAAAAAATTCAGGAATATTCTCCCCCTTTTCCGCCTTCGGAGAGACCTCGGACGCATCTCCGGGGCCTTTAAAACGTTTAAATTCGAATTTGTGGTTTTATTCCCGAGGTTCGGGCCTGGAGATTTGAAAAAATAAGAATTAAAAAAAAAAAAAAAAAAACAGGCCGCGATTTTACAGTTTCTGATTTTCTGCGACGCGTCAAAATAGACGGGGCTGAAGGTGACCTCGACTCTGAGGACGAGGCGGAAAAAATCCTCCCAAAACGCTCACGATGACAGACAATTCGGACCGAATTCACACCGATTTATATTATTTTTAAACGGCCCGTAATTATTGAAATAAAAAGAAACGCCCTAAAAAATTAAATATCGCAACAAATCTCCGTCCTGGAAATGCGTTTAAATTGGGTTTTAATATTTTTTTCCTCTTTCCCTGAACACCTCGGGTGAATTCCGTCGTGCGTAAAAGCGCGTTCGTGAAGGCCGTTCGTGGATCCGAGCGTGAGGAGGGGGGCAGCAGAGGGGGGGGCGGTGTACCTGTTGAGTAGAGGTCAGAGAAGACCACGGCTGCTTTGGTGCAGCTGCAGGATTTGTTGCAGCCGCAGGTGCCCGCGGCTTCGCCCGGCGGCGGCTGCTGCTGCTGCTTGGCGGCCGGGTCGGCCGGCTTCTCCGCCTCGCCGACGTTCAGCAGCGCTGCGGACAGCAGAGGACGGGCACCTTTCACACGCACGACCGGGCGGTGGTGGTGGTGGGGGTGTGTGTGTGTGTGTGTGTGGGGGGGGGTAACAAAATAAAACGTACCACATAATTTCGATCCGAGTCCCCCGGAGAATTTCTGGGCCGCTGCCTGGCACCAAGCCCGGGCTGAGGGAGGGAGGGAGGGAGGGGGGGGAACCAGGCGTCAGGTTCAAGTTTGAGACGCGTAAAAAATCAAAGGTGGATAAAATCCCTGCGGCCGGAACGGACGGAGAAGAGCCACTCACGGGTGCTGGGGCTCTGGCTCCCGGCGTTGGCCCCCGCGGCGTCTCCCCCGAGAGACCAGAAGCCGTGAGATGCCATTGTTGTCGGAGGTTAGGAGCTGTGGCGGGCGCGCGGGGCGACGGAGCCCATCCGCGGCTGGAGCGGCGCTGGCTGGCGAGCAGACGTTCCCCCGGTCCGTCGGAGGGGAGCGGGTCCTAGAAGAGAGGCATGGAGGGGGACGGGGAGCGCGAGGGGCGTCCGCGCTGCGCCCGCTCAGGTGCAGAAGACATACGCGCAGCGCGTCCTCCCACCCGCGGAAACCCGCAAAGAAAAAAAAAAAAAACGCTCCGCCGAGTCCGCTCAGGCGCAAAGACGCGCGGGTTCGGGAGCGCAACACACACACACACACACACACACACACACACACACACACACACAAAAAGAAAAGAAAAAAAAGAGGAATGTGCAGAAATGTGGCTACAGCGCACGAGCCGCAGCCAAAAAAAAAAAAAAATTTACGTCACTTCGCGCGTTCCATCGCGATTCACTTCAGGTCATCACGAGCCGCCTCGTGCGTCGTGACTCCATACATCCAGCACACTTTGCCCCCCCCATACATGCCCTGCATGCAAACATGTGACTGCGGGATCCGTTTTCTCTCCCGACCCCCGGATCCTGCGCGCCTCCCCCGACAGAGGGGAGGGAGGGGGCCCCCCCCTCCGCGCATCACCTCCGGAGTTTGTCACCTCCCGTTACTCGTTACTGGTCGCCTGATTCTCACACTGGTGCGAGATCCTGACCCGGGGTGGAGGCAGGGCCGGATCAGGACCACCTGGGGGGCTGTGGGGGGGGGCAGGTTCTCCACCATCCAGATGTTCAAACATTCGACCGGACAAACAAAAGAAGCATAAACTTGTTAAGATTTTACTTTTTAATCCGGTTGCGTTCTCCGGAGGGCAGAAAGGAGCCGATAGTCCAACCTGCTGTCGGGCCCTGAAGGCACCATAGCCCAGTCTGTCACCGTCCTCGAGGCCAGAACCGCCGACTTGGAACGACCGATGAGGAGAGACGGACCCCGCCACCGCCGGGCCGCTCTTTATGCCCACGTAATCTGTTTGTCCTGGACGATGTCTTTTGGACCTTGAACGCATCACCGGAGGAAAAAGAAATGGAAAAAAAAAAAAAAAAATCGGTAAAAAGTCGCATTTCCGGTTTAATGACTTCAGGAGAGAGGTGGTACAAGGCTACAGCGAAACACAACAAAGACAAGCTGAGTCGATTAAAAAAAAAAAAAAGAAGAGTCAAATAAAAGTTCCTTTAATCCGAACTCTTCTCCTCCGAGCTCGTCCGTTAATCTCTGAGGCCGAAAACGTGGACGGGTCGGTCTAAAAACGCGCGGCGTCTACCTTACAAATATAAATAAAGCCGCGATTTGAGCGAACGCGCCCGGGATTATGGGACAGGTCTGTCCTGGGATTACGAGTCCAGGGATTACGGGTCCTCAGTAGTGTTTGATGAGCTTCCTCCTCTGGGAGGTCTTCCTCAGCAGGTGCCTGAAGTCGTAGGGGTTGTCCTTCGTCTGGCTGTCGGCGGACAGCGTCCTGGGTACGGGGCGCCTGTTGGAGCAGGGAGATCTGTGTGTAATCTCGGTAATCCGAGAGATTAAACCCCGTCTTTTTGGTCTGAAACTTCCAGTTCAAGTTAAGCCGACTCAGGCGAAGCAGGACGTGACCTCTGTTTGGACGGCTGCCGTTGGACCTGCCTGCCGTCGGCATCGGTTCGGTGGGACTCCGGTTCGGTGGCGGCCCGCTCTCGGGCGTGCCCCCCCACCGGCCTCTGGCCCGCCGCCCGCTTCCTGTCGGGGGACCGCCCCTCCCTGGCGCCGATGCAGGGCTCGGACCGGCTGGTGGACAGCTGCTGGTAGTACTGGTCGTCCACGTCCAGCAGCTTCCCTGGGCTGGGCAGGACGGAACCCGATTACCAACCGAACCCACCGCAATCAAAAAAGTCGGGATTTCAGCGAAAAATTAAAATGCGCAACAGAAAGCGAAACCCCCCCCCTTTGGCTCCGCCCACCCACCCACCGCCTGACCTCTGAGCGAGAGGGTCAGTTTCCATACGGCGATCGACGCGTCATTAAAACGGGCGACCTCTATTGGAAATCGGTGTCTTCATTACCGACCAGTAAACACGAACGATTCCCAGTTTTCCAGGGTTTGACCTCCCGGAATGATGCTGCTCGGGAGGCTTCCATCGACTACACGAGCGCGGTACCGCCGCCGCCCACCAGGGGGGCGACCGAGAGCAGCTGCCTTTAACGTTAACGCCATCAGCTTCATCATCATGTGACCTATCGCTGGTTTATGGCCATGTTACCGTGGCGTTCCCGTGTTCGGAATTGTATCTTCCTCTTATCATGGGCGTCCTCGGAGCCCCCCCCCCGCTGACCTTCCCGTCCTTAATAGCGCATGTAAACCGCGCCCGTCTGTCGGCAGCATTATTTATCACCATATGAATCATCACACCCCCCCCACACTACTCCCAGGTACACCATTCCGGCGTGTCCGTGTCCCTTCCGCATCGTGATAAAGAACCCTGCCGCCATATCATCGAGTCGGTCCGATCCATCTCTGCCTCGCCACAGTGGGCGGTATGAGGCACGCCCACGTGTCCGTAACAACGGGTGAGGCTAACGGGAAGCCACGGATCACCGATTCCCGGAGTCCTGGGGAGCGGGTGTCGTTACTCCGGGCCACCAGGATTCGGGCGAATAAAATAAGAGCTTACCCCACCTTCCTGGGCTTGCGTTTATCGTCCTGGACCGACCTCTGGGGGAGGGAGACGAGGAGAGGTTACACATCGGTCTGATCAGGAGAAGAAACTTCCAACGTTTCTACAGAACTTGGTAACATCAAAGGGGGCGGAGCTTAACTTAATCGGAAAAGCTCACTCACGTGAATGAGGTTGTAGTAGGTGGACTCCTCGGGGGTGTTGAGGGTCTTGGGCTGCTGGGTCCGGCGGGGGATCCTCGACTGCCTCCGCTCGGCTGCGAAGCCACGAGAAGACGTTGTTACCGACCTTGGTACCTTACGTAGCTTTCCCGTTTCCGGCCAAAGCGATCGACGGGAGCCCTCCGCTGACCTTTGACCCCTGAGGCCATCCAGAGGCGGTTGCGCGCAACACGAGGAGCGATATCGGCTAACTTTCATTTGTCCCTTTAATATCGTGCGGTATCACGTTACAGGTGTTGACGAACTTTGCTTATTAGCCGCCGCCCGTGTTCGGGAGAAAAAGACATCCATCACGTGCAGGAGTGGCGGAGCGTAAGAGGGAGAAGTGCCTAACGTTATTAAACCGACGCCCAAAGGTCGCTTGCGGACCTTTTATTAACACCTGCTGTAATTGTTGCCAACGCGAGCTCGTAAAACGCGATTAACATTCGCCGACCTTTGTGGCGGACGTCGCTGTGACTGACATTGATCAGCTTTCATCGTGTTTGTCGCAAACGATTTTGGGGGATCGCGTAGAAGGGAAGTTTATGAGCTGCTGGACGTTGGATGATTTCAGGGGGACACGTTTCGGGCGGCTCGCCACGGGCGGGGGCGAACGTGCTCAGAAGGGCAAATGTGGCTCGGATAAAAGGATGAAAGGATAAAAGGTAAAAGGATAAAAGGACGCTCTGTCCTACACGCCGATGTAAACAAGGCCTCGTTTCTGCCTCCGCAGGTGAAACAAAGACATTTAGGTCTTTAACGTTAGCTTCCACGACTAACAGTTCGACCGAGATGAAAATGTGAGCGTTAGCTTTTGATGATGCTGAAACTAAAAAAAAAAAAAAAAAAAAAAAGAGTGCAACAGCGCCCCCCGGTGGACGAACAGTTAATCAGTATTTACAACCAAAGCTAACCTTTAAGCAGTTTATCTAACCTAAACCCAAAGATCAAAGGACTTAAATTCAAAGAAATCGCTGTTCCATAAACATTAGATTATATTTTCGCAGCAACTGCGAAAAGAACAGAGAAGCGATCACGCTATCAGCTGCAGATCAAATTATATTTCTGATGACACGGCGAAGCAGAAGGACTTCCTGTTTTGAGCTTCTCCGATGGTCTTTATTCTAATATTTCCTCATCTGATCGGGAGAAAGAATGAGGGGAGAAAATGTTGGTGACAGAATATTTAAAGGAGACGCGATAGCGAGTCTGAACTGTTTACACTCCCGACTCCCCGATTACGACTTTGGCTTTGATTAAATTTTGCTTTGATCTTCAGGTGAACGGCGCTGAAAGCCGGCTGTGATCTTACGTGATCTGTGATTGTGGGGGGCGAAGCCGTTGATGGTTTTCCCTCTCACAAACATGCCGTTGTTGTCCGGGTTTGACTGATGCGCCTGGATGATGTCGTTCAGCCTCTGCTGAAAGGCCACGAAGTCCTGAGAAGACCTGGACACCTACGGGGGGACAGAACAGGAGCTGGACCTTGACCCCGCTGGTCAGACTGGTCCCGTTGGGGTCGGACCGTGGAAGAGGAGGACCAACCTGTTTGGAGAAGTCCTCCAGCTGCTCCGCCTGCATCTGTGCTGCTTCCCTGTTGGCCTTCAGGTTCTTCCTGTCCTTGTAGCCCCTGAAGTTGCTCTGGATCTTCACCGCCGCCTGCTCCTCCTCCAGCCTCTCCTTGTCTTCGTCCGCCTCGTCTCTCCGTTCTATTACCACGTGGGTCAGATCCAGGGAGTGCTCATCCTCGGTCCCTCCGGCCATCTCTTTCATTTCTCTCTCCTCTTTCAGTTTCTTTCTCTCTCGATGCCCTCTGAAGTTGCTCTGGAGGACTGTTGCAGCCTTTTCTTCCTCCGGCCCTGGCTGAGCATCTTCCTCTTTTGGAAGTTCCGTCTCCCTCGTTTCGTCTCTTGGGCGTTCCGCCTCTATCGCCTTCTCCTTCTTCTTGGGGATCTTTCCTTCCTCCTCCAGCCGTTTGCGCTCCTTGTGCCCTCTGAAGTTGCTCTGAAGCACCACGGCTGCTTTGGCCTCCTCCTGGTTCTCCAGCATGACCTCCACCTCCGTAACATCTAGTCCCTCTTCCTTACTGCAGGCTTCTCCTCCCCCCTCCTCTGGGGGGTGCTCTGTTCTCCTAGCTGGGATCTTGCCCTCCTCCTGCAGCCTCTTCCTCTCTTTGTGGCCTCTGAAGTTGCTCTGGAGAACAGTGGCAGCTTTGGTTTCTTCTTCCACGGTGACGGAACCATCTCTGGCTGCCTCTACGGCCATTTCCACCAGCTCCTCGTCCTCGGGCACCTGCGTGTGATCGCTGTCGTCGTCGTCATCAGCTTCGTAAGTGCTCTCCTCCTCCTCTTCGTTCTCCGCCTGCTTCTCAGCTGTCTTCAGCCTTCCATCCTGGTTGCCGGTCACCTCCTCACCCCCTCCTGGCTCTGCGCTCGGCGGTAGCTGTAGTTCGGCTCCAGCCATGGTCTTCTTCCTCTCCTTGAACTTCTTCCTCTCTTTGAAGCCTCTGTAGTTGCTTTGAAGGACCACAGCAGCCTTGGTTTCCTCATCCTCAGCAGAAGCTCTAGGATCTTCTTCTTTGCTGATCTTCTCGTTCTCTTTCGCAGCTTTTTCTTCCTGCTCCCTTTGTTTTGCTTCCCTGAAACCAAACAGGCCCACCTTCTTCATGGAACACTGGAATATCAGAGCACTGGTTTCTGTCCCCTACCTCTTCCTCTTAAAGCTTCTCCGCTCCTTGTGGCCTCTGTAGCGGGCCTGGATCTTGGTTGCTGCTCTGTTCTTCTCCTCTATCAGCTCCTTGTATTTCTTTCTTGCCAGGTAGCTCCTGCAAACTAAAGAGGAGGATCAGCAGAGGTGTGACGCGCTCAGAGACGACCTCCGTTCTCACCAGCCTGAAACTGGATGATGAAGGCCTCAAACTTGGCTTTGCTCTTCTCCTCAGCTGTCTTCTTCCGGACTTTATGGCCTCTGTAAGCTGCGGAGATGAAGCTCGGATTACAAACTGCGGCTTCGGTAACTCCGGCGCGAGGTCGTCTTCGGCTCACGGACCCGACTGCAGCACCAGGGCGCTGTGTTCCCGCTGCGTGAGCGTGCGGCGGTACCGGCGGGCCCCCAGCCAGCCTCGGATGTAGGCCTGGACCAGGACCACCCTCTGCGTGGCCTGCTGCACCATCAGGTTCAGGTGCTCCACGTGGTAGTACTTGAGGAACACCTGAGAGAAGGCAAACCGGGGGGGGCGAGTCTCCGGATGAATCAACAGTCAGAGATAAAGGACTGAGCAGACCAAAGCGTCTTCAAAGCTCCATCCTCTTTGAACCTCAGAGACGCTTTGATCGACCAACGAGATCACATCTACTCACTTTGGTCTTCCCCATGGCCCAGTTCTCCAGCTTCGCCTTCTCCAGGACGGCCGTGCACGTGTGTCGGGTGCCTGCCGGCTCCTCGTTGGCCGGGAAGGCCAGGATGTAGTACCTGCAACAGCAGCGCGCCCGGCGATTCATCACGCCGGTCAAGCTCCCCCGGGCGAGGCAGGCGAGCGCGCTGACCTCTTTATGAAGTTTGCGAACAGGATGCGGTGGGAGTAGCCCTGCCTCCGGATCTTGGCGGTCTCCAGGACGCCGGTGTAGCGCAGCTGGATCAGGACCTTCTCCCGGTCGAACTTGTTGGCCTGGCGGTCGTTGTTGGGCTTGATGCAGCGGACGAAGTGCGGCTGCCCGGCCACCATCTTGGACAGCAGGTCCATGAGGGAAAACTGGAAAGAGGAAGCGGAGGGGCGGAGGTCGGCAGGGCCACGCCAGCCTCTTTGATGTGGAGATGGATCAAAGAGCTCACTCTGAAGTAGGAGGCCACGGTCTGCGTCCTCATGTTGGTGGTTTCTCGAGGGTGGTAGGGTGCATCTCCCGCCTCGGTGGACTGTAAACACACACAACCAGTCAGAAACCCGGCGAGGCGCCACGGCGACAGGTCGGCACGGGGGGCGAGGGGCCGCAGCAGCACATGTTTGGAAAATCAATCCAGCCTTTCTTCTGCGCGTTTAGTCACCATTCGCATCTGCACCACATCGCCAAGCGGCGACACGTGAGGCGAGCACGTGCTGGCAGGAGCAGGCTTTAACTCCGGCGAGGGCTGCAAAGGAGGCGCGCGACACGGTTGAACGCGGAAGCAGGGGACAAATCGGGAGCGCCGCCGCGGCTCCAAGCACGGCGCCCTTGATTAGCAACATATGCAGATGAATGGAAATACATTCAGGAACTCGTCAAACACGCTGCGGTTTAACGTTGCCACCGCTGATTGCTCTCAACTGAGCGACGTTGCCTCAAGCTTCAGGGACCAAACGGAGCAACAGTGTAAAACATTTCTCTGTTTTTCTTTTTTTTTTTAATGTTTCGTGCGAGCAAAAGTCAAAAATCCGTGACTTTTAGAGCGAAAGAAACCAGCGCGAGGCAGCGTTGCTGTAGATGTCGGAGAGCTGCGCTATGGACATGGAGACGGGGCGGTTACCTCGCTGAAAGTAGAAGAAGCGTAGAGGTTTAGGACGCCCATCTTCAACCACAGAGAAGCGGCGAAGAAGGAAGCAGAAGAGCGAGAGCGGAGAGGTGAGAAAGCGAAGGAGGTCAGCTGAAACTCAAGAACAGACTCAACACGCCGGGGGTGGAGTCGGGAGAGGGTACCTTGGCGAAGGTGATGGTGCGCGTCGGCGTGCGCGGGATGCTGTTTACGCCTTTGCCCTTGGTGTGAGCGAGGTTGCCTGCGGGGACAAACGGACTCAGTTAGCGCCAGGAGGCGGGGCCACCTGGAGGGACTGGCTCCTCCCGCTCACCGGTCCTGGTCAGCGGGTGGGTGACCAGTTTGTGGATGAGCTCGTTTTCGGACGAGCGGAGCAGCAGGATGATGTCGGCCGGCAGCGTGTCCCTGTTCTTGGACAGGAAGCCGGCGGCGTTGTAGATGACCTACGGGTTCAGGAGAGTGGCGTGAAGGGGGCGGGGGCAAAGAGGTCATGACCTGCACCCGGCTGTGAGGAGGTACCTTCCCGGCGTAGTGGTGAATCCCAAACCCCAGGTCAACTCTCTTCGGTCTCCAGAAGGTTTTGGTCTTCAGGTTGTCCTCAAATTTCTCTAAAGCAGAGCAAGGACGCTTGAATGGTACCGGAAGCTTCTCCGACTGGACGGAGGGGACACGGGGGACACGGGGGACGGAGGTCACCGACCTACGAGCGTCTGATCGGTGGCCTGTGGGAAGCGGCTCTCCTCGTCCAGGAGAGACAGCATTCCCATGGGCTTCTGCAGGAACAGGTCCAGCAGCGGCCGGTTGTCCTCGTACTCGATCATCCGGGCGTCCACGTCCTCGTTCAGGTACTCGTCCTGGACACAAAAGGTCCACAACGCTCAAACACCTGAGAGGGGCGTCACCACTCCGCACCTTTAGAGGGCAGAGTCTGCCATTCGCCCAGAGTTAAACGCTTACATTTATATATTTTCTGCTGAAATATCATAAAGGAACATTCACCCCCCCCCAACAGAAGCCCCCCCCGCCTCCGTCAACCTGATCACGTCAGGTTGACTAAGTCTCAGATGACTCAGCAGCAACAACAGAGTTCTATTCTGGGAAGGAAAAAGGACCAAATGGGAGCAAATAACAGGACAGTGCAGCCCCGGGAAATCTGCTGAAATCTGGTGACAAGGCCGACGTTTGGGGACCGGCGTTTTCCTGGGTGGTTCACCAGCGCGCCCCCCCCCTCCTCGAGAGTGAGATTAAGTTAAAACGCCACCTTCCACTCATAATTGGCCCCCGTTTTAGATGATTTACAGCCTCTCTCTACGATCGGGAGCAAATCATTTAACATTAGGAAACCATTCCCAGCTGCCCTCCGGGGAAAAATACACCCCGACGCTGAGTGTGTGTGTGTGTGTGTGTGTGTGTGTGTGTGTGAGTGTGATACAACCCCTCATAAATAAAGTCAGCAGCATATTTTATCCTTGCTGTCCTGCTTCAAGCGCACGCTGACAAACGAGGGCACGCTATCGCGGCCCGGGCTGGTGGGGGGAGACGTCACCTGCTCCCAGGCGAAAATGTGCTGGTTGAAGTAAAACTGGATCTGCTCGTTGGCGATGTTGATGCACAGCTGCTCGAAGGAGTTCCTCTTGAAGTTCTCGAAGCCGAAGATATCCAGGATGCCGATGTTCAGGCCCTTATCCTCCTCCCTGCGGGAGAGAAGTCGGGAGTTCAGAGGGTGTTTTTCCAGCTTCCTGCCCACGGGCGTCCCGTCCCCCGGCCTCACCCGAGGTGCCCGTCGGGGCGCAGCAGCGCGTTGATGCGGTTGACGATCCAGCTGAAGAGGCGGCCGTACAGCGCCTTGCTCATGGCGTCCCTCACCTCGGCGGCCTTCTCCACCGTGTTGGACCTGACGATGGTCTCGCCTCGCGCCACCACGCAGTGGGAGGTCAGGGCCTCCTGGAGCTCGTCTCTGCGGATGCACAGCAGCGACGCCACTGGGGGGGGTAGCGGCATTAGGGTCCGGCGGGCCTCGACCCCTCCACGCGTGCGCGCCTCACCGTTCTCCAGGACGGAAACGTTGGCGATGTTGCTCTTGTCCGTTTGGTGTTCCGAGGCCACCGGGGAAAACTCGATGTCGCCGGCGTTGAGGACGGCCGCCAGGGTGCTGTAGACGCTGCCCAGCTCCTGCAACGGCATCCCCGCCCTTCATCCGCCAAACGTTTGCAATTCGCTTCGACTTTACGTGGCGTCGAGGAAAAGGCGACAAAATTGAGAGGCGAAGGGAGGAGGGGCGCTCTCAGAGGCGGTAATAGAGACGGTACGCCCGAGGCGTACTGCCGGGGACAAGGTTGTTCCTCCGCCGCCGCCACATGATTACGGGATAAGTACTATTGACGCGCGGGGGAGGCAATCAGTCCTCCAGGCCTCATCAGACCCGGAGTTTCACGCAACGGCAGTTACCCCTGCTGTTGACGCGGGGGACTATTTCCTGACTGGTTTTATTATTTTTTACAGCGTAATAGAGGTCTCGTTTATGGACGTTCGGCTCGGTGGTTCGCTTTTGCTTCAGTACCTCCAGGGTGAATCCGATGACTTTGAAGCACTGCTCCACCGCGTCGAAATGCTCTTTGTAGAAGGCGTTGTTCACGATGTCGGGCCCCAGTTTGATGTGCTCGCTGCACAAGTACCTGAGTCGACAAACGGGCGAGTCAGGGGAAGAGGGCGGGGGAGACCGAGGGCTGGAAAGCCTACTTGGGCGCTTTGCTGTCGGAGAGCTTGTAGTGCGCGAGCTTCTTCCTGTCGGCCAGGCCGGCGTAAACGTAGTAGAAGATGTGGAAGTTCCTTTCGCCTCTGAGGGATCAGAGCATCCACGCAATCACGGAGCTGCAGGTGGAGGCCCGAACCGGGAATACGGGGTGGGAGGAGGGATATTTACGCTGCCTGGTGGATGACTCGAGACTTCTCCAGCAGGTACTCGGATATCTTGGCCCCGACCACGGTTCCCCCGCAGGTGAACTTCATCTCCAGGTATTTGCCGAAGCGGCTGGAGTTATCGTTGATGACGGTGCAGGCGTTCCCGAAGGCCTCCACCAGGTTGTTCACCAGCAGGATCTTCTCCTGGAGGGTCCGGTTGTTGGCCTGGAAGGACAGAGCGAGTCGGCGTGGAGGGATTTCCTCTGGGGGGGGCGGGGCTTATCCGTGCCTCACCTTCCCGAGAACGGTCAGCTGTTGCACCAGCAGGTGAGCGCTCTCCGTTTTCCCGGCTCCGCTTTCCCCGCTGATGACGATGCACTGCACGCGGGAGAGCGGGAGGATGACAAGGCACCGTGGCGACAGCGTAAACACCCGAGCGGCGCCTCACCTGGTCGGCGTTGTATGACACCATGGACTGGTAGGCGACGTCGGCCACGGCGAAGATGTGCGGAGGGTTAGCCGTCCGCTTAGCGCCGATGTACAGCTTGGTGTGCTGGGAAACGAACCGGGAGGAGGCATGAGGCGGAGGAGGGGCCAAACGGCGGGGGTCGGTCCCCACAAAGGTGTATAAACACAGACCTGAGGGGTGTAGATCTCCATCTTGTGGAAAGGATTGACGGCGATGAGGATGTCGCCCACGTAGGTGTAGATCTGATCCCTGCTGTAGCGGCTCTGGAGCTGCTCCGTCACCTTGTTCTGGGGGGGGTGGCGGGGAAGACGTGCCAGATCAACACGTGTCGCGTACAATTCGCGCGTTCAACGAAGACGTGAGCCGCTCAGACGACGGGGGCGGAGGCTCGGATTGTAAGTTACTCTGCTCCAGCTGGAGAACGCCCCCGGACGGCGGCTACTCCCTTCCCCGTACCTCGTCCAGCACCTCGAGGGCGGCGAGGTCGTCAGCGTCTTCCTCCTCCGCCGGCATCTTCACGTAGCTTCCTCTTTTGGTGTGGATGCGTTCATGCCTGGCGCCCGCAAAAAATAAATAAAGCGTAATTTGTAAGACCAAAACCAGAGCCGCTGTGGTCGCCTGCGCCTGCGGGGAGCTGCAGATCTTCCAGACTAAGTGGTGGTTTCACGGCGCGGGGGAGAGCCGGACGGGAACGGGGCCCCATGTATTCAGCCAGAAATACATGCGTGGATGCGGCTACGACGGGAGCTCTAAGTGGGGGGGGTCGACTACTCGAGGGTCGTTACCTTCCGTCACTGTCTGCGCTCCTGTCTGCCTTTCCGTGGTGGCTTTGGACGACAGAAACAGGGTTAACTCCACCAGGTTTGTACCTGCTCCTGGGTCACGTTCGATTGGGGGGGGGCACGAGTGCCAGATTTAGCTGGCGTTTACCCGATTTTGTGAAAAACAACCGGCAGGGAGGAATTTTGGATTAAAACCGTCAGCGTAAATTTACTAGTGTACGGTTTCCATGGGACCAGCTATAGCTAAGCAATAATAACGTGTGACGCTAACAGCTTCAACCCTGAAGGTGAACCACGTTAACGTGTTTTTTTGGGGGGTTTTTTGGCGATACACACAAGAAAGTCATGTCGGCTCAACACCGCCCCCTCTGGATGCATTTTCCATTTTGGTAGCTTGAACATCGACAGTGTTTTTATTTTTTTTTGTGATATTATCAATTGGAAGCGAGGCCGATGGACGTGGTTTGAGGGAGTACCTCGTCTTTTCGATGCCTCCGATCTGCTGATTGAGGTCGATGAGCTCGATGAGCTGCTTCTGCAGTATCTTCTCCCGGCCCACGGAGTGCTTGATGAAGCTGTGCTGCAGCAGGTCCAGCACGTTCGGCCGCAGCTCGAAGTCCTTGATCAGACACCTGCGGGGAGGTCGAGAGCGCTCCCTGACATCCACCCCCGACGCCTTCGAGATCTCACCGGCCAGCCCGAACTCACCTGCAGATGAAGTCGTTGAAGCCGTCGGACCAGAGCTCGGGCTGGTGGAGGGTGGGTGGGGGGTTCCTGCCCACGGGAGGAATGGGAAAGATAAATGGAAAGATAAGATGAGATGGGAGGAACAAAAAGCGAAGGTGGGGAGGGAAGTCCAAACTATTAATCACTGCAGACGTCCAGAGGTGCTTCTGGGGGGGGTCAACGGAGGGTTTGGAGAACACTGACTCCACAAGAAACAACCGATATCGAATATGAAAGCCGATTTCAGAAGAAAGCAGCCAAAGGTTTAGCAGCTGAGCTCATTCATTGTAATTCCTCCTTCAGCACTCTGATGGCTCCTGGCAGCTGCTAATGCCTTTTACAAGCTCGCCCTGACAGTGATGAACTGGGCTAATAGGGGGGGCATACATCTTCTGTTTATCTCAGAACACAAGCCGCATAAACGGCGAGCGCACCAGACGCGCTAATGCGCCGGCGGGTGGGGGTGTCTGCGGCCAACTTCCAAGACACACAAGAACAGTCATTCAGCTTATTTCCCCGAGTTCCCACCGATCCAAACGCTTCCGCCCGCCACTTCCCGGCCTTGAACGGGCGCAGTAAAGGGTTAAAAGGACTCGTTTCCATACAGTCGGGGTTCTCTGAGGAGACGGGCGGGAGAACCCGCGGTGGTGGAGGGGGAGTGTGAAGAGGCAGCCTGGAGCTCCGGCTGCAGCAGTCAGACAGATTCAGAGGGAGCTGTGTGATGGCTCCTGCAGAGCACGACCCCCGGGGCCAGCACACACACACACACACACACACACACACACACACACACACACACACACACACACACACACACACACACACACACACACACACACACACGCACACACACACACACCTGAGTGCACGCAGACACCTTTCAGGGTGGTGATGGACACAGTGAGTGCTTATGCAGCTGGAATCACGAGACGATAAACAATTACTTTTCACCTTCAGCTGACAGGACCGAGGAAAAGGGGGCCGTGTGCCCTCTGCCCCCCCCTACACACACACACACACACACACACCCCACCCCCCGACAGAAGTGGGGGATGTATTCATTAGACCCTGCAGGACAAAGACAGCTATCTGGGAAGGAACGAACGTGGGAGACGGAGGCTCACCGTGGTATTTTGAACAGGGCTCTCATTGGGTGGAGGTCGGACAGGGGCGGGTCTCCGTCGCCCAGCTCGATGGCGGTGATGCCCAGCGACCAGACATCGCAGCGAGCATCGTAGGTGGAGTCCAGCTGCTGCTCGCATGCGATGACCTGCCGGGCCGGCGGGGAGAGCAGAAAGAGCCTTGAGTTTTAGATGTCAAAATACTCGGAAAAGGGTTTTTAACCTGTCAACGTTCAACATTTGGTTCAATGTAAAGCTGCTATAAATGGACAAAAAGACGAGGTAATACAGGAAAACAAAGACAAAAGAACAAAGAACTTACCTGGCAGCTAAAAGGCCGGCGGTACAAAGCGGACAAAACTTTACGATAACGGCTATGACGCTCGAAAATGTCGATAAATGAATTCTCTTTTAGCAGATTGGAGCCCGCCCGTCCTCAGACCTCCTGCTTGTGATCTGAGATGCCCGAACCCTCCCCGACTACATCTCCTGATGATCCCACGCAAATGAGATTAAACGTCGGGACCTCGCAGGTCACGACATCCTCACGTTTGCAAACATGCAAACTCAAGGAAAATAAATAAAAAGCTGGGGGCGGGGCCAGGAACGCTGTGGTCGGGTGTCGGGCGTTTGTCACCGCGTTGCTGCTGGAACTATCCAGCCGGTGTGTTCGTACCTCGGGGGCCATCCAGAAGGGGGTCCCAACAGAGGTGTTCCTCCTCAGGCGGGTGTTTGTCAGCTGGGCGGAGACTCCTGCGGGGGGTGAGAAGGTGAGGGTCAGCGTCCGCAGGGACGTTCACGGTGGTGAAAAAGGCACGTTATGTACAGTACTGATAAAGCTGTCACTATGGCGACGTGTGTGGGGGTGGGGGGGTGTGAAGGGTGTATGTGGTGGGGGGGGGACGCACATCAAGCTGCTTTTATTTGTCAGAATGATCGATTGCGTCAACTTTCAAGCCCCGGTGCTTTTTTTTTTGTCTCTGGCTGCAGCAGGACACACGTTGGGCTGTGTTGGAGGGGGGGCGAGGACCGGGGCACGACCCTGCATCAGTCCGGGCTGATCAGCGTTAGAGCCCCCACTTACCCGGGGCCATCACGAGTCCTCGGATATCTGCAAACAGGCTCCGTGTTTACGGCCAAGCCCGACACAAAAACAAGCCCCATTAAAGCTCTCAAAGCCCCCCCCCCACACTCCAACCCCCCCGGATGAGCTGGAGTGGAGCCTGGTGGTCCGCGCTGATGAATACCCGCCACCGCGCCGACACTGCTAATTACAATATTCACGAAAGAGAGGCAGCGTTCGGACGGCTGCGCTGCTTCTCGCAGCCCCTCCACATCTCCTCTCTGGCGATGAGTCACCGTGGGGGTTTTTATCTCGGCTTAGCGTCGCGTGCACGTTCCCGCGTGAAATGCCATTAATCCCGGCGTGACGCGGAGGCCACGGCGGGAAAGCGCGACTCGGCGCTTCGCTTTCATCGCCGCTTCTGACCTTTTTAAAATAAAAAAATTTAAAAAAAGGGAGAGAAAACTTTTGTTTCCTGCGATCCGACCCAGATACCGACATCCCAACGAAGACGTTCGGGATGTTCGCCCGGCTCTCCCGCTGGGCGACATTTTATCTCCTCTGCTGAGACAAACGCTGCTTTTCTTCTTCTGTAGGCGACATTTAATTCGACAACCGTGAGATTCTGTGATATTTCTGTGATATATGTTATATAGGTGAGAAAAAATCCTACCTGGGCTCATGTTTAGCTGGTTAAATGTGTAAGAAAAAGACGGTTTCAGACCTAAATAGAACAGCTAATTAGCTGCTGTCCAACGATGCAATTGGTTCTGAAGCATCATGTGACTCACTAACGTTTCCTTGTTTCAGTTACATTGGAAAACAGCCGTCTAGAAAGGCCATTAATGCTCTTACTTTTACTGCTGTTGCTATGAAGTTGATGGTTTTCTGTTGGTGAATGCTGGTTTCAAGTTAAAATGAAGTGAATTCTACAGTGTAGGTCGATCTCAGTTGGGCTTTTTTTAGGTTTTAGACTGACAGCTCCAGCTCTTACCACGGCGCTGCACTTCAGGCTCCCAGTAAGAGAAAAGCTTTTAAGAGAGGCCCGCAATTAACCAGATAAATGCTAATCTAGGCGCGCTCCGAGCGCAGGAGTGAGTCATCTCCCTGCAAATGGCCCAGATCTCCGCTCCCGTCTCCGGGGGCCTCGTTTGTTTAAAGAAAAACCCGAACGCAAATCAGGACGGAGGCAACGAGAGTGGACGACAAAAAAAATCAAAGGACTTGACCTGCCCGTTTTTATCAAGGGGGCATCAGAGGTCAGCTGGAACCTTGGTCACCTTGGTAGGGGACACCAGCAGCATCGAAGTGTGGTCACGTGATCATGTGTTGAGTGTAGCTCCGCCCCCCGACTGACATCACCGATGGTACCTTCATCTCTCTCAACCCCCTCTCCCTCCCGACTCGACTCTGGGGCTTTACGATATTTGTCTGAACGCCTGTAAACAAAAACCTTATGGCGGTCCTACCAAAGTCCACCAGTTTGACCCCTCCCTGCGTGGTCAGCAGGATGTTGTTGCCCTTCACGTCGCGGTGGATGGTCTTGTTGATGTGCAGGTGCTGGAGGCCCTGAGAGGACAGAGGTTTAAACCATCATCAGCGCCGGGCGCCCCTCGCCTCCCCTCCCCCTCGCCTCGCCTCTCCACGCTCACCATGAGGGCCTCGTGGAGGATGTAGCCGATGATGGCCTCGTCCATCCGGTCGCCCCTCCTCAGCATGCCTTTGGCCAGGTCGGTCACCGAGCCGCCGTTGCAGAGCTGGAAGGACAAAGGCGGGGAAGCGATGGGAGGACGGAGCGGTGGGGAATGTTGCCGTCACCAAAAAAAAGGTGCTGAAAGTTCCGTTATTCCGTTCGGAGGCTTATCTTTCTGGGGCAGCTTAGCGAGGGGCGAGCGCGGAACCCACGGGTGGGTACGTCGGTGTGTTTAATCTACGGTGCGATGACTAAGCAGGATAAATATTAAACGGGCACAAAAGTACATCCTCTTACGCTGGTGTACGGCGGCGAGGTTTGTTTGAACGTGCGCGCCGTTTATAGAAGCTTTCACGCTGGAAAATTGAGTGAACAAAGATGAGAATCAGCGGGGACGCTTCCTCCTCCTCCTCCTACAGAGGGAGAATGTTTACGTGCCTTTTCTGCTCGTGCGCTGCATCTTTGCAGATATAGAAGCCGTCAATAGCGATGCCCCTCGGAAAATTACAGAAAATCACTCGGTAGGTTGCCCTGGCAACAATAATAACCCTCAATTTGGGCTTTTCTTCGGAAGATGCCAGAGGTCTACAAAAAAAAAAAAGAGCTCCGAGACGTCAATTAAACTGGCGGAGGCTGATTCGAGGCTAAATTGTAGATTTGACGTATAAACACGTAAACACAGACTTTTATATTAAATGACTGAAATGCTAACGCGATATTTTTGCAATATTTTCATTTCAAAA
Organism: Lagocephalus sceleratus; assembly: GCA_911728415.1. Lineage (NCBI taxonomy): Eukaryota > Metazoa > Chordata > Actinopteri > Tetraodontiformes > Tetraodontidae > Lagocephalus > Lagocephalus sceleratus. The sequence continues at coordinate 6,594,448 of CAJVRN010000046.1, forward strand.
CATCTCTTCTTCAGGCGGGGTCTGTTTTCGTGTGTTTTTCGCTTTCACTCTTGATTATTGGGCTGACTTCAGGCGTAAAGGCTCCGTTGGCATACGCTAGCCACCACGTGGAGCCACAACAGGTGGAAAAGCTCAGGTATTTAACGCATGGCTGATGATTTATGAGATATAGGATTATTTAGGCTTAATTGGAAAGTGTTTTGGCCTCCGCGTGGTTCTTTCCATCTTTGTCTGAGTCTCGTGGCGTCCATGTTTGTGGTTTAACCGTCATACTTTTGTATCTTTTTGTGTTTCTTGCTCGTTCCCCCGATATCGATCGATATTTTCAATCCCCAAAGGGGTTTGCTTTCCATCTCTTTTTGATTGTTTTCTGTGTGTTTCTAGTAGGTTTCTATTGTATTTGGTCTTCTGTGAAAACCCCAGTCTGGAGAAACAGTCGCGTTTGACAGATGCAGCCTTTCTTTCACAAACGACATGCTGACCTTGACGATATAAATCCCCAACACATCAATCCTCCTCTCCTCCAGGAAGCGCAGGATGGATGGCGTATCCCCATCCCGATGCCAAACGGCTGTTATCGGGCGGGGAGGCGCAGAGGTTTAACTCTGAAAACGCGCCACGCCTCCTCCATCGCCTCACCGTTATTAAACTACACACCGGGACAAATCTGTATTAATGAGACGACCGCTGCCTGGCTTCAGCACGGCTAAACGTTAGAGCTCCCCCGCCGCCGCCGCGCCCACCTCAAGCAGAGGGAGAGTCATTTTAAACGCAAAAAAAAGTTAAAATGTCAAACATTTAGTTGGAAAGTTTAGACTCATGATTGGACCCGAGCTTAAGATAAAAGCCTGAACGTGCTGAATATTTAGCGGCGTGTTCTCCATTACAAAGGTCAGGCGCTAGTTCAGTCATGTTAATGAAAGCCGTCGATCAAAGACGAGCGAAAGGAGGATGAAACAGGGATGGAGATAAAACAAGCTGCCGCTCCCCCTCAAAGCTCATCAACGCACAAAGACGACTTCCTCGGCCAAGGGTATGCAAAACCACATCTGTGAAACCGGTTTAAACTGGGAGTTTACCATTTGCCCGGAGAAATACGCCTCTGTTGTCCGGGCGGCCTTCTCGTTTACGGTGTCTGCTTACTGGCGCCGTTGATCCCCACAGCTGGACGCCAAGCACCATTTTAAACCTCATTGTCAATTAATGAACGCGCCAGTCGGGACAGCGAGGAAGAAAGTGTAATTTATATGTCCAGCTGTAGACTCTTAGAGCTGGTGTCAACTTCGCCTCACGAAAAACCTAAAATGTAAGAAAAAGGGCCTTTTTCATCTTTTGTCTTTTCTTTTACTAGAATTTGCAGCGTCTTTGCTTTGATGTCACAACACTTTGATGTCACATTGCGTTGATGTTGTGTGGCTTTGATGTCACACCAATTTGATGTCACATTGCCTTGAGGTCACGTTGCCTTGATACCATGCTGCTTTGATGTCACGTCACTTTTCCGTCTGACACGGCTATCGCCAAGTTTTCCCCAACGTGTTTCTTTGGTAAAAGCACCAATCAGAGCGAGGCGTGCGAACCGGCCTCCGCTGCTCAGTGGATGGGCGGCATAAATGGCCCCCCGAGGGCGAGTGAAGGTCACTCACTGCCGATATTTCCGTCTTTGATTTCACAGCTGTAGTTAAACAGGCTTGTCCACACTCTGAATTATCGCTTTTGTATTATTATTTTTACAAGAGGGACGCGTTTAGCCCAGCTGTCTTCTCATTTAAGTCGCGCTAAGCTTGTCAACAGGTCTGTTTGATGACCAAAAAGGGGATAAGCCTTCATTTATCCTTCCACTTAGCTAAAGTTCATGAAGTGTTTCAGAATAAATCCACCTTACCCCCTATAATACAGGCATTAACTCTGATATCTGAAACATAATTATCAGCTAATTCTCTAATCTGTTGATGTGACACTGAATAAAATGTACGAATGTGCCTGCGTTTGTACTTCTTACCAACGTCAGGGTCCAAAATGTAAATTGACTCCGTGTTTCCCGTTTCTAAACATTAAAGGTGAGCTTTTAAAGGCGGCGCTCAACTTTGGCCTCCATTTAACGGGGGATGAAACGCGGAAGCTCTCAGACAAAATGCACATCCGAATCAGGTTTTCATTCCCAATTAGAGAGTAAAAGTGGCTCTGCTGCGCCTATCTTTGAACTATTTTTATATTCTCTGAGAGCAGAATTAGACTGAGGGACATGAAAGCTCACTCATCTCTGCCCACGTCCGCCGTCATAAAGGAGAGCGCTGCAGAGGCGGAGCCAGAAGCTGGCAGAGCCCGGCGAGGGGCTAACAAAGTGGGGGGAAGCAATTTGTATGAATTCTGCTCATAATGAGCGACAGCTGCTGACGGTGGAAGGCAGAGAAAGGACGGAAAATTACGCTTTGGAGAGGAGGGGCAGTAACCATGGTGAATGACCAGCTCGCCGCCTGCTTTCCCGTCTCTCTGCCACCAAAAGACCTGCTACTCCAGCACACACACACACAGAAACACACACAGAAACACACACACTCGCTTGCTAAACTGTCAGATTGTGATTTCAGCCGCAGGATTACCCAGCAGATTTGGACTGCTGGCTGAAAAAACGGTGGCGAGCTTCAAATGGATCAGCAAACAGGAAGCGGGCAGAGCGGACGCCGCTCAGCAGAGCGCACGCTCGTTTACCTGCGCACACAGGAATGGCTTTGTTCTCCCGTCTGAACCTGATATTGCCGCTGCACCCCTGAAGGCTGGTGCAGGGCTCCGCTGTGACGGAGGTCGGGAGTGACAGCGATGAAAAACAGTAAGAAACACAAGCTGGAGCGCTGAAAACTATCTTCTGGGACAACTTAACAAGGTTGGGCTTGATCTTAGATTACAGGAGCACGGACACTCTGTCCTCCTGCAGGACCACGGAACAACCTGATACACGCAGACGCTCCTGAGCAGCATCAAAATATTCACATTTCTTGCAATTTTTGGTAGTTTTCATAAAACTACATCTGTCAAACACTGTCAGAAGGTACCAAAATATGCTGAGTGCTTTGATTTTCTTTGATCTTCTTCATGATTCCACCGTTGCTTGAGCCAAGCTACTGTATCAGCTGCATGCAGAAGTCCAATGCATCCTGGGTAACCAACAAATTCAACAGGCAAGACGGCAACAAAGGTTTTATCTCCTTTCTAAGAAGAACAAAGCAGCGGCAGCACTGATCAGCTCTTTGATCTACAAAGCATTTCACATAAAAAGACCAAAAAAGGTTGATTTTAGCGTGTTAAAAAGAAAATAACAGGAAACACACTAAACTGAAGTGCAAGGGATCATCTCATCACAACAGAACAACCCCTCAGACAAACAGTCGGGCCTCGTCTCTTTCTTATCAACGCTTGTTTGCAGACAGAAAGTCAACCGGTGACGCAAAGTCACATCTGGCGCCATGTTGGAGCCCTCAAACGCTCGCCGCTCCCTCTGAGGTTGACCTCTATTACACATCCATCTGCGGCCTGACATTTGGGAATTGGGTAATGACACATGAAAGAAGGTGTAGGTGAGCGGAGGCTGCCTCAGCGGGACGGCTCCTGCTTCACTTCCCGACTGCTGCCGACTCCCTGCTGCAGCTTAAGCGGTTGCGTAATCTCGGGCCAGCTTTGGTGACCGCTGCACGTACCTGGCGAGACGCGCAGCGTAAATCGGACGTTAATCTGCGGCTCTACTCCGTCTGCATGACACGTGAGACCGCGAGCACAAAACCACAAAAACCGCGCCTCTCCCACCTCCAGCACCAGCCACAGCTGGTCGCCACACTTCACGTCCTTCTTGTAGAACATCCCGTAGAACTTGACGACGTTGGCGTGGTCGGAGAGAGCTTTCAGGATGTTGTACTCCGCCTCGATCTCCTCGTCAATGTCCTGGAAAAACAACAACACGTGTTACGAGCTCTGACTTTGATCTACTTGATGTACTTTAATGTTAAAAACTCGTTCATTTTCGGGCTCCAAGTGAGTCTGAATAAGCTGAAGGAACAAAACGATCTGCTCCATTCCCACGCTGACAGATGTAACGGTGCCTTCAGGGCAGAGCCGCCTCTACAGAGGTGCCAGATGTGAGAAAACACGAGAAACCAGGTCCAAGATAATCAAACGGGAGCCGCGATGATCAGCATCAATTAGCTGAGATCACTTTTCTAAATGTTACACGGGAAACAGAGGAACTCCAGATGTTCTTTCAGCAGCCTCAAGCCGTTTTCTTTGATCTTAACATCAACAAACAAACTCGCTTGAGGCAAACGCAGCTGAAGCTAATGCTAATATATGCTAATGTCGAAATGGGAAGCGCTAGCAGGAGAGGCTAGCCGCGACATTGGACCCTAACAGAGGTCACGGGTGATGGCGACCTCTGTAACCTCAGCTCAAAAAGCTACTGTTACCACTAACGCCCCGCTGTGATACATACAGGCATAATTAGCTGCTAATGGTAATGGCCCAGCACTCACGTGGATGGGATCCAGTATCTTCACGGCGGCTTTGCTCCCATCGTTTTTGTTCAGCACCTTGTAGACTTTCCCGTAGGTCCCTTTCCCGATGGTCTCGATGATTTCCCAGGTGTCAGTGGGGTCCGGGAAGTTGTCAAAGACGATCGATTTCCCTGATTGCGGAAACATCTTCAGGAGAAATCTCCTGGCAGAGAGGGGGGGGGAAGGCTCGCTTTAAGCCGAAGCTTCACCGCTAAAGAAGCAGAATTCCGATTATTCCACACTTACACCGTTCTCCGAACGGAACCTGAGACATGTTTGAACGTGAGGCAGAGGTAGGCTGTCTGGCCCGGCTACCGGCCTTAACCCCAGAGGGCTAATCTCACCAGCTATTCCCTCCTCACCCAGGCCTTCCATTGGAGAACGCGTTTAAGCAGTGGAAGACGCTGCGGGATTAGCAGGAATTAGCCGGGGCTGCAGCGTGAGCCTTTCCACATATAGACGCCCATTCATGCTCGAGGGGGGGGGGGAGGCTGGTCGGAGCCGCTGGCGTCCTCGGCATTAGCCGTGATTTTTGGGACCCGGGCCACGTCGCTCATTGTTTATGTAGGAAAATCAGACACCCGCACACGTTCCTGCGCCCCGCGGCCTGTGTCGCTCCGGCGTACGGCGGCGAGCGAGGCCTCAATAATGCATCGCTGACCCTCCGCGCTCCGCGACACCGGAGACGGCGAGAACGGGACCACACACGGGCCTTATCATTGAATTTCAGGGCGAGGGTTTGAGCCTGAGCGCGAGGTCCCCACAAAGGTAGCGGCACCCGCCTGGGTGTTGAGTGGTCTCCAGATTAACCCCGGCCCCCGAGACCAGCGGAATAATCCGAGATATATAATCTGAGCACTCCCGACGTGATCGTCGATCAAAAGGACGACGTTCAGGGAGAAACCATCAAGCTCATCATCATCTCTGATTTCTTCTGATCTCCAATAATCCGACACTCACCTGTTCAGAAACGGCCGACCGAAACGCTGCTACGCCACGCGAGGAGCCGGGCGTTGCCATGCGGTTGGAAGCAGCTGCGAAAAGAGAGATTAACCCGGTCATATTCTGACGAGACCGAATCAAAGTGAGTGGTTAATTTAGTCCAAATGAGAGCTATTCAACCCACCAGGTAGACAGCTGCTCTCACCTGGGACATGAAACCTGCTGGATTATGGCCCGCCTAGGACTGGATTAAGGAACCCTGCTCTAGACCATAACCTGCTGCACCACACCTCATTAAATAAATTATTAGGCATAAATTGTACTTCAAGCATCCAAGGGATTTGGTTGAAATTGAGACCCAACCATGAATAACATGCTCTAAAACAGGGTTCCTTAATCCAGTCATATAGATTCAGGTCTTGCAGGACCAAATTAAAGAGCCCTGGTCTAAATCAACAACAAAACGTCCCGTTTTAGTCCCGAAACTGAAGTGCCCTCTGTCTGTGTTTGGAGCTTTACCTCCTTCATCAGGGTTGGTCTTGAATACGGCCCATTTCTAATCCAAACAACCACGTGGGAAACCTCCAAAAAGAGTCAACAGTCCCCCTCAAAAAGTCAACAAAACCAAAAAATCATCAGGTGTCAATGGACCTCTGATGGATGAAGAGGAGACGGACGCCACAGATGTGAACTTGAACACTCCGGAGGGAGGGAGTCAGGACACTCCCTGAGTTTGCAAATGAGGAATCCAAATGAAGCCAGGAAGCTGAGTCAAGTTTCAACACAAGGAAGATGCAGATGACGTCAAGGTCAAGAGAGTAAATCGGCATCTAGAGCTTTTTTACGACAGATCCATCCTCGTACCTCCACTTTACTGGGGGCAGCAGGGCCCACCCCCTCAGACGGGAGCGACCCGCACACAATTAGTTCCAGCAACTCCGCGCAGCATAAAGACGTCCTGCCGCCTAATCCGGAGAAGACAAGCCGACAACAGGTGAGCGCACGAGGAGTCGGGTGTAACCGGCCGTGACTGAGCTGGAGTGCTACCAGCGTCGCTTGGAGGTGTCCCCTTACAGCGACACAGCCGGGGAAGTTCAGGTTGTACCGGGCCTCATCGAGATCCGTCCCTCACAGGTAGAGACCAGTAAGACCCGCAGGATTTGACCACTGGAAACACATCTGAAGGTTTGTTGAAGGTACCCCTGCTGTTGTGGTGGCATTCAACTACATAAAACCTGAAGTGTAAAGTAAACGTAAAGTCGCCTTAAAGGCCTTCGGGTACAACAAAGGTTGTGATTTCTTAAAGGTCATTATCACAGTGGATGCCTCTACCCTCCCTCAACCCCCCCCTCCGCTGGTCTGGGACTCGCGTTTTAGCCTTTGACCCCGGGTGGCTGCTTTTACGGGCTAACGGGACGTGGCTCAAGTCCCCTCAGATTTACGGGCAGGACCAGACGTCACGCCGTCGCGCCCCAGTGAGCCACAACCAGATCCACTTCCTCCGTTTCCAGAGGGGCCCGCCGTCCTGCCAACTTCATCAGCTGGGTTTACGGCCGGTGACGTCTCTGTCGATCACGGCGTGGATCTGCGCTCCGTCCCTCCCCCCATGTGTGATCGACGGACCGGGTACATCCTCCAGAGTTGGGGGACCGCAGCAAACGACCTCATTTCCTGGTCTGCTGCCTCACAAATGGCTCCTGGAAGCCAAACCAAGACGGCGAGAGAGACGCGCTGATGCGCCATAATGGCGGCGTGATTATGGGGGGTAAAGGTCCAGTCCCCCTCCTCCCTCCCTGCTCCCCCCTGCCTCCCCCACAACAATGGGAACAGCAAACTAATTGAAGATGAATGAATTAATTATGCAGTCTGGCAGTAGATTGCAGTTACAACATCAAAGCCAGACCTGACACCAGACACTAAAGATCAAAGAACAAAGGACCGGGGTAGTTGCTACTGTCAATATTAGCATGTGCTAAACCTGAACCGCCGTGACTTTGTTACACTAGCTGACATTCACCGACTTTTAAATTATCGATTATTTCTCTTCGATGGCCACGACCATACTACAAAAAAAGATAAACAGGCCGTTTATTAAAGACGCTAACTTTGTTAGATTCTTTGGGGTGGTGTGAGATCTGGCTAAATAATCCATCTTTACTGGATTCAAACACTCTGAAATGTTGGATAAGAACCCCACATGCACCCAAATGTGCCGTGTGTTATATAAGCAGCTAATAGGCTTAATTTTGTGACAGGTAACCTACATTCATGCGCCGAACCGCCGCGTTAGCATCGTGACGAATCATCGGCTCTGACTGACACGCCGCGCATCACATGTTATTAAACACGCTAAGAACCCTTCAACTTCAGCCGGAATGTGTCAGGGGAGAGCGTAGACGCATTTTAAATCAAAATAAACCATGAAGAGAGGATTGCGTTCAACAGAGAGGCAAAAATTTGCCGCAGAGATGCTAACACAACATGATCTAATTCAAGCCAAACTTGTGAAACCAGTCGGTTCTATTAAGGCGTCCTACCTGTTTCCAGACGTGACTTTGGGCAGATTAACATGCGAAACATGTTTTGCAGGTTTGTTGTTTGATGGTCCGGAATAATTATGTTGTTGAAATCTAAGTGGGACTGGAGCATCGAGGAGGTCGCTCAGCCCACACGCCAACTCTGGCGGAGCTTCTGTTCTCGTATCGTTTTTGGCTTAAACTGTAAAATACATACATATTACAGAAATATACACACAGCGGAGTTCACACTTTTACACAACTTCAACCAACCAAGTATCAAAAATTACATGTAGCATGAAAATGCACACAAATGTCAATATTTACAAAAACAGTAACATCAAAGAGAGGAAATACATGACAAATATATCCATCACTATGAAAACATGATTTAAGCATTTTATATATGATTGTTGACAAAAAAAATTACGAAAAATCTGGAACACCGGATTTTTAAAGACGTTATTTCTGGAAGAAAAGTTGTGCACAATTCTTTGTTTTCCCTGTTTCTGTTGCATAACCATAACTGTGTTATATAATAACGTGGAATGAGGTTTAAAGGACAGGCAGCCGTTCACGAGGGCCGATCGATTAATTGATAAGAGCATCGATGGGCGCGGATCGATACCCATACAGTCTCAGCGTCGCGGGGTTAATTCCAGCCCGCCTGGCTTCACCAAGGTTAAATCTCTGAGTGGATTCCCGCCCAGTGAAGCCGGGCGCCATTTCGACTGTGGTCAGAATGGGAAAAAGGTGATAAAAGAACGGCGTCAGACACGGTTCGGGGGGGTCAGGAGACGGCCCCGCAGCCCCCATGATGCGGATCGAGTCGGCCATTGTGGAGGTGCGAGCTCGGGGTGCCTTGGGGGCTGCTTCGGGATTGGGCGCCATTGTGGAGGGTCGGCGAGCCGCGACATGAGCAGCTGAGGTTCACCGCCGACCGGCAGCCGCTGAAATCGGACGCAACCGTGAGGTTGATAGAAAGATCGTTATTGGGGAAACCTTTGTTGCAGCCAGCCTTTAGAAATGGCCCGAAAGTTCGTTAGCGCCAGCAACGAGTTTTTATTTCCTCTTAAAGTGCGAAAGGAAGCGTCTGTGTGATCTTTGATGAAATGAACTGATTTAGCATTTAGAACCTCTAAAAAAATTAGATATAAAAGCCAGCGGAGAGGTTATTTAGCACCAATTAGCATCAAAGAGGCTCCCGCTCCCACACACCAGTGAGTTCACGGCCGAACTGGACCGAACACTGACTCATCATCCTCCTCCGCAGGCAGGTTGTGTAACTTCCACCCTTCATCTATTATCGTTCACATTTACCCACGACACTCGGAAGGAAGTGTTTCAACGACCAGCTTGAATATTCGAGTCCAAACACTGAAGAGTCAAAGCCTGGTTGTTGCACAACTTTGGAAAAAATGTTAAAAAATGAGGTCTGCAAATACAATCGGAACTTTCAGAGACTTCCAGCACATTTAACTTCTATTATGTGGTGAGTAACAGAAAACTTATTTCTGTTAAAAAGAAGAAATTAGACACTATACGAACTAACGCAACGTCGCCCCCTAAGGGAAACATCTGGTACTACACAAAGAAGCGTTCATGCTGGTTCTTTAGGACCCTGATTACACTAAATTGAGATTAATGAATAAACCAGTTAGTGTGTTACAAGCGGGGGAGGCGTGCTTTTTTTGAATTTTTGCGAGCATATTTAACGTTAAAACACCAACGAAACCACAGCCGCGTAATTATCGTGTTGTACCATCAAAGTGGGCAGAGTGAAGAGGAGGGAGTGTTGTTCGTGTACCCTTCACCTTCAGATCCTTTTCTTTCTCCAGTCCTGAAGACGCCTCTCTGACGTCACTGCAAATACACACAACGGGGCGGGGGGGCGGGGCTTGGGATGGGTGAGGCGGAGCTTGAGTCGGGCTGTCGTCGAGCGTGTTCTTCCACGTCGCGCAAAATCCTCTCGTAGTCCGGATGACGACAGTGGTGGGGATGATGATGCGTTTCCTGCGAGGAGCGGTACAGTTCCTCCCATGACGCACCTCTGTGACACCTGTGGGGGGGGTCAAAGTGGGCCTGAACCCTGAAAATGGAGGTCAGCGCCAGCGCCGCACTCGCCACAGCTCTGTGGCGCCGTCCATCTTGTATTCCGAGGAACCGATGTCTCCTCCAGACGCCTCCACCGAAGACACGCCGACGGGCAAGGCTTTGTCTGGCGGGGGGGGGGGCTGCTGTAGAGGACATGTTTGCTGGATTCCCCCAGAATAAATTACACCCCCCGACACACACACACCGCCTGTAAAATGGTGGGACTATTATCCCCCAGCCTCCAGTAAGTTCTTATCAGCGGCGTCCAGATGGAGGGGGGGGCGGCATCACCTCAGGACGTGTTTGCGGTCCCCCCCCGATTAGCATCGTCGCTTTGTTCTCTTTTATAATTGATAAAAGAAGCTACGCTAATGGACCATTACAACGCACGACAACGTGAATTTTTTTTTTTTTTTCACGTCTGACACAGGCTCCGCCCCCTCCCACCCCCCAGCTCGACCCACAATGCACTACCTGACCCACTTTTGTGACGGCGAGCTCGGTTATTTTAGGATTTCATTATCAAGTGCGAGCACAGCTCGGGGGAGCGCCGCCAACGTTAAACAACGAGGAAAGGGGGGGGGGCCTAACCGAATCAAAGCCGCCTTGATCTTGCTGTAACAACAAAGCGTTACTCAGACCCCCTTAAACCCACCAGGCGACTGCTCGCCGCGCACCGTTAACGGCCTGATCGGTGGTCGTTACCAGTCGGGCCTTGCTCTTTTTGTCAAGGTCGGGGGGGGGGGGCACCCACAGCCAGACACAAAATGGAGTCTGTGAGGGAGGAGGAGGGAATGGGGGGGTGCTTCAGGCCCCATTAGGCCCACGTCCTCGCTCCATCATCGACTCCGAGTGCACCATCACCTCGAGCCATTAGCTCCGGGATCACGGCTTTGGGAACGAGGTGCCAAAGAAACATAAACCTGGAATGTCACCAGCTCCACCAATAATAATAATAATAATAATAATTATAATAATAATAATGATAACAATAATATAATCGCTCTTTTCAGACACTCATCTTTGTTGAAATGAGACACAAGCGTTCAGAACGTGACCCGACGTTAGTGCTTCTGAAGCCCCGCCCCCCGCTGAAGCCCCGCCCCCTTCGTCAGGTCGAGGGCGAATGTTTCGGGAAGGTAACGATGTCACGAACACGAGAAAACAAAATATGCGAGACGAGTCCGCTCAAGGGGTGTGACGGCGTGGCCGTGGCGCCCCCTGGCGGCTGCGTTCGGAGATGTGGATTTTTTTTTTTTTCCTCCGACACAAAGATGAAAAATGTCCTCCGAGCTTTGATGCTTTGATGCATCCTCTCCTTGGTTGTATGACAGGGAACCAGCCCTCCAAACATGTGCCAGCGCAGCGCAGACCCCCGCCCCCCCCAAACCTCATAAACCAGAGCGCATTTGTCCCCTCCGGCCGCTGAAGACAAAAAAAAAAAAAAAAAAAAAAAAAAAAGGCACCTGCATTCAGTTGGGATGAGAGGGAGGATGAAGAGATGGAGGAGGATAATGAGAAGCGACTGAACCAGTTCAGGCGGGGGCGGGGGGGCGGACAGATTGGGAAGTGAAAGTGAAAGATAAGCAGGAAGTGAGGTCTGGGGATGAATGGGAGCGACAGAGCGAGACGATAACCAGCCCTGGGGGGGGGACCAGTCGAGGGAACGGGCCTGGTCTGGGGAGGGGGGGGGGTATCAGGGGTGAGGCAGGGGGGGTATGGGGACATACTAGCAGGGTTAGCTTCAGCCCAGTCGCATTTAATTTTCTTTTACAAGCAGATGTTGAGAAGTAAACGACAGCAAAGCTGGACGAGTCCGAAAACCCACAAAGTCACGCGTGGACGGGGGTGGGGCCTCCCTCCACGCCGGCAGGTGAGCGCTGCCCCCTGGCGGACCAACACGGGTACTGACAGTTAGGAACCCCCACAAGCTGCACCTGCGGCTCACCTGCGACCGCGTCCGTGCCTCCGTGCAAGTGCAGCGATCAACCTATCAGTATGCTCTCCGCGGCGCCCCCCAGCTGGTGCAGCTGGGAGTGCAGCCCCCTGGGCCGCTTCCCCGAGATCGGCAGCAGCTCGCCGTTCGCCTTCATCTGGTCTATTTTGCGGGACAGGTCCGAGTCACTGTCGATGACCATGGTGCAGCGCTGGGCGTAGTTGACCAGCGTCTCCTCGCCCTGGCGGAACCTCCCCACCAGGTGGACGAAGTCCACGCCGGCCAGGTGCAGCTCGGCGATGGAGGCCGTGTTGGCGATGGTGTTGCGGTCGATCCCGAGGTGGCGGAAGGCTTCGCTCATGTTCTTCTTCTTGACGAAGGACGTGAGGACTTGTTTGTAGCGGTGGATGACGTACTGGACACCAGTAGCTGGGGGGGGGGTCGATAACGAGCAGACACAGGTTATCACAAAGGAAACACGAGGAAAACAAAGTCGTCCGTTAGTTCGTCGATTTTGATGCGCACGTAAACGCATTTAATGACTGAAGCACACTAACGATGTAACATCACCTATCATCTCAGGTGGATTACCCACAACCCCCATTGGCCCCGAGCGGTGAGGCCCCGCCCCCAAACTCCCCCGAAACCTCGTTGAAGCGAGTCGAGAGTCGACGGAGCGACCGCTACCTCTCTTCCTGGTGTAGTCCTTCGCCTTCTTCGACCGCTTCTTCTCTTTGTGGTGCTTCTTCCTCCGGTGCTCACTGGAGGCGGCCGAGCCCTCCGACGAGTCCGAAGCCTCGGAGCCGCTCTGGCTGCCGTCGGACGAGCTGCACGACGCTCGCTCCCTTTTCCGGGACTTGCTTTCGGAGTGCTGCGCCTTGCCGGGTTTCGGGGCTGCGGAGAAGGCGGGAAACCGTTACCGACTTGGTGCATTCGGGAAGCGTTAAAGCAGCGGTCCCCAACCTTTTTATCATTGGACCGGTCAATGCTTGAGAATTTTACCGTGGACGGGGGGGGTACACAGATTGTTTATATGTCAAATCTAAATCTAAATCTGGGCCTTTTCCCCTTCAAAATAAACTTTCACATCTGTTTTTTACTCATTTTGATGCTTCTGGCGCTCGAGGTGAATCCGGTCATTTTTCAAAATAAAAGTTTGTTCAGACTCAGATAATAAATACAACGGAAATAATAAATTATTTCTTGGCGGCCCGGTAATGATTGATCCACGGACAGGTACTGGTCCGCGGCCCGGGGGTTGGGGACCACTGCGTTGAAGCACAGGTGTCAGAGTTCGGTCCTCAAGGGCCGGGATCCGTCTGGGTTTTCCGACCTACCCGGTGGATCTACCAGGTGGAAATCTGCTTCTGATAGAAATCTGCAGATTTCCACCTGGTAGATCGGAAAACCCGGCCGGATCCCGGCCCTTGAGGACCGAACTCCACCACCCCTGGGTTAAAGGATCTGGGACCAGACCTTCGGAGGTGGGGGTGGCGAAGGCCTGCATGGACCTGCTGCTGGTGAGGTTCTCGATCTGGGTGCGGAGGAACTTGCGGTCCTGCATGAGGTCCTCCACCTGCCTCTCCAGCGCGGCAATGCGCTCCTGCTTGCTCTCCAGCATGCACTGCAGCTTGGTGATGGTCAGCAGCACCCTCGGCGGGAGGCCGTCCAGATGCGAGGCGGCTGCGGGGGGCGACAGGAGCCACACTGCCGTCACAGCTCCGACCCCCCCCGACCCCCACGGTCCGCTCTTACCGGACATGGCGCTGCTGGGGGTGTTGTCCTGGACAGCGTCGGCCGAGGCGCCCGTCTGACAGCTCTCCCACTTGATGATGCGGAGGTCGTCCTGCTCCTGCTTCAGCCAGGCGGGCGAGGCGAGCCGGTCCTTGCACCGCACCGAGCTGGAGTCGATCTCCATGCAGGGGGAGAAGCCCGACGGCTCCTGATGCCACACGGACGACATCGCCTCAGATCCCCTCCTGCTGGACGGACGGAAGATCCGGAATGAGAACAGGTATGTTCAGTATGTTCAGGGAACTGTCTTCACCTTCATACTCTGGCACTGACCTGAACTGGAACCAGAAATAATTAATTATTAATCCAGAGCCATCGTTTGATATTTGAGAACTTTACACCTCTCATCAAGTTAATAAATCAATTTCTGATCATAAATGAGGCCTGAGTTTGGTCCAGTTCTTTCACATTACTAGTTTTTTTTTTTTTAAATTTGGAATTTTTTGGATATTTTTTGTTTTTTTTTGGATCTCAAATCTTCCGTCATGCTTCTCAGAGGGCAGAAACTCAATTAGAGAACATTAGAAACGACTGACACAGCGGGTTCATAACCAGTTATTTGTGCAGGACTCGGGCATCCCTGCTTTGGCTCCACGTTTCCATGGCGACGGTGATGATCTCCTTCACATGTGCCAGCAGCAGCAGCATCAACACGACCTGGGACGTTGGGCCCCGAAAAAGGCGTCAAAACGTGGATTTTTTTTTCTTTTATTTTCCTCTCGACAAACTCAAACTACGGCGGCCTGCGAGGGTCACGTGACAGCCCCCAGGTGCAACAAAAGCCGCTCATCAAATATTACATCGGATTTTAAGGAGGAGGAGACAAACATAGTGTCAGCGGGGAGCACGTTTTAAAAAAAAACCGCAAAAGCCGTAGGTAGCGTTTGAAAATAGGCGCAGTTTGTCCCCGCAGAAGGCTTAATTAACGACCAAGATGGATGCTAATAACAGTAATTAACAGTGAACACGGGGACAAAAAGGCAGCGAAACGCACCTTTGGCGGAGCTCAGTGGGCCGAAACGGTGTCGAAGGCGTCCCGGCGTCGGGGGTCGGCGGCGGCTGGAGTGTCACCCGGTTTAAAACGGACAGTTTTGTTGAGAAGGTGAAGAGAAAAGCGGAGAGACGCTGCGACGGTCACGTCTGAGGGGCGGGGCCACCGCGGACGGCCCGCGACGCCTTCAGGGGCCCGCCGGAAAACCGGGCTTTAATTAGGATTCAATCGCTTCGTTCGCGGGTTATTTTCCTTATCCGTCACATCTCTGAGTCGTTTAATTTAAGTCTTGATGTCTGTACGTTCTACAACGTAATCTCATCACGCCTCTGACCACTAAGGCGATTTTACTTATGTTTTTGCGCCTTAAATTTTGAATTAATTCCGTGTCCGACAGGGCGTAAATGCGTCAATTCAGATACGAAGGGGGCGTGTCCTCGACTGTTTTGAGACGCGATAAACATCAAAGCGACTTTAATTCATTCATTTAAAAGCATTTAGCCTGAAAACTTAGGTTAGTTAACTTGAATAACCTCCAACATTAAACTTTCGGGTAATAAAATGTGACATTATGCAGGCCACACAACAGAATGGTGTTAGAAGAAGCTTTATTGTGAGGTCGTTAACACTCTTTGGCTAAAGAAACTAACACTGACATCCTGGTTGACAATTACATCCCACAAACTGTAATGGCTGATTAAATAAGTGGTCGTATTAAAGTGTGTCACCTGCCTCGCGAGACGCTAAAACAGTATTTGACTAACAGCAGCTAAAACTGAACAGTGAACAAGGCTAAACGTCAAAGTCACGATCACAAATAAAAGCACGTGGAGTAAGCCAAGGTTGTGATTCGTTGAGGTTTGTCAGTGATAAAAATGCAGCACAGTGTTGCTTTAAACGGAGTTTAGGTAAAATAAACCTCCCATTTACGTCACATTGCATAGCCTTCGCGATACATGCTATTATTCCTTCATTTCACTTTCATGTCTTCATTAAACCATCCAGTTTTACGGAGGCGTCAGTTTAAGGCGCGGAACGTAAATCTAAGATGTAGCAGCGGAATTTTTTTTTTTTTTTTTTAGTGCACTTAAACGTCTCCTGTTGGCAGTTTTGACGTTAAAGTCAACAAATCTGGGCTAAACCGGGGTTCAAAAGTGATTCGTGCTGATAAACTTGACGGGAAGTGAGGACTCAGAGGCACGACGATGTCAGGATTTGGTCGCTGAAGTTGGAAAAGTTTAAAAACGCCCGGATCGGAGGGTTCGGAACGCGAGTCCGGAGCGCGACTGTTTTACGACGTGATCCTAAAATACCGTTAGTTGTAGTTATTAAAGAAGGATAAAGGTTAACTTCTGACAACTTTTAGTGGCAGATGGCTAAAAGGAGGCGTTTGAAGTCGCCGCTGCACTCGTCCTTCAGGGCGTCCTTCAGGGACACGTCGTACTTCTCCAGATACATGTCCTTGACGGTCTCCAGGTCGTACTGTCGGCAAAAAATAACGAGTTTCCGTGAGGCGACGGTAACTGGCGACGTAAGTTTCTCTCCTCCGTTACCTCAGAGCGACAGACGATGATGCGGATGAGGGTGTCCTCGTCGGTCCCCGCCCCTTTCATGGCGTCGTGGAGGCGCCTGGCGAAGTAGAGCTGGGGGTTCTTCGCCACTCGCACTGCGGGACAGTTCGCCCTGTGAGTTCCAACGGTTTTCGCGCGACGCCTTCGTCGACGTGCGCCGCAAACTCACCCAGGGCGATGTAGCACTTCTTCAGCGTCCCGGAGGTTTCGTTCTCGATGGCGTCCAGGATTTCGGTTCCAGAGAGCTGGAGGGACACAAACCCGCCTCGTCCTCAAACTGGTCCTCAAACCTCGCCCCACACCCAGCGTCGACCCCGCCCACCTGCTCGTAGATCTTGAAGGTGGCCTGAAGCTGGAGGTAGTTCCTGGATGCCAGGATGTAGCTGAACGTTGACTCGTCCGTCCCGAACCGTCCCTCGCCAGCCTGTCGGTAACGAACCAGGTGGTCACCTCACCGACCCGCTGCGCTGGGTGCTCGACCTCGCGACCGTTACCTCGAACAAGCCGGTGGCGTCCTCCTCGGCCAGGCCCTCGTCCACCTCATAACTCTCGTCCCTCTCCCCCTGGGGGAGGATGGGGGGGGGCGTTACTCAGGCAACCGTAACGGTAGCTGCTCGCTAAGGGCGGGAACCAACCTGCAGCAGAGCCATGAGCAGGTTCCTGACGTCCCCGCTCGTGTCCCCCTCGATGTCGGCCTCAAGGTCGCGTTCGTGCACTGAGTAAGTGAATCCAAAGAAAAATGTATAAACCATTACCTATAAGGCGCACTTAAAACACTGAGATTTTCTCAAAAATCGACAGTACGCCTTATAATACGTTTTGTGTGTGGAGTTCCAAAATCTGATGTGCGCCTTTGCTACGTGCACTACGGTAAAAGCTCCTCCTGGTTGATTGATGCAACACCGATGCTTGGTAACAGCAGAGGTGAGCTTATGAATATTTAGTTTAATTAAATTGATGAAACTCACTGTTTTGCTTCCGTTGTCATTTTTTTACTGTATGTTTTAGCATGCGTCTTATAATATGTTGGTTAATTACACAAATAGACCACAGAATTGAGACTGTCCTATGAAACGGTGCTGAAAATACGGTTTATAGACCCCAAAATAAAGTGAGTTTTCTGACTGTTTTGGTTCGCTTAATGCGCCATTTTATCCGGTGTGCCTTACGTATGGAATAAAACCCGTTCAGACCCGTTCTTTGGCAGTGCGCCTTGTAACCCGGTGCGCCTTATGGTCCGTAAAATACGGTAATTAAACCTTAAAGGGGGTTAATTTGTACCATTTACCAGAATTACTGTGTTAGGAATGCTGAGCATGCTAAAACATCAAAGGAACTGCTGACTACATCAAAAGAAGTTGATTGAATCAAGTCAAGCTACGACATAAACAAGCCCAACGTTACTTTAAAGGCTTAATTATGGTTAAAAACGACACAATTAGGCCCCCCAAAAGCAAAGAAGCCTCCCTATTTTGGTTTCCCTGTGAAGCCACAACAGCAGGTTTCACATTCCTGAACGTTCTTAGTCAAAACAATTAAACACTAAACAGCCGCTGCAACAATGACGCCTGATTTAATCAGCGGCGGTGATTGAAGGAATGTGCGGAAACAGCGGAGCGGACCGCTTCGCCTCTTAATCCCATCCCTCACAAACGTAACCGTTTACTTTTAACAGCCACCGGATTTAAAAACAAACGGAATAACAGAAGGAACCCCGAAATAAAGCGTGACTCATCGTCCGGCTGAGGAAGACGGAAGAGGATTGTTAGCCGCTCTGATGAGTCACGGCTTCCTTCGCCTTTGGCGTCTTACCTTGAAAGTAGCATTCTTTGAACAGAGCGATGTCCTGTCGGGGGACGATTGAAACGTTAGGGCGTTTATTTGAAGCTCAAAACCTGAACGGGCGGAACGACTGACGTTGTTGGTTGCGGTGCAGAGGATCTCCACCAGCACGTCCTCGTCGGTCCCCGCCCCCTTCATGGCCTTCCTCAGCTCCTTCACCGCGTAGATGACGGGCGGGTCCAGCATGGCGAGGATGGCCTTCTCGAAGTTCCCCGACAGCTCCTTCTTCAACACGTCCACCAGCTCCTGTTGCCGAGAGACGGGGGGGTTACAACCCCCGAAAAACGCCCCGGCGTTGGGTGAAGGCCCCCGAAAGCGAGCGAACACTTACGTCGTCGTACTTGTCGTAGTAGGCCTGTTTGATGTCCTGCCGCTGGAATGAGCTGCGGTTCGCCAGGATCTCGATGATGGCCTTCTCGTCGGTCCCTGAAGGCAACACGAAGCTAAAAGTTCAAACGCAAAACACGTGCGCTTAAACTTACGACGAATCGACGATATTCAACTCACCTAAACCTTTGCAGGCTTTGCGAATGGCCTTGATGTCCGCCATGACATCGAAGTCTTCATAGGGGACGATTGTTGGCTGAGAACACGAAAAAAAGAAAAAAGACGTAAATTTACAAATGTAAACATTTTAAAATGTAGATGTGTAAATGTTTCGAAGTTTATGTTTAGATCTGTAAACATTTTTAAATGTAAATTTACATCTGTAAACATTTTAACATTTAAAAACCCTGTAAAAAGATTTTAATTTTAAATATTGTTGAGGTAAAGTTTGGCGTAAACGAGCCTCCGTTTAACGTGAATGAAGATGGAGCAACTGGGGAGGAGGGACCCGGGATTTACTGAGGCATTCTGGAAATGTTTAAACAGACTTGTTGGGAATGGGGTGTGTGTGTGTGTGTGTGTGTGTGTGTGTGTGTGTGTGTGTGTGTGAGGGGGGTTCCCGTAGTGAAAAACGGGTCTGAGCCTCAATAATGTAACTTTGTTGACAAATAAATTTGTCCATAATGAGGCTATTGAGGGGGGGGGTCGACCCAAGTCTGTGAATGTGGTGAAAATAAAGTGGGAGAAAAGCTCGGCCTCCCCCATCTCCCCCATTCATGCAACGGGGGGAGGGGGTTGGGGGGGGGTCCACTGCGACGCTTCTTTTAGAGGAAAAACGCAAAAACCACGACAGCCCCCCGCAGAGTCCCTGTTTGCGGTGAACCCCCTCCAAACAGAACCAGCGATGGGGCCGAGATGTGGGCCGATCACCAGGTTCGGTCATCGGGTTCGACCGTCCGACACGCCTCGGTGGGGGGGCTCCGGGGGGGGGCGCAAAGCGGTCCCAAAGGCAAAAAGGCCGTAGACGATGACGTCGCTCACCTGACAGTTGCCCATGGCTGCGGGGGGGGGGTTCGGACCGGACCGACCGAGAGGTTCTGCTGCCGAGGACGGGGGGAGGTTCGTCAGAGATCCGAGTCGAGCAAAGTGCGGGCCTGCAGCGCAGAGAGCGGCGGTGACGTCACCGCGGCCCGTTAACCGTTTCGGCGACGGACGCGCGCGTACGCACACGCGCTCAGCCTCTCCGCCTTACTCCTGATTTCACCTGATTTCACCTGATTTCGCCTGATTTTTGCCAGATTTCGCCTGATTTCGCCTGATTTCTGATTCACCAGAAACTGAGCGGAACCTCAAACTTCATTCGAATGTGGAGAATAGACAGACACGTGACCTGGCCTCGGCGCGTCTACGCGTAAAACCTCTAAACTAAAAGAAGCCCGGCGCAAATGAAGGTTTTTGCGGCACATTTAAGCAGCAAAGCGGCGGGTTTTATTTGCTGTGAGTGGCCTGCTGGCCGGCAGGGGGCGCCATCGAGCCGCGAAAGTCACAGACGCTCTCTTTTTGGAAGCTGCAAAATAATTCAAACTTTCCGGTGCGTCAGAGAGGAAACTAAACGTCGGGCGTTAAATGTAGAGTAAAGAGGATGAGTTCAGTGTTTGTGAGCTCTAATCACGGCTGTTGGCGCTCGGGAATGACACGTTTGGTCGCCGCAGAGACGCGCAATTAAACAGCGGTCGTGCGTAATGATCACCCCAAGAGTAACAAACGCCTCTGGGAACACGAGTCCTTCCAACACTGAAGCTGATTTTAGCGTTTGTTTTTAGATGTTTAGTTTAATTTATATGAAACTAAAGGCCACATGATTGCCCCTGGTGCCCCCTGGTGGTCGGTTCGGGTATAAACCGCCCTAACCGAACCTCATGGCCCCTGTTGTGGTCGAGGTGATCAAACAGCCCCGCCTAGCAGCCAAGTTTACTCACTACATGTCCCCACCCTGAGAGCCAGGATGACCTGGGATACTGGAGGTCAAAGGTCAAAGATTGGGGCAACGGCACAGACAAACCACAGACCGTCACTCATGAAGTCGTAGCACAAGTCTTCCTGTGTGTGTGTGTGTGTGTGTGTGTGTGTGACAGACAAGTACACCATTTGTTGGTCCTAACAACAGGAGCTGATTTGGGGGTAAACACCGGGGTCAAGGTAAAGAGTGTATGATGTCATTGAGGGTCCTCACAGAGCTAGAAGTTGTCAGCATGCCTTGGCCTTTGACCTATAGACACTCCGGTCCTGTTTCCTGTTGTGAAGTTCCGTCTCTCCGGCGTGAATACCGCGGGCGATCGCCGTGATTCACCTTTTTCCGACAGCGCCGGATGAATGAGTAACAGCGCGAGAAGCATCAATCAGCCGCTCGCACGATCACCTGGAGCCGGCTCACCTTGGGCAAATTGGCGTAATTGGCTGATTGAGAGTGGTGACGCTGTGGGGCGAAGGGGGGGGTGTTAGAGCAAGGATCCATTCACACGTGTGCGGCGATGACTCACTCACCTGGACAAAAACACGGCGAGGGGGCGTAGAACGAGCTGAAAGAGGATAATTATGGGACCGGACCCGCCTGGGACCCTCAGCGCGGTGACGAATCTCAAGGAGAAACGTCGAGAGGCTCCACAGAACGCGCCGTCACTCAAACGGGGAAACGAGGCTCCGGCGGGATTGGATCGCGCGTTCACCATCCTGGAAGAGGATCCGAGGAGGCTCTGCCCTCTCAGGATCGCAAACGCCAGGAAGTCCGATCGGTCTGACCTTCACTTGATGTCACGTGATACTCCTACAGGATACGCAGCTCATTTACACACATGGGGGGGGGGGTGATCACACATGGGGGGGGTGATCTCAGGAGGGGGTTGATACGGTTTTTCCTCCTGTCACATCCACAGAGATCAAGCCCACGTTCAGAAGAATCAGACAGACGTAAACGAGGTAAAACGATGCCCTCGCTGGGATCATGTGACCTGCAGCGGTAGCTCGGATGTAATTTGGCTCGTAAATATCCGATGAGCTCCGGTTGTGGTGGAGGACCCCCCCTCCCACTGACTGATGAAGTCTCGGGTTTCTGGAAGACTGATAACGACATTGATTACTGATGTCTGAGAGGTTCTTCATCGCCTAGAATACTGTAAATCTGGACGGGATTGGGCCAGAGTCATCATTCAAAGTCTCGGGGAGTGGAAGCGGATCCGGAGCTCGCTCCTCCGAACGCCAGGACGAGAGCGCGGCCGTGCGTGGATCATCTGGCTGTTGAGGAGGAGGAGGAGGAAGAGGAGGGGGAGGAGGGGGGGGAGTGAAGCCTCTCTGTGAGTCATCGATTCACATCGCTGTGGGCTCCGCTAATGATGCAGCCACCGCCGAGGCCGGGAGAGCAGCATGTAGGAGTCCAGACCCAAGAGAGGGCGGGGACGGGGCGGTGCTCTCCTGTGGGGGGGGGCCCTCCACCCCCGACCCAGCTGAAGTCTCCGGGTCCAGTTTAAACCACCAGTAGATATTTAACTGTGACAAACATCAGAGTGAAGCTGAGACACTGAACTTTCACCTCTTATTCCAGGCAGATTCCAGGACCTCCAGGACAGCGACTCCAGGTTAGTGATAACGGGTCTAGGAGCAGGTTTACCGTCTTCTTTCACTGGAAAAAATGAGACGTACTGTGAGATTTCTAAGCTGCTTTTATTATCAAACAACAGCAGGGTAAGCCTACCTTGAACAGGGAGAACCCCCCAGCAGGTCCAGGCTTTGGTAAGATTTGATTGGTCTCCATTATTTCATCAGCTGAGAAAACCCGTTGTCCCGTTGGAGCAAGGTGTCAGGTGGCGCAAAACTGTAATTCCACCTGTACAACCCCCTCATTGACGCCCCCCCACACACACACACACACACACACCCCCAGTGGAGACAATGATGACTCAGTGGCAGCGCCTCTCCTCTTCCTCCTCTTCCTCCCGCCACTGTCAGAGTGTGATTCACACGCTGCTCGCCATCTCAGGTTTAAAAATACCCCCCGCCGGTGGGAAGCGCGCCAAGCGAGGCGCCCACCGACGACCAGGACCTTCTGCGGGGGGGCAGGTTTGGCCACCTTGTCGAGGAATCGCAGATGTTGATGGAGGAAGTTCAAGCGGACACGTACCGTGACAGTTTTAACATGCGGCTGTCATGTCCACATCAGAACCCAAGGAGGACGAGGTTGGGGAGGAGGAAGGACACGGTCCCGCCGGAGCGAGACACAAGACCGCGACAGGCTCTAAGAACTCTAAAGGCGAGTTGTTCCCAGGAGTCCCAGTTTTCCCTGTCCTCTTGTAACATAGGTTGTCTCTTCTTTGCTCTATTTTAGCTCCTCGCAGGTGCCGGTATTGATCTCCTATCTATTGAAAACCACTCGCAGGGCCCTTGTAAACAGGAATCGATGCTAACGCACTCGCCCTGTGCCTCGCTGTCACGTTCGCGCTACCGCGGCTTGCAAACTGATGACGCGGTCCGGCTCAGCTCCGGTGGTGGAGGCTTCCAGCAGCCCGGAGTCAGCGGGTCACGCCGGCTGCCCTGTCCGTTTGCGCCGCATCAATTTCCGCCCAACGGGCCGTAAATGCAATTCGGCGTAGTCGCCAAGACGCAGCCGCGGGGCCCCAGCGGCGCCTCCCGTAGCGTGTTCACGTGTATTATAAGCATACAAACCTGATTACCGAGCACAAAGGCATCGTGATACCGCCTCACGCCAAATCCCCAGAACAATTAGGGATGCAGATGCAGAAAACGGAGGGAAAACAGGCGTCTTTTTGGAAGCGGGTTGTAGAAAACAGCAAGCGGGAGCTTCGTTTTCATATAAATATTTATTGCAGAGGAGGTATCTTTTATATACATGCTATCACAATGTTACACAATATAAATCTACCAAATATTCCAATATATATACCGATGCTATAAGCTTGTCAGAGAGCAATAGTCATAACAAGCACATAATACAGTGGATCAGGGACGGGATCACTCACTATACAACTTGTAACAGTCCATAAAAGATCAATATTTTTATCTTTTTTTGTTCTATCAAGGGCAGTGAAACATTGGTCCTACTTATTTTTTTCTTGAATTCATGCAGAAGCCACGAGATTTACGACGCTACAGCTTTGAGTAGGAGTAATAGCAACAGCAGTGGTTGTATTCGCCATTGGGTAGAGAGAGAGAGAGAGAGAGAGAGAGAGAGAGAGAGAGAGAGGGACCTCGGGTTTGAATGGAAGCTGAGAGAACGAAGACCCGACCCATGGACGAGCAGCTACAGGACGCCGTCTATGTCAGATATGGTACAAGGACGATGGGTTTGGCGCCCCTGTCGGGTGAGGTCCAGACCGTCACTGATGGTACAGCTGAAGTACGATGGAAAGACACACACGTACACACACGTTAATACACGGACGGCGATGGACCGAGCAGACGGGAGGATGCTACAGCCGGCGAACAGCAGCCTGATGGATGTGGTATATTCTGCAGTATATTGGTGAGATATTGCATCGTTTTCTGCTATAAGTGTATAAGTGTAATCTTACTTCTGTACTCTTTACTTTGTGCTCCGACTACTGGACCTCAAAAACACACAGTCGACGTTAACGAGGATAAAAAAAAAAAAAAGAAAATCGAATCCAAGAACCGAAACCAGAGGCTTGTGTAAAACTGCACCGTTCGTCATCCAGGGTAGTAAAATCCAGCGTGGCAGTGATTCCCGGGACCAAACCCGGCTGCCCAGTAGGCAAGAGGAGGAAAACCTCCAGCTGTTCCCCAAACGGCACCAGACACCCAAGTCGGCTGTGGTCGACTGTAACAGAACAGCTGGAGGTCGGACAGGAAGGTAGCGTGCTCTGGTTGGTGCTTGGTCGCCGTGGTAACGTGACGCTACAGCTGTTCGTTCCAGTCCCGTTCAATCAAACCCGTCTCGTCTTTCTGGGTCGGCGTTCTTGCCTAATGAGCAGCCAACCCAAAGTCACACGTGAAGGCTTTATCAGCATCGCTAGCGGTCCCCTGGTGAGTTTCCGCCTTGGCGGAGCGCATGACGCACGCCCGACGAAGCTCGGGAATTAAAATTTAAATGATGCTTTTCTGATCACCGAGCTCAAAGTCGAGGGCTCGGGCTCGGTTACGGACAGATCAGCGGCAGTGAAAACGTGACGTTATCCCGCTGTTATCCCGGGAAGGAGGGCATATTCAGACATTTTGATACAAAACACTAAACAAATGAAAACCTTCAAAGGGTTTAATAGGTTATGGACTGGTAACCACGTTGCTAAGGCTAATTCTATAACGATCAGCTCGAGTAACCGACAGGACGTTTGCCTATATTATCGTTAAAGTGGGAAGAACATGCGTGATTACTCGCGAATCCTCAGCGCAGCGACGGCCGTACTCGTCTGGAACAATCAGGTCGCCCGTTCCGGTTCGCCTGACGCCGGGGTGGCGTCCGCCGAGGGGAACGTACGACGGCGCTGTCGGGGGGGGGGGCGTGGGTGACTAATGCAAGCCAAGGAAATAAAAAAATAAAACATGCTGAAATGAAAAAACAAAGCTGATGCAAAGTTGTACAAATGTTTTCTACTTTTTACAGCGTAATTAGGAGCTTTTTTTTTTTTTTTTGACATTCCTGTTAATGCTGCTCCCATATGTTTACTACCCCAAATGAGCGCTTGAACATATCAAATCAGGAAAAGGAGAGCCTCTAGTACATACAAAAGAAAACCAACGGGAAAGGCCCGCCTACTCCGACCTCTGACCTCGCATGCTGTGTAGTCACGGTTCTGAAGACGAAGCCACTCGCTTCACTCCACAACGATAAAGACAATTCTAGGTATTAGGCACATATAGTACATCTCGGCGGCGGCGGCGGCGTTCCGCTTTGCCGAGAACTACAATTAAACAGATCTGGATCAAAAAGGGTGCATCAAGTTTGGTCGGGGAGATACCTCCTGTGACATCATGCCGTAAGGTTGAACAGAAGAAGATTAAATGTACGGGAAGGAGGGGATCTTTCCTCGGCTCTTAATTTATGGAGCTGGCTAAAGTGCTAGAAACAGACTCTCTGGTTTAGTCCTTCCCTGCGTGCCAAGAGGCAGACTAATGCAACCAAGTGCCGCCTTGAGGCTAACACCTCTTTTTTTTTCTGGTTCTTTGGCTTCTCCTTGGTCTCAACCGGATGCTTTTCCACCTTCCCTTTCGGAATTCCACACCCTCTCCTGTTAAGGACGACGTTAACGCACGGAAAGGAACAAGAACTGGGATAAAGAACAGGGATACAGGATGGGATATCTGCAGGTTTTCAGCTCTGCTGGCCAAGCGAAAAGGCTGAATCAAAAGTTGCATAACTGGTCAGGATTCTCCTGCTATAATCCGGAATGCTCGTCACCACATTGTTGTTTTTTTTTGTTTGTTTTTTTAGATTTTAATCTTTACCGTATTTTCAAAATAGTAAAACAGGAACAGAAGCTCAGAAAGGAAGGCAACTTGTGGAACGTGATCAGCTTTCTCTTCCAAGTCACCATACCTCGTGGTTTCCAGCTGAAATGCTATACATCGATGTCAGTGTCATGCCTTCTTGCCCGACGTGCTGTCCTCAAAGTCCCAAGGACAAATGTCTGCCTTCTTAGCAGCACTCGTGACCCCGCTTGCAGGGTTTGGATTGCTCGGTTTCACCGCTTTGTCCTTTTTCTCTGGTGTGTCCTGGAAGTCCCAGGGGCAAACATCCACCGGCTTTGCTTTGGCCGCTCCCACGTTCGCGCTTCTCCGCTTTTCTACCACAAGCATTTCCTGATCGCTCTCTACGTCCCACGGGCACACCTCCGCCAGTTTCTGTTGGTGCTTCTCCGAAGGTCTGCTCTTGTCTTTCGCCTTTTTACTACTCTTCTCCTCCTCGGCCTCTTTAGATTTCTCTTTCTCTGTTCTCGAAGGGGAATCCTTCTTTTTCGAGGGAGATTCCTTAGCTTTGGAGGGACTCGGTGTCCTCTGTCCGGAGTTTGGAGACACGGCGGTGTTGTCATACTCCCAGGGACACACATCAGCCCTCGGTGGTGGGAGCTGCAGGGACCTTCCCGGTTTGGATGGGTCTGGAAGGGCACTCTTGCCTTTTGCCTCCACAGGAGAGGTGCCTTTTCTCTGCTTTGTCGTCTCTGGTGAAAGATCTGTTGTCTTAGGGGGTTCTTGAAAGTCCCACGGACACACATCCACCCGGCTGGTTTTAAAGGTATCTGTGGCAGCTTGAGGCTGCTGGGTCTTGGCCGGTCTGCTCGCCACACCGAGCGCTTGTTGTTTCGAGGGTTCCGCCCGACTGCTTTCGTCCTCCCACGGACACACCTCAGCTCTCACGGGGGCCGTCTTCTGGGGTTCAGTCGAATGGCGTCCGATAGAGGGGGACTGATCGGAGCCTTTCTGCTTCTGCTGCTGTGCTTTGCTTCCTTTAGTGCTACCTCCGTGGACCGTGGTTGTCTCCTTTGGTGCTATGGACACGTGCTTTTGGACCTTGTTTTCGGACGGGGTTGGGAGATCCTCCACTTCCCAGGGACAGACTTCCGATAGATCGTACAGGTCCTTTCCCTTGACCAGATCGGAACAGGTTGGCAGCTGGTTGCCAGTCCCTGCCTGTTTCGCCGTTCTGCCTTTTGTCGCGTTCTGTTTCTCGACTGCTTGGCCGACGGGCGTCTTAATCTGGGCTTCGTGTTCGGGCTCTGCGGCGACTCTGGTGTCTTTGCTCTTTGGCTGAGTCTTCTTGCTGCTGTCCTCTGAGCTTTGGGCTTTTGTCGTCAAACCTAAAGTCTTCTCTTTGGCACTAGCGATGACGCTGAGGGACTTCTGCAGCATGGACGCTCTGGCATGAATCGGTTTCTTGTCCGCAGAGAGGTTATGCGCGCTGGCCGACTTGCAGACCAAAGGCACTGACTCCGTGGACTCACTGGGAGCATTTATGTTCTCACTGGACTTCTTCACCATCTTCTTGCCCATGAGCGCGTCCAGGAGGGAGCCCTCGGCGGACGCCACCTCCATCTTGTCTGTCGCTGAGCTGTTGGAGTCCTCGCTCTGGTCGCGAACGTGGTCGTAGCTGCTGTGGGACTTCTTCAGAGAGAACACCTTGCTCTTCAGGGTCTCCTCCTTCGCGGGTTTTGCGGCGTGAGTGGGATCAAAGGGGTTTTTCTTCAACGTGCAGATGCTGTTTCGGTTGCTGGCGTGTTCCCCGGACTCCTTGTCCTCGCGGCTACATTGACGGTGCACCGATTCCGGGATCTCGGTGATTCGCCTCATCAGCGAGCGGCCCAAGCCCTTTTTGGAGCTCCGCTTCTTGGGGAGATGAGGGTTGTTTGCCAGCATTTTCTTCCTCTTGTAAATCTCCAGTTGAGAGTAGAGCTTCTTCAGCTCCTCCTGTATATGACAAACGCAGAGCGATCAGTCCGCAAACACCGGCAGCACAACACCGAACCAAGAAACAATGATAAAAGAAGCCGACATTCTACTGCACAGAGAACATGCAGTACAAATCCATGACACGCCACTACAAATGCCTGCACTAATGATAGATCATGCTTGCTGAAAACAAAAGACAGGACAGCCTCTTGAGCATAAATGTTAGGTCTGAAACAGCCTCTAAGCTCAGGTGTCCAATTTGTTACTGCACCTACAGTCGTAAAGTTTCCGCCCTCTAAGAATCCCTGAATCTTTCAGTAGAGAGACTTCTTCAGCTCTAACAGACAAACAGAAACCGCTGCTCACGTTGGTACGTTTTTCCCAAAGACTGTTGCAAGACCTTACGCCACAGCCATTACTAGAACTGAGGTGGCCCATTTCGTCAGGGGTCTGCAATAAAAAACTGCCACGGCTCAGTATCTTGGGAGGATTTGAAGGGATTTCATGGAGGGTTAAGAAAGCGCCGTACCCGGATGTCCTCGGGGTCCAGGCTGTGCTCGCTCCAGGCCGACGTGATGCTGCTGTTGAGGTACGAGCCGGAGCGGCCCATGTCCAGCTCATCCTCGTAGGCTTCGGAGGCGATGTCGTCTCGCATGTGGGTGCCGGCGAAGAGGAACTGGTGGAGATGCACAAATACATCGTTTAGTGGTCGGAGGCGTGTTTAAGGAGCTTTGGACTCCAGCCAGGAGGCTGAAATCTTTCATATCAGGCTCAAATCAGGTTATTCCTCCTGGCAGGAGGACGCATACCTTTGGGATGAGCAGCAGCCCCAATGTGACGGTGACTGTGAGGTGCGTGTGGGTGAAGAACAGCAGCAGCATCCAGTCCGGATGGAGCTCCTGGACCAACGTGAACCTGTCACAGAGGGGAGAAATCAGCCTTTTTCTCAGTCCGGATCCTGAATCGCTAAATGCTCCGTCTGCTGCAAACCGCTCGGATTCACGGGCGTTTGATGCGTCGCCTGTCTGGGTGTCAGCTCCGCGGCGTCCCATTAATGCTCCACTTGGGTGATCCTTCATACCAGCACCGAAGCCAGATATCCCTAATTACTGCGATTGGGCTCACAATGAGGGGGGGTTGACCTTGATCTGGTCACCAGATTTGTCCTATTTATACAACAGGCGGTAACACACTGGGCCGACTGCGGTGCAGCAGTTAGTAAGAAATGAGATAATTACCGGCAGAGACAATAGGACCGCCAGAAGCGGCTCCAGGCTTTTATTTAAAACGAGCAAACAGGCTTTTCAGCAGAGCAAGACCTCGTGTGAGCGAAGCACATGAAGGTATTTTCTGTCAGATGCTAATTTCATCCGCGAGAACGTCGCAGTTTAAAAAAAAAAAAAAAAGAGCCATCTAACGGGATCGTTACACGGCTGGAGTCGGTGGACGGCTAATTAAGGAACAGTTACTGCAGTAATCGCTGACGGGCACGAACAAAGGTCCAGAATATGAAAGGTCCCGGAGCTTTGAAGTCCACCCTCGTTCGCGTCTCGTGCGTAGACGAGGATTTAATAGCGCCGCTGTGCCCGACCGTCTGTCTCATCAGTCACGCCTCCACCTCCGGCCACCGCTTCCCTCGTTTTTCTTCCAGCTCACACCTGGATGGAGCTCGAGTGGCGGCTCTAACTGGCCGCCGTGGGATCGCGGCGAAGGTTCTGAGAGCAGCACAAATGGACGTCAGCCGCCGCTAACAAGCCCCGGCACACGCCGCCGTCCCCGGTGGCAGCCGCCCAGAACCAGCAGCCGGAGATTCACCAAATTATGACAGATGCCTCTCTCTTTCGCCGTCAAATGGTCGTTTCCTGCATATGCTGTCTGGAAACGGCGGCGCTTCTTCGCTGGTGACTTTTAAACGATGACCGGAATACGGCCGCAGACGACCCGGGACTGTCTGCGCCGTCTGGACCAAACCGTGAATCACGATGACGCGGTTCATTAGTGAGTAATGTGAGGAAGCGCTCAACGAGAAGGACTCAAGACAGCAGTGGCGTGCACAGGCCCGACTGTGCCCCAATTGTTGAAAAACACGTGCTAAAGTGCCCTCTTGGGAGACAAAATGGCCATTGAAGTGTCCATTTGGGTGGCAAAATGCCCATTAAAGGGCCAATTTGGTAGCCCAAACTCACTAAAGTGCCCTCTTGGGGGAAAAATATTTGCTAGAGTGTCCTCTTGGGCAGCAAAATGCAAATTAAAGTGCTCTCTTAGGAGCCAAAATGCCCATTAAAGTGCCATTTTGGGAGCCCAAACTCACTAAAGTGCCCTTTTAGGAGGCAAAAGCACGTGCTGAAGTGCCCTCCTGGTTTGCAAAATACACTACGTTGCCCTCTTGGGTGGCAAAAACAAACTAACTAACTAACACTGAGGTTGGGGGAGGGGCTTCCGTGTGAAGGGGCGGAGCTTTTACCTGATGACGTAGAATATGGCTGACAGGACCAGCTCGTTGTGAACGGCGATGGCCATGTACCGAGGCTCGTGGAACGCCGACGGCACCGTGCGCACTGCGTAGCACAGGTACACCGCCCACAGGAGGAAGAGGAACTCGGCTGCGGAGAGACGAGGGCGGAGCGTTAGAGTTCGGAGCGGACCCCCGGTCAGCGGACCTTCAGAACCAGGACGCCAACCCCAGCCCGAACGCCTCTTTACACTACATTTACCTAGAGGGGAAGCGCAAGGAGGCTTTGGCCTGTATTGGCGCTCTGCGGGGGAGGGGGGGCAGCTGTTTTCAGAGGAGGGGGTCGTGTTTTTGCCCCCCCCCCCCTGCGACGTCAGAAGATGTAAACCAGCACGAGGAGTCCCGGGACCCCTCCGAGCGTCTTTGATTTCTCCTCCGCGCAGGCGGCGATTAACAGCGATGTCCGGGAGGGTTGCCAAACACCCCCCCCTCACCAAGACCCCCCCACCCTCCACCCCAACCCCCCTCTACCCCCTCCACCCCCTCCACCAACCACCACCCTCCACCTTCCTCACTCCCTCTAACAAATCACTTTCTGCTTTTGTGCCTCTCTCAGCTCCTCAGCCCCCCCCGGTCCTCACCAACGGCCATCATGTAGTCCCAGCGGTCCAGCAGGCACATGCTGAACTGCAGCCCGTCGGGCGTGTAGCCCACGTCGATGAGGGCCGACTTCCTGTCGGGGTGCTCGCAGACGGCCGAGGTCCAGGCCACCAGGAACCAGCAGACGACCAGCAGGATGATGGCCAGCAGGCGCAGGACCCTCCAGCTGGTCATGTAGGGGATCCTCTGGGCCGTGCGGGACAGGAACACCTTCAGGACCCTGTGGGGGGGGAAGGGGGGTCACTGTTACGGGCCTGTGGTCTAAGCCCAACCTCGCCCCGCTGGCCCCGCCCCCCCCAGACCCTCCAGTGATGGAATCAAACGTGAGCGGCCTCCGCTATTCTTGGGCTCTGCCCTTCACGCGCATCGATGAAGCGTCCGCCGCGCCGCACACTAATGAGCCCCCCCCCACACCACCACCACCACCAACCCCCCCGCCCATCAAAAATTGATCGCCGCTCTACGGCGACTCGCGCCGATGAGGGTTGACTGGACTCCGGCCGTATCCGCCTCATCAGCATCGTCATTAGACCTTTCTGACAGCGAGAGCAGACAAAAAGACCCACAGATGAGCACCCCTGTCTCATTAGGGGCTCCGGAGAGGACCCCCCCCCACACACACACACACACACACACTCGCCCCCCCACCGCTTCCATCCACTGATCTCATTTGTCTTCCTGTTTGTCTCTTACTGGTTTTTATTCATTACTGAGTTACAGATGGAGAAAATCGAGGGCCCCGGCATCATTACTTTTAACCCCCCCTCCCCCAAACACACACACACACACACACACACACACACACACACACACACACACACACACACACACACACACACACACTTAATGAGGCAGTGAATCTCTGCCTTAACCAGCAGAGGGAAAACCCTACGTTGCCTTTTACGGATCCTCATGTAATAAATGCATTCCCTACATTCCCGACATTCCCGGCTACAGTTGAGGGATTTCTTTGGAGTGGGGGAGTGGGGGGGGGGGGGGGTTGTGTGTCGCACCTGTAAAGCTTGAGGGTCAGCGTCCCGTAGACCGTGGCGAAGCCCAGCAGTCGCACCCATCGCAGGAGGATGCAGCGGAAAATGCTCGGCTGGAAATACAGAATTCCCACCTGGAAGAGAGAAAGGTGAGGGATCAACACGATGAAGCCTCACAGCGAGCCACCCTCCCGGGGGGGGGGCGCCTTCCTGGGGGGGCAAGACTCGTTTTTGAGTGTTGTTGTTCTGGTTTACATCAAAGTTCTGGTGGTGTTCCGCCTGGACCGTTTTATTTTTATTCATCCGTGATTCCATTTCGGTCTCCAGGTCGCCCGAACAAAACAACGAACCTCGCTGACGGCCTTTCCGAAAAACAAAACAGGCGGCGAACGCGCAGAAACAGGAACAAACATGTGAGGCGGCGTAATTATCTGCCGGCTGCAGATGTGCAGAGATTTCCCCGGTGGGATTGTTAATGTTAATCGGATTAGCGCGGGCGTTACTGCGTTCCCTCAGGCGGCGCGGGAGACGCAGGCATGTGGAGAGTTTCGCTCGCTGGGTTCGGGAGTCGGTCGAGGGACGCCGAGGACCCCCAGGGGGGGGGGGGGGGTCATTGGGAGGAACGCGGTCACCTACGCCGTCGGACGCCCCCCATCGGGGAGTCG
Organism: Lagocephalus sceleratus; assembly: GCA_911728415.1. Taxonomy (NCBI): domain Eukaryota; kingdom Metazoa; phylum Chordata; class Actinopteri; order Tetraodontiformes; family Tetraodontidae; genus Lagocephalus; species Lagocephalus sceleratus. The sequence goes on from CAJVRN010000046.1 coordinate 6,627,179, forward strand.
GAGGGAGCGTCGGCGGGACACGTGACGGCGCCTCTGGTTTTAGACGGAGCCGCCGCAGAGGAGCAGGCTGACGTACGCTCGCTCCGCCGGGACGGGAAAGGGCAGCGGGAGAACCAGGAGGAGCGCGGCGCGCCGCAACGTGACTGCTTCTCCCTCGCAGCCGGGTCGCGCTCACGTGCCGGTCGGAGGCTGCGTTTGTAGCGAGGCGAGGGGGTGTTGGGTTGCTCCCCGAGGGGGGGTACTGTAGGCAAACAGCGCGGCGATTTAGCAGGAAAAAAGACACGAACAATGTTCGTTTATCTGTTTGGGTGAAGCCTTTGAAGATCTGTCTTTGTTCTGAATGAGAACAAAGCCGGCACGGACAAAGACGATCCAGATCAAAGCAGATTTTGCTCGTCATCAAAGAAGACTTTTTTTTTTATAGCCTTCTTTTTCAAATTTAGACTCGAATGATCAAAACGGACGACAAAAACGTAAGAATATTCGACACACTGTCACGTGACCCATCTGCCTGGGCTCCTGGTTCTGCCCGGGTCATCTGATAAGACCCAAATTGAAGGTCAAACCCAATCAGCACGCCCATTTTCAGGCAAAAATAAACATTCCTGAAACAGTACCATCACCCCCCCCTTGGTGACACGAAGCCAAGCAGCTAAATCAGTTCTTGGGCGGAGCCTGGCCCCCGGACCTCGCGCAGGCTTCTCTTAAAACCAGGAAGATCAGATTCTGCCCTCCTTTTGAAACCTGCAATAAATAATCAATGCTAAGTGCTGGGAAGCTAAGATTCAGCGCCGTGGGAGAGGAAGGAGATCAGATGTTTTCCCGATTTGTGTGTGTGTGTGTGTGTGTGTGTGTGTGTGTGTCCAGTGTACGTATCTAATGGACATCAATATAGAGGAGACAGTTATTAACGCACTTACTACTCTTTAGCGTCCCACCCGTCAGCCTCAGTTCTTCAGGCTTCTGGAAATGCTGAGTAAGCGCCACTAATGTTTTTTGTTTTTTTTATTGTTATCTGCTTCGCTGTAACGATCTCTGCTAAAGTTCCCGAGACGAGAATGGACACAGGCGGAGCAATGTTCGCTTAGAGGCAAACCCGAGTAGCAAAAGAAGCAAAAAAAAAAAAGCTTCTCCTGCAGTCCGGCCTCTGGCGTCCATGTTTCGGTCCATTCCCCCTCGCCCACCGTTGCCCCTGTGACATTAAAGGAGCGAAAGCACGACCAGAGATCAAAGCTGATCAGCAGCATTGATCTCTTGATGTGATTGTCCGAGCCTCTTCAGAAGATGCTTATAAACACCTTTAAACACTTCTGGAGCACTTGAGAAGTTTCCGTTTGTTTAAGCCTGCCGAGACCTTTAAACATCCCTTTAACGGCCACGCTGCGGTTTGGTCCACGAAAAACACACACCGCTAGCATTAACTAGCATCTAATTCCTTAAACTCGGGCACTCTGAGGTCCCCAAAGACTCCATGTGAGCGTCAGAACGTGCCCACAACCACAATATGACTCTCCACTGGATGCATCAAACTATTTTGTGCTAGACCGCCTCGGATAATTAGCTCCTGCTACGAGGAAAACAGAACAAAATACCACTTTAAAAAGAAAGTGGGAGGATTCTTTAATTAGACTAATGGGTCCGCGACAAAAGCGGCGCCGTGTAATTAACTCGCAATGTCTAAACAATAAAAATGCAAATGGTGGCGGGCATGCCGAGGATTGATCAGCGTTCCCATGAAGGTCAGAGTCCTGCGGGGCATTGATCACGAAGGACGTCAGACTTTTCCTCGGCGACGAGGAATCGGGGAACAAAAACACCGTCAGGGAACAGTTTCTCATGAGGGTATGTTCCCAACACCAAAACATCAAAGCTAAATAATAGTAATAATAATAATAATAATAACAATGTATAACTTATATTATGTATAATAATAATAATAATAATAATAATAATAATAATAATAATAATAATAATAATAATAATAATAAAATTAGGTTTAAAATCCAAAGCAATAAATAAATAAATTTTAAAAATTGGTTTAAAATTGGTTTTGGATGGTGGTGCCTAATATAAAATATATTATTATTATTATTATTATTATATAAAAAAACATTTTCTTTTCCATTGATTAAACTAGCACAGAATTAATTTGTAAATTCATACAGTTTTTAGAATTGAAAAAAAAGGACTATTTTATTGCGCCTTTAAATTTAAAACAGTCTCATCGCTGAACTTTCAGAGTTGGCAGCGGCGGCGGCTTCAAGAGCGACGCGGCGCTGACGAGAGCGAAATTAAAAAGGCCAAAAATAAATCGCCGCGCCCCAGCCGCGACAGAAACGGCTCCTTTGGCCTCCCGCTAACGGGGATCTTTCTTCTTCTCGTCAACAAAACTCGGCGGCGGCGACGGAGCAGGCGGAGGAGGAGTGGTGGTGTAATATCAACGGAGCTTTTTTTATATGAAAGCTGACACTTTCTGCCACGCGGGAGGGCTGGCTTTCTGGGGGGGGGGTAATGGTTTCCTCCCCTCCCACCACTCCCAGAGGTGAGCCGGGTGTAAATTACATCCAGTTTGGCCTCTGCACTGCCAGGACCAGGCCTGTCTCCCACAATTCCCTTCACTCCTTGTCACCAGTTTAGAACCTGGGAGGTGTTTTGGTGAAAAAGAGGTTTCTGGAGGTACCGGGCTCGGAAACTGGAAACATCTGCACAGCTGGAGCACTTCTCGGCGGCACAACTGGGTGGAATGGGAGGTCTGGAAATGCAAACAGCCGCCCTCCTGATTCACTTAAGTCAGATCCAAAGTGTCAGAGGAGCTCGGATGGAAGGCAGAGCAGGGGGGTGAGGGAGGGGGGAGGGAGGGAGGGGGTGAGGAAGGGGGTGAGGGAGGGGGTGAGGGAGGGGGTGAGGGAGGGAGAGAAAGAGAAAGGGGGTGAGGGAGAGAGAAAAAGACAAAGGGGGTGAGGGAGTGAGGGACAGAGAGAAAGGGGTGAGGGAGAGAGAGAAAGAGAAAGGGGGGTGAGGGAGGGAGGGGGGAGGGAGAGAGAGAAAGAGAAAGGGGGTGAGGGAGGGACAGAAAGAGAAAATGGGTGAGGGAGTGAGGGGGAGGATTGAGGGAGAGAGGGACAGAGGGAAAGAGGAAGGGGGATGAGGGACAAAGGGAGGGAGGGGGAGGATGGAGGTAGACAAAGGGGAGAGAGGGAGGGAGGGAAAAAGAAAGTGGAGTGGGGGGGTGAGGAAGTGAGAGGGGGAGGATGGAGGGAGGGGAGGGCAAAGGGGGGTGAGGGAGAGATGGGGAGGATGGAGGGATAAGAGGGAGCTTGGGAAGAATGGGGGTGGAGGTTGAAGGGGAGGAGGGAGAGAGGGAAGGGGTGAGGGAGCGAGAGTGGGAGGGCGAAGGAAGAGAGAAAGGTGAGAGAAAGAGGGAGGGAAAGAGAAAGGGGCGAAGGGGCAAAAGAGAGAGGGAGAGAGAAAGATTGATGGGGAAGAGGGAGGGAAAGAGAGGGGGAGGAGGGAGAGAGAGAGACAGAGAGGGAGATGGGGGAGAGAGAGAGGGAAAGAGAGGGGGAGGGAGGGTGGCGTGGGAGACAGGGGGTGAGGGAGAGACGCTGGGTCGCGCTATCCTCCACTCATTAGTCTCGTGATGCTCCGAAGCCCCGCCCACTCAGCCAACGTGGAAAGCGATGAATGGTAACCAATGGCGACGGGATTGAAGGGCAGAAGGAGCTCCCGGTCGTTAAAGCGTCATCTACCCAGAAAGGACCGTCGGACTGACGCCACGAATCCATCGAACGCAGCCCCCCCCCCCACCGAACGAAAAAAAAACCCCTTTCGCCGAGAGCGTCGGCGACATCATAAACGGGAGGCGGGAGGTTTGAAGCCCTCGCTCCTCGCCTCGCCGGCCCCGAGAGGAAGAGGAAGTCGGAACAGAAGGGCAGGAGGAGGGAATCGGGCGAACGGCCAACCTCCGCGTTCCTCCCGAACCTCCGCAAGATTCCTCCGTTCCCTCTTCCCGGTTGCCACGGCAACGCGCTGGCGGACGGTGTCCGTCGACCGGGGAGCCGCCGGCCCCGCTCCCTCCCCGCGCCCGCCGAGGCCCGAGCGACCGGGACAGCGACGGAGGTGGGCGGGGAAGGGGGGTTGGTTGGGAGGGGGGTTAAACACCTCGATGAGCGGGGGCGGAGCCAGCGTGTTTACTCTGATCCGGGACCCCCAGCGGAGAGTCCGGCGCCTGGCGAGCTAATCCAGGATCATATCGTGAATCACACACGCGTGTCCTCTCATCTCAGACGGAAATAGATCCCCTTAATTCCACATCTTCACGCCCCCCCTTTTCGTTTTGATTGGGGGGGGGGGGGTCGTTCCACGTGATCCTCGGGAGGGAAAGGAGGCGGGGATGTTTAAAAGGAGCTGGAATTACGGAAAACTGAGGTGGCGGAGGAATATTCGTGGGTCTATATTTAGACAGGGGTGATGCGTCTCGGGGGGGGGGGCAGACAGATCAAAGGGGAGATCAAAGGGGAGATCAACGGAGAGACGGCGCTTCAATAAGCCGATCCGATCGGGACCCAAGTTTGGGGGGGGCTGGTTTCCGGGGGCCGCGGCGTTGGCTCCGCTCTCCGGCAGCGGGTCTATTTTTAGCGCCTGGCTGCTTCCAGGACGATCGTCTCCGGTTCGCCCAGACTCCCGGCGCGCTCGCTCCGCGCACGTTCCGAACGTTATTACTTTCCCGGACCTCGCCGGGGCAAATTGGATTGATTAGCCGGCTCTAAATCAGTCGGCTTTAATTACATTTGCTCGGTATTGCTCGGCTAAGCATATAGCTGCGCCCGATTGTGGGTAAATCGCAATTAGCCGATGCCCCGCGCGGCCGAGCCGGAGGATACGAAGGCGCGAATCGATGGCGCGTAGGCGTGTAGGCGCGAGTCGGGTCATCCCGGAGACATAACGAGCTGCTCCAGGAGCCCGGAACGAGGAAGTTTCGCGGCGGATGCCGGATCAGACCGGTTGGTGACCGGGGTCACGCGGCTGGAAGTCGCCGTCCACCGCCGCTAAGACGCCCGCGGGCCGGAAAGACGGGGGCGGCGGGCCGGAGGGGGCCCGCGAGCCGGAGGTTTGGGAACGACGGTGTGAAGGTCAGGCCGAACGTCGGGGAGGAAACTGCTGTTTTCAGCTCGGAGGCGCAAAGTAGGAGGATTAACGGCAAACACCTCCAGTAGGAGACCGCGCGTACACACACACACACACACACACACACACACACACACACACACACACACACACGCACGCACACACACACACACACACTTACTGGGAAGTAGAGGAGCAGAGCTCCACACAGAATGGCCTCCAGCAGGACCAGCCCAGATGCTCTGATGCTCTGTCAGAAGGAAAAACACAACAAGCGGGTTGTTTTACACCATTTCTGCGGACATGTTCGCGCAAGTGTGACCCTCTTGTGCCCCCCCCCCCACCCACTCTAGTTTCCAGCAGAGAAAAGGTTCGACCCCCCCCCGGTAATGTGGGTTGACTTCTGTCCCTGAAACATCGGCCTCAAAGGCTGATAGTGATGTTTCTGCTCTGTGAAACGGGAACGGGGCCGTTTTCAAATGTCGCTGGGGGCCAGAAAAGCCACAACGGTCGGCCTGAAAGGGGGTGGGGGGGGCTACTAAAGTGAAATGTGAAAGCGCCACCCCCCCCGGGGACCTTTTAAAGCATCTCAGGAGCTTTGCGTGCCCCTCTTTTAGGAGGGGGGCTTTCAAGAGAGGATGCTGTTGAAGCACAACATTTTTAATTGATTGAAGTTTCTTAAGATTAACTGGGATTACATAAAGGAGCATTACGTAATCACGACAAAGCCCCCCCCCCCACCCCACCCCGGGCATCGGGAAGTTCCATCTTTATCCGGCGGAGGCGAGGGGGGGGGGGGCCGGGGGAGGAAGAGGCACCTTGTTCCTGCGGAAGCGGTAGACGAGGACCATGCCGAGGAAGACGAGGAGCAGGCAGAGGCACTGGAAGGACAGGACGGCGAGGCGGAGGGCGCCGTCCTCCCGCGCCACGCAGGGGGTGTCGTCCTTGCAGAAGGCGCAGCCCCCCCGGCAGGGCAGGCAGTCGCTGGACGAGCCCTCGTCCGCGTTCGGACCGCTTTCCACAGACGCCCCCTTCTTCCCGCTCCCTGAGGGAGGAAAAAAGGAGGGGGATTGGAGGGTCGACGCCGAAGATGGGAGGTTGGGAAGAAACGAGGAGGGGGGGGTCAAATCTCCCGCGGCGTTCCGGGGATCCGGAGAGTCAAAAAGGGAAACGCCGGTAGCGTTCCTGGAATATCTGGGTCTGGGAGCGGGCCTGAGGAGCTCGGTCGCACCGGATTAGATCCGGGTAAACCCCCCCCTCTGCTGGTAAGAGATCCCTGTGAGGGTAAAATCAGGTAAACCCAAACAAACCCCCCTCCCCCCCCCCGACACATGGGCGGGCAGATAAGGAGCAGCGAGCTGGAGCGGCGTTCCGTGGAAGCAGCCATTGTCTCGGAGATTCACGGGGATTGTTTTTCCCTTTAAAACGGAGCTGGCTGCGGCTCCGCACATCAGCGGTCCTTCAGAAGACCCCCCACCCCCCCCCCCCACCACCACCACCACCACCACCACCACCACCCCCCCCCCCCACCGCAGAGCCCGGGGGTCACGGCGAATTTGCGGAAAAGGACGGAGGCTTACCGGGACACAAAGGGAAGTGAGCCGCGCTTTCTCCCGGCATCAGAGCCCCCCCCCACCCCCCCTCGTGGATTAACGGGCTCGCTCCTGGGCCCCCGCAGTGGACCGGGGCCGCGGAATCGTGCGGGAAAAGACCGAGAACGGACGGAGGGAGGAAAAGCGAAGGGCGACGGGGGGGGTTTTAATTAACGCCTAAAACGACGGAAATAAAGCTAAAGTTATCGCCGTCTTTGAACTTGATTGGCCTCCCCGAGTGCTGCAGCTGGAGGTGGGGGGGGGGTTGAGGGGGGCAGCCCAGTGGGGCAACACAACCAGTGACCCCCCCCAAAGGACGAGCCCTAACTGGGGTTAACAAGAGAGCCAGTCAGTTTCTAAGGAGGTGACTTCACCTCCTCCCTGTGAGAGTGGGCGGGGCTTCTACCGTGATTGGACGAGGAGCAAACCCCCCCCCGGATCCTCGGAGGTCCCCCCCCCAAAGACACCTACTTGGGAAGTTGACGGCGACCCTGCTGGGGTGGAAGAATCCCGCCTTGCAGCGGCAGCTGTACTTGTCCAGGACGAAGCCGTGACCGTGGAGGGGCAGGCACTGGGGAGACAAAGGGGGGGGGGGGGTTAACACCAGGTCTCCTCGGCGATCGTTTTGGTTGTGTCGTCAAAGGTCGACCAGACGGGGGCCGATACGGGCGAAGGGCCGAAACAGGCCTGCAGCTTTAAGAGGGGGGGGGGTCAGGGACCCGATTTCATGTGTTTGTGGTCCTGAGGACAGGTGGAGCGTGCTGCAGATACTGCCTGCCACTGCTCATCTGTCCACACACACACACACACACACACACACACACACACACACACGCTCACACACACACGCTCACACCTGTGTGTGTGCGTCAGGCAGAGCCAGAAATAGCCCCACCAGCGCGTCCCACTCCTGCCAGCTCTGCAGACTGATGCTGGGTACAGATGCGAGATGCGCCCCCTGCCCCCGCCCCCCCCAGTCACATGACCATCGCTGCTGCGGTCCATCACATCAGTTTAATAGACAAGGACAGATTTATCAACACAAACCCGTCATGTTTGTGGCATTATTTGACATTTCCCAGCAGGAAATGCAAACGATTACCTCATTAAACCTGCGAAAATGCGATTTTAATGCTTCTTTTTCTTACATCTCAATCGCCACCGCCACATCTTTGTGGGTAAAAATCTGATGACAACCGACAAAAAAAAGAGCCCAAATCACCGTTTTCTCCATCAGAACCGAATAAATAACGCTGATGTATGCAGAGATCTCATTAATAAAACAACAAACGGCTCCTCGCGCCGCTTTACGACAGCAGCTATTAATCCTATGCGCCGGCGATGTGTTGATAGCGGAGAGCAGGAATCACATTAACGTGAACCGATCGTTAATTAGGCCGCTGTGATTGAGCCTAATGTGCTTCAGATGAGCTCCGGCGTCCCCAGAAATAGACGTTCGCCCTCCGAGACCTTGAGGATCGGACCGCCGGTCCCCCCCCCCCACCCCCAGACACGCAAACGTGATCGCCCTCGTTATCAACTCCCCCTGTGTGTGTGTGTGTGTGTGTGGCCATCGCCCCAGGATCTGCTCTCCAGCTGCCGAAAGACGCCGATCGCGCAAACTCCGGCGCGTCGATCGTCATGGCGACGATTTCATTTTTATTTTTCTCGTTGCGGTGCGTCACGCCGTCGGAGCCGGGTTTTTAGCTGCGAGAGTATTTATACGAAGAAAAAAAAAAAAAAAAAAAGGAGCTGCAGGAGTCAAAAATAGACCAAACGCAGACTCTGTCGCTCTCTTTGTGTCTGCTTTGATTCTGTTTGCGTCGTCGTGACGGCGGTCCGATCCTTTGAGCGGCCGCAGAGCTCGGGCAGGGCGTAGATGGAGACGCTGACCTGGTGGGGGTGAGGGGAGGGGGGTGAGGGGTGAGGGGAGGGGGGTGAGGGTGAGGAGCCCCGGGTGGGAGGTCTGTCCGTGGCGAGGATCTTTGCCGCCTCCTCTCCTCGCTCCGAGTTTTCCAGGAGGGAAATCGGGAAAGGGAGTCCAGATGTGGGGGGGGGTATGTACAGGTGGGGGGGGTAATTGATACCGAGGCCGGGCGTCCTCCACCTGAGCGGGGAGCTGGCGGATAACGAGGACCTCTTCCCGCCTTCGAGACGAGCCCACGCTCTTCTGGTCGGTGCGGTGACCTACGGACACCCCCAAGGAAGAGCTCGCCGTCCAGAGAGGCCTCGGGATTGGAGGCGGGCGGGGGGGGGCCCGAAGTCCGCCGGATCGTACTCGGGCTTCGGTTCTCGGACAAAAGAGCAGCCGGGGCCGCGGGGGGACGGGCAGGGCGAGCACAGCCAGGCCCGTAAACGAGGTCAACCGGCCCGGGGAAGCTTCGGCGGGGCCGGGGGGGGGGTTGGGCGAAGTCCAAAGACCAAAGCCCGGGAAGCGGCGAGATAAACACTGCGGCCTCGAGGGAGCTGAACGCTGCCATCGGGCCGAGGCGTGTTCAGACACGACTGGGAGCGCGCGCTCGTAATCGCCGACGACGAGCGAGAGAGCGCGTTTACGCCCTCTGCTCTCCAGATGTCCCCCCCCGCCTGCCTGCCGAGACCCCGCGTGCTTTGATCTCTCTTCCTTTGAAGTGAAGATCGAGGGGTTAAATCGGCGTCTTAAAAAAAAAAAAAAAAAGCGACCGCCATCCCGACCCTCTGGGTCACGTGACCACACGATCTCATCCCCGAAAACCGGAGGGGCTGAAGATGAAGACGAGAGCGGGGGGGAGGAGGGGGGAGGGGGGGGGGTCCGGGCCTGACCGGTCTCACGGGGTCTCAGCGGAGATGCTCCGAGGCTCGGGGCAGGGCCGGAATTACGCAAGCGCCTTCATCAGAGCTAAGCCGAAGTGAAGGAGGGTTATTTTAAAACGGGGCCGCTGTCACTTTGTCTCTCTGTCAGCGCCTCCCCCCTCCCCCCCCCTCCTCCCCCGTCTATTCCCGTCCTCCGTGAGCATACGGCCGCTCTCGCCTCGCATCTGATCTCGGGCGTCCCCAGACAACTCCTTCCCCGTCCTCCCCCGGACCCGCCGTTCGCTCCGGCAGCGGCCTCCAGGCTCCGTCTCGCATCGCCGCCGCCGCCGCCGCTCTTTGAAGCGCGGCGCTCGCCGGACGTCGGCGCTCGGAGCTGAAACACGTTTTTAATTCGGCGGGCGTCTCTTCCGCCCAGCTTCGTGCCGACTGGCAGCTCTGAGGCGTCCTGGAAGTCCTCCCCGCTCGGGAACAGCTTCCAAAGTTTCGGATCCTGGCTCCGGCTGCGGCAGGACTGGACGTTCCGTCTCTTCGCGACTTCGCTCCTCCGACACGTCTGAAAACTGTGAACGCTCCATCCGGCGCCATCTCGGCCGGGCGAGAGGCGGAGCCTGCGGTCTCGGCGAGGTCGCTGCGGATAATTGGCTATTAGCCTCGGGAATGGGGGAGGAATTAGGCTAATTGGGATGCTCTGACCCCCCCCGACCTCCACGACCCCGCGAGTCCCGCACGAAATCATCTCGTCAGAGCGTTTTAAAAATCGGACGGAAGCAGAGGCCCGGAAGAACGTCCTCCTTCGGGAATGTGTCGGAGGCGCGGGGCCCCCGGCGGGAGCGCCGGGCGTCGAGCGCGGCCGTAAAGCCGGCGGGTCGATAGAGATCTTGTTGCTGAGACGAGCTCGCGGGCAGCTGTGAGGACAGATTGCTGGTGGACGCACAATAAGACGTAAATCAGGCGGGCGGAGCCAGGGCCTTTATTTATGTCCCTGACCAGCTGTCGGGCCTCTGGGGGCCTGACCCCCCCCCAGTGGGCCTCCCAGTGGGGTCGGACCACCGGCCGGATTGCCGTGGGGGAACAGGGGCCCCCAGTGGGCCCCCGTTGAGCCCCCAGTGGACCCCCTAGTGGGCCCCCAGTGAGCCTCCAGTGCACCACCAGTGAGTCCCCAGTGGGGTCGGACCACCGGCTGGATTACTGTGGGGGAACAGGGGCCCCCAGTGGGCCCCCTAGTGAGCCACAAGTGAGGCCTCCAGTGGGCCACCAGAGACCCCCCCAGGGAGCCCCCCAGTGGACCCCCAGTGGGCCCCCCAGTGGGCCCCCAGTGAGTCCCCCAATGGACCCTCTAGTGGGCCCCCAGTGGACCACCATTGGGCCCCCAGTAGGCCCCCAGTGAAACCCCTAGTGGGCCCCAAGTGGACCCCCCAGTAGGCCCCCAGTGGACCCTCTAGTGAGCCCCCCAGTGGACCCTCTGGTGGGCCCCCAGTGGACCACCATTGGGCCCCCAGTGGAACCCCTAGTGGGCCCCAAGTGGACCCCCAGTGAGCCCCCCAGTGAGCCTCCAGTGCACCACCAGTGAGTCCCCAATGGGGTTGGACCACCGGCTGGATTACCGTGGGGGAACAGGGGCCCCCAGTGGGCCCCCTAGTGAGCCACAAGTGAGGCCTCCAGTGGGCCACCAGAGACCCCCCCAGGGAGCCCCCCAGTGGACCCCCAGTGGGCCCCCCAGTAGGCCCCCAGTGGGCCCCCAGTGAGTCCCCCAATGGACCCTCTAGTGGGCCCCCAGTGGACCACCATTGGGCCCCCAGTAGGCCCCCAGTGAAACCCCTAGTGGGCCCCAAGTGGACCCCCCAGTAGGCCCCCAGTGGACCCTCTAGTGAGCCCCCCAGTGGACCCTCTAGTGGGCCCCCAGTGGACCACCATTGGGCCCCCAGTGGAACCCCTAGTGGGCCCCAAGTGGACCCCCCAGTAGGCCCCCAGTGGACCCTCTAGTGGGCCCTCAGTGGACCACCAATGGGCCCCCAGTGGGCCCCCCAGTAGGCCCCCAGTGGACCACCATTGGGCCCCCGTTCCCCCACGGTAATCGGGCCGTTGATCCCCAAAACCCCCCAGAACCGGTTTACTCAAGCGTCCGCTCCTCCTGGGACGGGTCTGCTCTTCTGCTCGTGAAGAAAAAGGCAGAGCGGCGAGGAAAACCGGAGCGGGACAGAAGGTGAGAAAAGGAAGGCGGCGGCGGCGGCGGCTGTTCAACACCGACGCCGTTTATTAATTCAGCGGCGGAAGAGAGTCGGGCGCGTGACTGAGACGGTGGCGGGCTGCGCCAGGAGCGGCGCGAGGTCGGGAAGTGGGAGGCGTAAATATCCGCGATTCCGCAGCCGGGGGAGGGAGCGGAGCGCACGCGAGGGCGGAGGACATCAAAGCATCAAAGCGGCAAAGCTTCAAAGAAGCGAAGCTTCAAAGCGGGTCGTTTCTTCACGGGTTTTAGGTTTGATTGTCGTCGGGTTGTTCGCCCGTCTCCCACCGCCGTCGTCACTCGGGTCGGGCGCCCTGCGTTCACCCCGACTGCGGTGCGAGCGGCGCCCCCGGGGCGGGCGAGGCTTCGGGGGGACGGGAGCGCCAGGGCGAGGGGAACGCGTGTGTTTACGACTGCGAAGACCTTGAGAGCCACGGGACCCCTCCGCCGCCATCTGGCTGTGTTCGGGCGCGGCGGAGCCAAGAACGCCTCCCCCCCTCCTCCCCCCTCCTCCCCCCGCTGCTTCCACCTGCTCCAGAAGGACAGCGAGGCACTCCGGAGGTTGAGGTGAGGCGGTCCCGGGGCACGACGATTCGCTCCAAACCGTTTAGCGCGTCGAGGCAAAGGGGAGAGCCTTCGCCGCGTGCGAGAACGGAAATCGTTGTTGTTCTTTTTTAATCCGAACGGCCCCAAAGAAACCCATTAAGGGACGAGACCGCCGAGGAAAAACCAACACGATTAAGAAACAAAACAAAGCGCGGCAGAATGAATCCCTGCCTGTAAACACGGGCGCCCCTCTCAATTTCCCCTTTATCGCATTAGCGCGCACACGCGCTGCGCTTCCTGTTACAGCGGCTCTCGTTTACCTGGATCGTTAGAGGGAACAGATACGGGGGGGGGGTGCCTCTGGTCTGTCCTGGGAGTGACCTTTGACCCCCCCCTTGATCCAAATAACAGAATTTAGTTAGTAACACTTGAGAGGCCCAGACCCATCTGGAGGAGAACAACCATCCCAGTAGACCACTGGTGTAGTGCTGGTTCCTGAGCCTTCACCAGTAGAATGGGGGCGGAGCCTTGAGCCGTCAGGACCCCTGAGGTGGGACCAGCTACCTGGACAGGTACGAGAGGACAGCGCACCTCGACTCGGAGGCGAGGCTCAACACCTTCCTCTGAAATCTCCTCCTCCCCTCCTCTCCTCTCCTCTCCCCTCCTCCTCCTCCTCTCTCTCCTCCTCTCCTCTCCTCCTCCCCCCCTCCTCCTCTTTCTCCTCCCCCTGGTCCTGCTCCTGGTTTCTCCCTGTACAGACCAGTCTCTCCTCCTCTCTCTCCTCTCCCTTCCTCTCCTTCCTCCTCCTCTTCTCTCCTCCTCTCATCCCCTCTCCTCCTCTCTCCCCTCCTCCTCTCCTCCCCCCGGTCCTGCTCCAGGTTTCTCCTTGCTCAGACCAGTCTCTCCTCCCCCTCCTCCTCTCCTCTCTCTCCTCCTCCCTCCCCCCCCCAGTGTCCTGCTCCAGGTTTCTCCCTGTCCAGACCAGTCTCTTCTCCTCCTCTCCTCTCCCTCCTCCCCTCTCTCCTCCCCCTCCTCCCTCCCCCCTCCTCCCTCCTCCTCTCCTCCTCCTCCTCCTCTCCCTCCCCTCCTCCTCCTCCTCTCTCCTCCTCCTCTCTCCTCCTCCTCCTCCTCTCTCCTCCTCTCCCTCCTCCTCCTCCCTCCTCTCCTCCCCTCCTCCTCCTCCTCTCTCTCCTCCTCTCCCTCCCCTCCTCCTCCTCTCCTCCTCCCTCCTCTCCTCCTCCCCTCCTCCTCCTCCTCCTCCTCCTCTCCCTCCTCCTCCCTCCTCCCTCCTCCTCCTCCTCCTCCCCTCCTCCCCCCCCGGTCCTGCTCCAGGTTTCTCCCTGTCCAGACAGTCTCCCCCTCTCTTGGGGGGTCTGAGTGGCTGTAGATCACCTGATGACTGTTGACTGTAACAGAGGCCGTATAAATAAAGATGAACCCAATTGAATCAAACTCACATCGGGAGAATCCGCCGTCCGATGTTTCCCCCACGCCGTGGTCGACGGTCCCAGAAGGTGGAAAAGCGAAGACGAAGGCGTTAATTATTCACGCCGGCGCGTCGCCATCCATCACAGAACCTCCTCGCCGCCACTCTGGACCCGAGGCGAGCCAGACGGCGGCGGCGCCTCGAACGCAGTGACGAGACGGGCCCGCGGTCCGAGAGCTTTCGGCCCCGCCCACGCGGCGCCGGGGGGGTGTTGGGGGCGGGGACTCACCTCCATCGTGGTGGTGTTGCAGCGGTGGGTTCCCGCGAACCAGCCGTCAGAGGAGCACTGGTCGATGTCCACGTCCTGCAGGTTCACGTCCACGCGCACCACGCCCCTGGGGAGAGGGGGGGGCGTTACGGCGAGGGAAAGAATGGCGCCAATGAGCCCGAACATGTGTCTGGGGGGGTGAGGAGGGGGTGAGGAGGGGGTGAGGGGGCTTTACGCTTCACTCCTGGATGCTCCTGGACCCCGCAGGTCCCTCAGAACCACGCGCGCCCCCTCCCGTCCCCTAAACGTGGGGGGGGGCTGACTGGACCGAAGCACCCCCCCCACCTCCCCCACCCCCCCCTCGGAGCTAATAATAAACCTGTGAATCATCGGCGAGCTGCTTAATCAGGCCGCGGCGGAGCGGACGCCGTCCCTGTTCCCTTCGAGACGGCAAACGGACGCCGACCCCTTGACCCCCGACCCCCCTCGAGGGCCGAGGCTTGCATCATCAGCACAGCTATTAATGTAGCTCGGGTTTCGCCGACTCCGGCGTCCCGGTGGCCGTCGCCCGCCCCTCTGGCGGGATTATCGCAGAGGGCGGGAGAGAACAAAGGGAGCGGCCTCCCTGCTTTCATCCTGCTTTCATCCTGGGGGGAGATGAAAGCCCGTCGGGGTGGGCCTTAGCGGGCCCGAAAGGCCAGAGAGCGGCGGCCCGCCAGGCCCCCGCCTTTACCGCCACCGTGTTTTTGTTGAGTCGAGGATGAACGACAGCGAGATGGGGGGGGGGGGCTCCTCCCCCCTCGCCTTTAGAGCGAAAATCTGCTCGGACGGCTCGACGCCAGTGTTCATATCCCAGGGAATGGTGGGGATTCCTTCCATCTTTTCCTGGATGGCGTCCATATAAGCAGATGCTCCCCCCCACTTCGCTTCCGCCCCCCCCACCCAGCGGGGGGCCCCTCAGACGCTAGCTGCTTGTACAGCGAAGCGGGGAGCGAAGCCAAGCTTAAACGAGGACATTTTCGCTCCGATTAGGACCGGCTCGGCCTCCGGAGGAACGCGCCGCCGGCGGACGAGGCCCTCGCCGCCGCATCACGACGCTCCTGCGATGGCGAGGACCTCGTCCGCCCCCCCCCCCCCCCGACCAACTTCCTTCCTTCCGGCCCTCCGAAACGAGGCGACGGAGCCGGCCCGCGCTGGGCTGTTGTTCTACAACTTCCATTATTAATTCATCGGACCATCGATTGCGCGTTCATCCGGGATGGGGGGGCGTCTGAGGCGGCCGGATCATCTGACAGGACGGTGAAGAGCGGGAAGGAGGCGTGGGGGGGGGGCAACGCCACGGTGGGAGCTGATTAAGGGATGGCCAATCAGAGCAGCAGCTACCTGGAACACAGGTTCGGTTTCTAATCCCAGTCTTTGGGGGGGGGGGCAATGGACAATACCAGACATCAAACCTCACACCTCCAGATGGGCTGACCCCCCCCCACAG
This sequence comes from Lagocephalus sceleratus, assembly GCA_911728415.1. NCBI lineage: Eukaryota > Metazoa > Chordata > Actinopteri > Tetraodontiformes > Tetraodontidae > Lagocephalus > Lagocephalus sceleratus. The sequence continues at coordinate 6,642,644 of CAJVRN010000046.1, forward strand.
GCTGAGCCCCCCCATGCACATCTGGAGGGGGGAAGAGGGGGTCTAGGTGCTCCGTCCAACTCCAGCAAATCAATTAAAGATTCATTGGAACACACGTGAAACCCCCGATCAGGATTAAATATTCATCGGGGGGGGGTCGTTCAAGATGGGGGGGGCAAATAATCCTGGGTGAGAGCGAGTTTGGGAAATAAAGGAGGCGCTGCAGTCAGAGATTTCCACCAGTAACATCCAGTGTTATTTTTAGCATCCCGCCGCCTTTTCGTACTGGAGGAGAGGAGAGGCCTCTGCTGGTTCCAGGGGGGGGGGCTGCGGTATGTTTGGGGGGGCTGGTGGAGGTGGTACCTGAGCTCATCTGTAGCCTCAGGAAGGTGCCAGAATTCCACCGGATGAAATGGATCTGGTGGAATTTTGGGACGATGTGACATCTGAGGTGAGGGAGGGTGAGGGGGGGGGGGTTGAGGGGGGGTTGGGGGGGGGACAAGGCGGCTAGACTCGAACCTGCCTACCTGAATTCCGGGGCCAGGTCGCTCCTCAGGCCGTGGAAGGCGGCCGACACGCTCAGAAGCCAGCGCGGGACCAAGCTCCCGTCCTCGCACTCCAGGTAGGGGGCCGACCACCTCACGTGCGCCCCGTCCGGGCCCCCCCCCCTCCCGACGGGGCCCTCGGCTGACCTCGGCCCCTGGCCCCGGCGGGGGCCGGGCTTCCCCCCGGCCTCCCTGGCCTCGTGGTACCAGCCGGTGTCGGCGGTGCGGTTGCGGAGCCGGTGCGCCGCCCCGGACAGGTCCTGCAGGACGATGCCGCCCCCCCCGGCCCGGGTGGCCTGGAGCAGCACCGCGGGCCCCCCCGGGGCCCCGTCCCCCCCGAAGGTGACCACGGCCCTGTGGATGCTGGCGTCCCCCTCCAGGACGCCGCGGACCAGAGCGTGGTACCAGTGGATGTCGCGCCTCAGGCTCTGCTCCCGGGACCTGTTGGCCCGCAGCACCGCGTCCAGGAAGTTGGCGGCGTGGAGCGCCGCGTCCAGCGCGCCGCGCACGGAGCGGTGCGGGGCGGCGTGCGGCCGCCCCCACCGCGGGGGGGCCGCCAGCTCGTACCTCCGCGAGCAGTTGGCGTGCCGCAAGGAGGACGCGTCCCCGCTGCGGAGGAAAGCCGCGACCGCCTCGGGGAGGCGCTCCTCCGCGCGGTGGAGCCGCGGCGCGGCGCCGTCCGCCGCCTCCCCCCGCGCCGCGGACCCCAGGTTCGATCCGATCGCCAGCCCCACTTGCAGCAGGAGCGACAGCCGGAAAGCGGCCATCTCCCACCGCGGATGTGGAGGAGGAGGAAGGTGGAGGGGGGGTGGAGGAGGGGGGGGTCGCTGCGCGGAACTGCGGCGTCGATGGGCGGAAAGCGGAGCGGAAACGCGCCGCTAAAGCATCGCTTCACCTCTGGCGGGACGCTGCGGGGAGACTCACGCCTGCGATGCAGAAGAGCGAGGTGGAGGGGAGGGAGGGAGGGAGGGAGGGGGGGCACGGAAGGAACCCCCCTGCTGAAGCTTCCTCACAGATGCTTCATGCAGCTTGTTGATACTGAGCGTCCTCCTGCATCCTCTCCTCCTCTCTCTCCTCCCCCTCTCTCTCCTCCCTCTCCTCCCTCTCTCTCTCTCTCTCCCTCCCTCCCTCCCTCTCTCTCTCTCTCTCTCTCTCTCTCTCCGTATGGGAAGAGGCTAATTTATTCCCATTTTAAGATGTCGGGGGAGCCTCTCACCTCGCATCCCGCCCTCTCACGCACCGTGCAGGGGCGTTGAGCCCACCTTCAGCGCATCATCCAGGAGCCCCCCCCCCACCCGCCTATGGCTGCTGCCTCTGTCAGTCAGGTCCTCAGAAGTCAGAGAGAAGACGCTGCCATACTGATGCTTTGTGCTGCCCCCCCCCAATCCCCACACCCCCCCCCGTCGTCACGCTGGGTTGAACCTGAGGCATCTCCTCGGAGTCGCGGCGGATGGGGAAGACAGGCGTGTCGGAGGGGTGACACATCTGGGAGCAGGGCCGTTCTGGAGGACACATCTGGGATGGTGATGGGGGGGGGTTAGGACTCCCGTGTCTGGGTTCTAAAGGGGGGGGGGGGTCAGAGCTGGGGCACCTTCAGAGGAGGAAGAAGATCTATAAATACTGGAGCTAAATATGAAGAGAGATTAGGACCGCCTGAGGTTTGATCATAAACAGGCTGTAATCCTGGAAATTACTCACGGATCGTTTTCCTCCTGCTTCAGTCTTCTGGTGGCGCGTGTGTGTGTGTGTGTGTGAGTGTGTGTGTGTGAGAGTGTGTGAGAGTGTGTGTGTGAGAGTGTGTGAGTGTGTGTGAGAGTGTGTGAGAGTGTGTGAGAGAGTGTGTGAGAGTGTGTGAGTGTGTGTGTGAGAGTGTGTGTGTGTGTGTGAGTGTGTGTGTGTGTGTGTAAGAGTGTGAGTGTGTGTGTGTGTGTGAGTGAGATGTTCTGGAACGTATCATGGAAGTCTCGGGTCAGTTCCCCTCCAGCCTCTCACGTCGAGGACCACGTGGAAGGTCATGTGACCCCCCCCCACGAGGAGTCAAGTGAACGTGGCGTTACGATGCTCGCTGCTGGCACATCTGCACAGATGTGGCGCCCAGAGCCCCCCCCCTCCCCCTCGGTCCGACCTGTCACTTTGATGAACAAGCTCTGGCCGTCCGCGGTCAGGAAATCAGTCAGCGTGCGACAGTCGCTGATCACTGCTCACCTCGGGCGGGATATCACCGGGAAGGTGGGCGGGGGGGGGGCACCTGGGCCGCCGGTGCTCGGAGGAGCGTGGCGAGGCGCGGGGGTTGGTGGACGGAGGCCAAAGACAAAGAGAACAAGTCTGTTTGTCTGTTTGTCCACTCCGGGCTCCTGTAGGACCGGGGGGGTCTGTGGGGGGGGGGTCTGTGGGGGCGGGTCTGGAACAGTGACGGCGTTTAGCATCCTGGCTCGTGTTTCACCACGGCGAGGTGTGAAAGCCGAGGCCAGTTACCACGGCAACGCATGCATGTTCCTGCGGAGCGGCAGTGCACCTTGAACCTGCGCCGTCTTCGTTGGCGCCCCCCCACCGCTACCGGGGGGGTCAGGCTCGGGCCCCCGCCCAAGGGCGAGGTTTGAGCGAGGCCAGCGGAGGCTCCCGAGGGCCGATGGGCTCGTGGCGATGCCTGCCAACCCCCCCGCCCCGCCCCCCCCCCCAGGGATGAAGGGAAGAGGATGTGCTCCTCACTCCTGGAGGGAGAACCCGCCAACCCCAGGGGTCAGGGGTCAACCTGTCCACCGCTGAGGCCGAGGCTTGACCCCGGTTTAGACCCCGACCTGCTTCACCACCCGATAGGCTGATCAACCTGTTCTCAGGCACCCCCCCCCCTCACCCCTCACCCCCCCTCGAGCCTGGGATCCTCAAACGGGCTTTAGTGCAGGCGCCACCACCGAGCGCTCCCACTTCACAACAGCCGGGATGGATGAGACGGGCTCGGCCCTGGGGGGGGATGGGGGGGGTTTCCTTTAAATAAAAGCAGATCCACTCCAGACCCCTTTGATGCTTTGATTCCCGCTCCAGTCAAAGGGAGAAAGGCTTCCATTACACCGTAGGCGCACATTAAGGGGATGGAGGCTGCTACCTGCAATTATCCCGGCGCACTGAGCCGTGGGCCGCTATAGGAGGTGAGCAACAGCTGGCTCTCACCCCCCCACCACACACACACACTCACACACACACTCACTCACACACACACACACACACACACACACACACACACACACACACACACACACACACACACACACACACACACACACACACACACACACACACACACACACACACACACACACACACACACACACACACACACACACACACACACACACACACACACACACACACACACACACACACACACACACACACACACACACACACACACACACACACACACACACACACACACACACACACACACACACACACACTCACACACACACACACACACACACACACACACTCACACACACACACACACACACACACACACACACACACACACACACACACACACACACACACACACACACACACACACACACACACACACACACACACACACACACACACACACACACACACACACACACACACACACTCACACACACACGCTCACACACACACACACACACACTCACACACACACACACACTCACACACACACATTCACACACACACACACACTCTCACACACACACACTCACACACACACACTCACACACACACACTCACACACACACACACACACACTCTCACACACACACACTCACACACTCTCACACACACACACACTCACACACTCTCACACACACACACACACACACACACACTCACACACACACACACACACTCACACACACACACACACTCACACACACACTCACACACTCTCACACACACTCACACACACACACACTCTCTCTCACACACACACACACACACACACACACACACACACTCACACACACGCATTACCCATCAGCCCCTTCAGACGTTCCTCACATTCACCTGCCAAAGCAGCTTGATTAATATGGCCAATGCTCGCAGCAAACCGCGGGGGGGGCCGGGGGGCGAAAATAACAAGCCGCGCTGACGTGAACCGGCGTTACGCAACATCCACGCACGGACGGCATCACCGGAACGGCCACAAGCTGAAGCACCGCGTCGTCCCTCTGGATGGGCCTGTGTCCGTACAGCTGCGCATCACGTGTGAGTGAAGGTGATTGATGAGCCCAGCTCAGGCCCTCTGAGGGACCCGGATCAGGAGTCCCGACAAAGTGCACGTGGATCCGTCTCCTCGCTCACCTGGAACTTCTCGTCTGGGCTTGTGTCGCCCCCTGCAGGCCTCTCGAGTAGCTACACCCCTGCTGACAAAGGCGTGACAGAAGAGCAGTTTAAGTCTGAACACACAGAGTTACACTCAACCTGGCTCATTTAAGGAAAAGCACAAAAAACAAACATTTACCAAAAGAAAGGTCACATTTAATTCATAATCAATGTCACACACCATCATAAAATAATGTGATCACAGGTTTTTGTGCTGTTGGTGTTTATTATATCCAGTTATTATTTAAATTACCATATTTTCCGGACTATAAGTCGCTCCGGAGTATAAGTCGTACTAACCAAAAAATGCAGAACAAAGAAGGAAAAACATATGTAAGTATCACTGGAGTATAAGTCACATCTATTTGAGGAAATTTATTTGATAAAATCCAAAACCAAGAACAGACATTTCATCTTGAAAGGCAATTTAAAATAAAAATAGAAGAGGGAACAGCTCAATAGGTGTACGGTATGCTACAGTATGATAACGTAACACATTCAGATAACGTTACATGACGAACTGAGAAAGTGCCTGGTATGTTAACATAACATATTAACAGTTATTCAGATAACTATTGCATAAAGAACACTCTACCAAACCATCAGTGTCACTCCAAATCACTAAAACAATGAAATCTTCATCCTCTGGGTCACTTCTAAACAACTCCGCCAACTCCGGAGGCAGACGATGCGCCGCTGAGTCTTCTACATCACTTTAGTATTAATAGTTTCACATTTAAGTCGCTCCGGAGTAGAAGTCACACCCCCAACCAAACAATGAAAAAAAATGCGACTTATAGACCGAAAAATACGGTAATGTGATTAATGGACCTACGTGTCTTCAAGCTCTTGTGAAATCTGATTTCTAGTCATGACAAAGCTGAAAAATTGGGGGGAAAGAAACATGATTTTCAGTGGGGAGGAGCTTGGGGAGAAGATCCCGGTGGAGCCGGTGGAGCCGCGGAGGTGCAGGATCACTAAAGGACCTTCATGAAGGAGTCCTGGAGCATGTTCTCCACCTCCTCCACCAGCGCTCCGTACTCAGCCCGACACACGGCGTGTCCTGTCCTCCCGCCCAGGCCCTCCATCAGGCCAACGTGCGCCCGCGGTCCAGACGCCACCGAGGCGAGAGTCCTCAGCTGCTCGGCGGGATCCTCGGGAGCGCTCCCCATCCCTAAAGCTTCAAACACGGCGGGGGCGAACTTCCCATAGTGGGCAGTGGAGCAAAGGACCACGGGGCAGGAGCCGTCCTGCAGCCGGTCGGCCACGACCTTCGCCACCGCCGTGTGGGTGTCCAGGACGTAGCCCGTCTGGGCGTGGACCGTCCGGATGGCGGACAAACAATCTTCCTCTGAGCTCCAGCCGGCGAGCACCTCCCGCTGAACGTCCCGGAGGAGCGGCGGAGGGATGGCGAAGCACCGCCGAGTGTCCAGCTGCGCGAACAGCCGCCCCACGAGGCGCCCGTCCCCGCCGGAGGCGCGGTGGAGGAACCGCTCCAGGTTGGAGGACTTCAGGATATCGATGGCTGGGGAGCGGGAGGGCAGCAGGGCCCGCCCCCGCAGGTCGTACTCACCCGTGTTGACGAAGTCCGTGACGACACAGTTGTGGTTGGAGGCGCAGATGACCTTCCGTAGGGGCACGCCCATGTCTTTGGCGTACGCGGCTGACACGGCGTTGCCGAGGTTACCGGTGGGGATGCAGACGTCCACGGGCTCCCCGAAGCTGACGACGCCGTCCCTGCACAGGTCGAGGTAGGCTGAGGAGTGGTACACCACCTGTCAGAGGGCGAAGGACAAAGCTCCTTCAGCGCCGGGGGGGGGAACGACCACGACCCCCCCCGCCCCCAACACTGGGTCACCTGAGGCAGCAACCGGGCCCAGTTGATGGAGTTGGCGGTGCTGAGGACGGCGCCGTACTCCACCGCCAGGTGCCCGGTCAGCCCGCTCTCTCCAAACATCCTCTTGATGCTCCGCTGGCAGAAGTCAAAGTCGGACCGGACCCCCACGGCCCTGCCGTTGCCCTCCCCGAAGCCCGTCATCTGACGCTTCTGGACCTCGCTCACCCCTTCCTCTGGGAAGAACACCAGCACGCCGATCCTGCTCCCGTCCGCCTCGCCGAGCCCGCCGAAGCCACTGAGCACGGCGCTGCCGGTGTCTCCGGAGGTGGCCACCAGGACGAGGTAGTTGCACATCGGCGGGACGCAGTGGGCGAAGAGCCGGGGCATCAGCTGCAGGGCGAAGTCTTTGAAGGAGGCGGTGGGCCCGTGGAAGAGCTCCTGCACATACTGGTTGTGGAGGAGGTGTTCCACAGGGGCCACCGCCGGGCTGGAGAAGTTCGACCCGTAGGCCTTGACCACCATCGCCCTCAGGTCCGCAGCGGACACGTCCGTGGGGTGGATGCACCTTTCCAGGAGAACCAAGGCCCGTTCCAGGTACGACATATCGATCAGCCTCTGCCATTCCCGAGCGTCGAGGACGGGGAGCCCGTTCCGGGGAACGTAGAGGCCTCCGTCCGTGGCCAAGCCCTCCACCACCACGTCGCTGAAGTGCGTCTTCCCATTGGACGGTTCCGTCTCGTCACGCCTGGTGGACACGTAGGTCTCCGCGTCGTGGTTCTGATATCTCTCCAGAGCTTTCAGCACCTTCTCGGCCACCTCTTCCGCGGTTTCGCCTCTTCCACACAGCACGCGAACGTCCAGCCATTTCTCATAGAACTGCCTCCTGTACCTCAGGATGTCCCTCATCGACACTCCCGCCTCCTGGCCGACGACCCGGTTCACCTTCATCCTCTCGAGCCGCGCCAGGATGTCGTCGCTGTCCACGTCCAGGTAGACGACCACTCCGGACGCCGCGATGTGCCGCATCGCTGCGGCGTGAAGGGGGTTGGAGCCTGTCAGGGAGACGACGCAGCCAGAGGCGGAGAAGCTGCACAAAGCCTGACCTTCTTCCTCCAGGAAGCGCCGACCGCCCACCGCGGCCAGCTTCTCAGCCACGGGCATCTTCCAGGCCGGCTCCAGGACATCGTCATCGACATCAACAACAGGCAGGCCCAGGCTGTGGGCCACGATCTTCCCTACTGTGGTCTTCCCCGCTCCGGGAGGACCCATGAGCAGGAGGTTCTTGTCCCCCAGCAGAGAGGTTTTGGTGGAAATCCATAATTTTGACGTTAAAAAAGGGCTCTGGAAGCGTCTGAGCGCAGAAACCGCAACCTGAGCTGACCTCAGCGAAGCCATTGACCCACAGCCTGAAAGCTTTTACAGATAAAACACGTCTGATATTAATGGCCATCATGATACAATAAACACTGAACTGTCTGAAGTATCACTTAAAAATTAGTCTTCAATTAAATAAAATCACATTAAATTAGATGAAAAAAACGTGCCTGTTATATTATTATGACACAACTACCTAATTTACATGTGAAAGATAAATGTTTCTAGGTATTTTCCGAAATAATAGCATTTAAATAAGACTATTTTCAGCATTTTTGTTGCACATTAGCAGATTATTTTATAACTTTTGTGAGCACAGTTGAGCGTTAATCTACCTAAATTTACCCGTACATATACTCATTTATATGACCTTACTTTGTTACCTTTGAGTCGAAAAACTGTTAAAATAATGAACTTATAAGAGCAGCTCTAAGGTCACATTTCACACATTAAAATGAACTTATCGACTATAAGAACAGCTCTAAGGTCACATTTCACACATTAAAATGAACTTATCGACTATAAGAGCAACTCTAAGGTCACATTTCAGACACTAAATAATGAGCCATTACCACTAACACACGGGTAAACCTGAGCCAGGCTCCAGAGACACGTCGTTATCTCAGATGATAATACCGTGTGATGACCCTGATAACTCACCTGGGAGAGTTGATTCGTGAGTAAACGTGTTTGTTTCACGTGTAAACTCCGTCCAAAACACGCTACTCAACTTCCGGCAACAATAAACGTCCTACGGCGAGCTCCGAGGGACAAATCTTAGTCCTAATTTCGTGTTAAAAAAAACTCGTGATTAAAATGACTCGCGGTCCGAATTAAAACCCACAAATTAACGCTATTGGACGAAATATGGGGGAAAACGCATGTATCATACATAAACTAAAAACGCATTTTCTTAAGTGTTTAAAGATAAACTGGGATTTATCAGGAATTCCATGTTGCCTAGCAACCAGCCGGACGTGCTTTACCCAAACAAACCTGGCCGACGACTTTTCACCGCGACCTTCATCTCAAATTAAGAGACTTTACATTCTAACATGTCTAAAGTCACTTATCCACCGGAAAGCGTCTACAATTTTCTTCTGAGGGAGGAAAACCATCCTGACAAACCACCACGGTAACGTTCTTTTAGTAAGTTGGCCTAAATTCTGGTAAATATTCAAATAAACCTCCTATGACAGCTAATATTATGTGTATGTGTATATGTATTGTATATATAAAAAGGTATATATTTTGCATTTATACGAGCTTAGCCTCAACAATTAACATTAAAATATGGTATATGATATTGTTGAGCTCATATAAATGCATTACAAATATTACATTTTTCCCAAGCAGGTATGTGTCCAAGTTTAGGCCGGCTGTCCTCAAGGAGACAAAGTCCAACAAACACGCCATGAGGACGATGGGTCCCTCAGACGTGGGGGGTCCGTCCCCTCAAAACTACCTCAGGAGTCGCTCAAAAGACTCCAAACCACCCGAAAGTGAGATTATCCGAGCGCACGGCGGCCGTGTTTCTGATATTTACGTGTTAAATTCCCGTTGCAGGGGCGGGACAGTCGAGGGAGGCTCGCCACAGTTGCGGCCAGAAGAAGCCCCCCGTCCCTGCCAGGACGGACGTCCCTCCCGTGGACTTTCACACAGAGAGGAACTTCATCAAGACGGTCACCATCGCCCCGATGAAGCCGAAACCTGCAGCCTGCATAGACATCAAGGGCTACCGGCAGGTCCTTGAGAATTCGGGACTCGTTCCCAAGTACACAAAGAAAAAAGTACATTTTTTTGCACAAGTGGGTGTTTGTCTTCACTCTGTGGTGCGTCCTGAATGGATGTTTACCGTCTGCAGGATTACGGGGAGGTGCCCAGGTACCTTCAGCAGCGCACCCAGGAGCAGCAGAGAGCCCAGGAGGACTACGAGAGCTTCGTGAAAGACCACAGGGAGCAGGGGACCCTGACCGACCTGTCGGAGGAGAGGCGGCAGGCCGTCCTGGAGGTGCGCTGAAGACCGGGCGTCGGCGGTGCGTCCGGCTTTGTGACTTGAAATGTCCGCTGAGGCTGTGCTGTGTCCAGGGCCTGAAGAGGACCTGGGACCAGCTCCACCACGAGTACCAGTGCCTCCCACTGGTCACGGAGACCCTGTCTCAGAAGTCCCACAGACGGCAGCTGGAGGCCGAGATGACGCAGGTGGAAAACGACATTAAGCTCATCCAGAGGTTCAAGACCATCTACGTCCCCAACTAGTAGGAGACCTCCTCAACTCTGGCCCACTCCTCTCCTCCTCCTGGTGAATAAAACATGAAAGGGAGAAAATAATGTAACAGCTCCAATTAAAACAGAAAGTCTAATCAGTCTTCTTGAATCCACAATGTCTCATAGGAGCAGATGTCTGAGATTTATGAGCTGAGCTTGTTTTTGTTTCACTTCCATCATTAAATCCTCTTAATTGTTGTCGTCTGTGTGGGGTTTTTTTTTGCCAGTAACAACATGAGTGATACGCAAAAGTCGTTTTTATGCCCCGCTCATTGATCTGTCGTGAGAAATATACACGGTTGTTAAGAATTAAAGAGATTAAAAGCACAAAAAAACTGAATTAAATGATAAATTATATGATAAAAGGCTCATTTTACCTAAATGTTCTAACATGTGATATGTCATTTATCAATCAAAGCCTGAATCAGAGATCAAAGCCTACTGTCAGATTAAAGCAAACACCAATTCCAGTTGTAAATTTACCTGAATAACGTCATTTCATTTGGCGCAAACACAAAACAAACAAGAAAAAAAATGCAGAGTAATCTGCATCAACTCGGACAAATGGACGGCGTCCTCCTGTACAGGGAAGAGCCCCGGACGTCCCAGCGGTAACATCAAAGACCCTTGCGTGGGAACAAAGCGGCACCCTTTGTAGGGGCTGTGATGAGGCTGACCTGTGCTTCTGTCCCCTGAAGATACGCCCCCAAGCACGCGGAGGACCACGCCCAGGAGACGAGGTCCAAGAAGGAGCCCATGAGGTCCATGGGCCCGCCGAGGGTGCCCAAGCCGTCGCCCGGCGACTACCTGAAGAAGCGGCGGAGGCAGCCAGATGTTCCGAGTGAGCACATCTGGACTCACCTCCCGCCTCTGGGCCCCTTCCCTCACCCTCCCTTTTTGTCCCTTCCAGAGGGGGAACGCCATGTCTGTGGCGAGCGGAAGCCGCCGGTCCCCGACGGCAGAGGCGAGCTCAGGCTCGTCCGCAAGAAGGTCGACTACGTCTCCGCGGCGATTGCGGAGCGGCGGCGCGCCGTGAGGCCGAGGCCCGAGGCCGTCGCCGACTCCCACAGGGGCCACAAGTATCTCCGGGAGAACTCCGGGCTCTTCCCACAATACGTCAACAAGCAGGTGGGGCGGGGGACATCTGGCGGCGGCAGCTCGGGCGAACACCTTGGCGACTTGCCGTGTTTTTCGCAGGACTACGGGAAGGTCCCCGACTACGTGCGACAGCAGGCGGCGGACGAGCGGCGGCAGCTGGAGGACGAGTGCAGGCGCCTGGAGGAGCAGAGGGAGCGCGAGGTCCAGGAGAAGCTCCGGAAGCAACGCCGAGCCCTGATGGTACGCGTCGGTGCCCGTCCGCCGCCCGGACGCTTCCCTCACCCTTTGTGTCCCCCCCCGCAGGGTCTAAGGAGGGTCCGGTACCAGATCGGCGGCGAGGATGGCGGCGTCCCGGCGATGATGGAGGCCAGCCTGGCCAGGTCCCACCGGCGGGGCCTGGAGGAGGAGCTCCTGCAGGTGGAAACCAGCATGGAGCGCGCAAGGAAGCGCCTGGAGCGCCTGGAAGTGGGCGAGAAGACGAGTGTCCCCAAGAGGCCCGAGGTCACGACCCCGGGGGGGGAGGGGGGGAAGATCAAAATAAACGTGTTTGATTGCTTTCATGGTCGCATCCCCGGTGAGGTCGTCCCAACGCTGAGCGCCCACCAGATAAACCTGAGCCTCTTAAAGAAACAATAATGGGAATTATTTGGGAATATCTTGAGAATATCCCAAATTGATCTTATCCAGAAACTCGTGTTTTCAGACGTAATTCCAAAATAAAAACCATCAGCAACAAGAAGCAGAAGCTCTTTAAAGGCCTTTAAATTCAGAGAGTCTCCTGTTTTTTCTCCCATTTAAATAAATCTCGCCCGTTTAAAAATCGATTTCCCTGATTTCCTCGACTTGTGACGCGGCCCAGGGCCAGCCGGAGCATCACATGAAGCCGATTACCCGCCTAATTGTCCGTGACCCAAACAGCGCTCCTTTCTACACAAATGAGTCCGGCGTGATCGCAGCACATGTGGCCGGCTGGGACCTCTCCGCGTCTCTCCTCGGGATTCACCGTCATTCCTGCGGATATCCGCGGAGGGGAAGGCGCCGGAGCGGTAGGTGAGCCCGAGGTCGGATACGCTTGTTGGGGTGTCGTTCGGCTTCTTGGATTCTCCCTGCTGTAATCCCGTTTTTTCTGTCCCCGTCAACTGGGACGGTGTGCTCCCGTTGAAGGTCACCAGGGTCTCCTACTGGCGAGAGGAGCATCGATGGAGGGCAGGGGCATGAGGAGAGGGATCGTGGTATGTCCGGCAGAGAATTGTTTCCCATTTGAGGGTCCGGAACCTTTTCCCGAACCTCTCTCTGACCAGCGGCGTGTTGGTAGATCAAAGACGACTGGCCGGGGTACAGCCTGGACCTGTTCACCTACCCCGAGCACTACCACGAGGACATCGAGAGTGTCTACGTCCCGCACGGGGTCATCATGGACAGGTACCTCCAGCGCCGGCCCGGGTCGCCCCCCCCCACCTCGGTCACGATGAGATCTCCCCCAGGATAGAGCGCCTGGCCCGCTACATCCTGGACGACTTCAGCGAGAACATCATGGTCCTCTGCGTCCTCAAGGGGGGCTACAAGTTCTGCGCCGACCTGGTGGAGTTCATCAAAGTTCTGGGACGCAACTCCAACAAGTACCTGGAGACTCGGGTGGAGTTCATCCGCCTGAAGAGCTACGTGGTGGGTGGAGCCAGTGCCCCAGGGGACCCGGGTCCCCCGCACGCCCCTTAAACATCCGAGGGAATCGTCCTTGTTTTAGACCCAGATAAACTCAACGTGCGGCTGCGGCGGTTGCACCTACCGCTAGATGGCGCTGTTCCTCGCGTTTGGGCGAAGCTGCTTCTGCCAAGAGAAACAGTCCGTGACGCCGTCTGACACCTGGAATGTATAAGCGGGAATTAACCGTAGAAATGACGTCGTGATGACATCACTCTGCGTTTGTCACCTCGGTGAATTATTGGGGGGGGGTTTGTGGGTTTTGGCGCAAAAGTTGTTGAAGAACCTGACTGCACTTCACCGTACACGGACACATTCCTCCTCTGAGCTCAACTTATTTTCATTTCGAGGCTAGACTTTCAATATTTATTGATTTATTTACAACAAAAGAGGTCACACGAGGATAGAGGTGACTCTATTGCGCAACTCTGGCTCCGCATATCAGAGATATATGAGGGCGGTTTGGCTGCGTGAGACACGAGCCCGTCTCCCAGGTCACGGTGGAGTCGTGTGACCTGGCCCCAGGGCGAAGGCTCAGTCCCGGGCCTCGCTTCCGCGGCGTGGACGATATTTCTCGTTTACGGTCACTGTCCGAACGCGCCCGTGGTCATGGAAGCCCCGAGGGGCGCTGCGGTAGCGCTGACGCCGAAAATCAATGTCACAATCTGGATCATCATTTCTGTCCGTGTCCCCCCAGAACGACCAGTCCACCGAGGAGCTGCACATCATCGGAAGCCGGGACCTGTCTTTCCTGCGCGGAAAGGTGTGTTAGATCACGTAGACGTTCCGAGGGCCCGCCTTGGGATGAATGAGGGTTCTGTCCGTCCTCCGGGCTCATTTTTCTGTGAAGGTTAAAGGTCGGCGGGAGTAGAAACCCAGCAGGGTGACCACCACCACCTTGCACAGACGGCATGAATCACTCTGGGGTTACTAAAGTCAGGCTGCATTCCTCCTGCTCGTGGGAAATAACGAACCTCCTGCAGACCCAAAGAAGCTGCTTGACTCAAAGAAACCGGCTGTTATTAAGTGTTAATAATAAAAGTCTCCTGTTTTCTTCTGCCCTCCCACATGCTGCAGAGCGTGCTCATCGTGGAGGTGAGTCTGTGCAAGCTGCCACACGTTCCTTCCTCAGAATCCGCACCCACCCTTTGATGCTTTGATGTGTTGTGTTTGCGCACCTTGTTGACCGTGTGCTTGCGAGGAGCGCCGGCTCTTTTTAAGATCGCGTTTCAGTCTCGACGCACCCCCGGACACCTCGGTGATTGTCAAGCCAGGTGGACTCGGAATCACCTTCAGGCTTCCTCTTCTCTCCCCGTAAGGCCATGGTGGACACGGGAAAGACCATGAAGGCCCTCCTGAAGCACGTGGAGACCTTTGAACCCAAGATGGTCAAGGTTGCCGGGTGAGCCGACCTTTCGGTTTCAGTTTTCCTAAGGGGAGATGACGGTGGTCGTTCCACCTTCGTGGAGCCTTCGTGTTAGGGTCAGTCTGCTTGTGTGTTTCAGGCTGTTGGTGAAGAGGGTCCCCACAATGACTGAAAGCCTCACGGACTGTAAGTCCCCCGTTCTGCAGTGAGAAAGACAAACGTCAACACCAGCGAACGAGTTGTACTCCTGTGGTTTTCCCGGCAGATGTGGGGTTTGAGATCCCCAACCGCTTTGTCGTGGGCTACGCTCTGGACTACAACGAGTACTTCCGTGACCTGAACGTGAGTCCCGACGCTGCCGCACGCGGCGCGACCTTTAGAGGAGGTGGGATGAAAGGGGGGGGGTAAACAATGCAAATCAAAGAGATGTTTTCCTCTGGCTGCAACCTGAACTCCCAGCAGGTCTCCTGTCAACATGGCTTTTTAATGAACGTGTGTGTCCACTCAGCTGTAAAACTCTGATGGATAAGAATATCTTCCCGATCTGGGAATTCCACTCGCGCCGCAGACTTTTACAGATTACTTCCAGCGTGAGGATAAATACTGTAGATGTGCTAGACGGGAACGTAAACTTTACATCCCCTCCCGGCGACTTTTTGAGGAATTTGTAGGCGCACTCTATTTAACCCAGAAGTTGGAATCTGGAGCTGGAAATGATGCCAGATCCGAGCTGATTGATTGTGTCACAAGTCAGAAAAGTTAATAACAGACATAACAAGAGGGCAGGAGTTGCGTTTTAAATCACAGTTAATGCTAAAATGAGATTAAATCTGCTAACATGCTCACAGAGAGGGCAAGCCCCAGCTGCAGAGAGCGGGCAGGAGATGTGTAGATACAGTATGGATTCAACAGAGGTCACTGATTTCGGAGTAAACACTTAATCTACGGCTCGACTTGAAGTGTATCAACAACAGATTTAAGGGCGCTTGTGCTGTGAGCCGGCCCCGGGCCTGGCATGTTTATCCAAGAACGTGATCTACACGCTCCGCTTTTAGCATGTTAACTGCAAAAAATCAGTCTCTTCGGGCAGAAAAGAATCCCTGGCATTTTTCATCCCGGCCTGTTTTTTAATCCCGGCTAACTCGATCAGACCCGTGTTGTCTTAATTTACACGTTGGAAGCAGCGAGGGCAGCCTCGCTAACGCCGTCTGGCCTCCAACTTACCCCTGACTCACGGGTGCGCCGACGACTCCCCTCCCTCGACCGCAGCGTATGGCGTGTCTGAGGGGGGGGGTGGGATCCATTAGGAAAGAGGGTCCGATGGAATGTGGAGGTTAGGAACTCATTATCAGGCGAAGCTAAAGCTTCCCATCTTATCTGCTCTTATCCCGCTGCAGAAATATGAGTGGGACCTCGGGGACGTCCAAAACTGAGATTAATGTCGTATCTGCAGATTACCTTCCTGTCGTTCACGTGAACCACCGGCTGCGGCGTTCTGGGCTCCGAGCAGGAAGCTTAGACCCCCGGCTGGCTAACTTTTCTGTCTCCCCAGCACATCTGCGTCATCAGCGGCACGGGAAAGACGAAGTACAAGATTTGAGAAGGGCGGACGGGACGGAAGGGACCGAGGGACGGGCGGCGGCGACAGATGGGGCCCTCGTGGAGGACGGGCGAAGGGCGCGGAGGGCCGAGGCGCTGTTCGGGTCTCTGTGGACGTGGAACGACTAAACCGGACTTTACTCACCAACAAACCTACGTTTAAAGGCGGCCTCGCCCTTGTTTGTGGAGGATATGCGCCAACCTCTTTATTTAAACGCTGATGAAAAACACTGTTGTGTTTGGACCTCACAGTGCTTTGAACTACACACACACACACTTGTACGTTCTTTTAGCGGGGGGTGACCGGGGCAATAGCGTGTGTCGGCAAACAGAGCAGAACACGCTTCACTTGCACCTAGAGGTGGGGGGGTGTTATCAGGAGGCTACGCGCTTTTGGTTGTCAACCACCTGAAACTCCAAACAACCGTCACACGTAACAGGAATGCAGATGATTTTACGACTGTAAGTGGCTGTTGGGGCATGCTTCACATCAAAGGGGGGGGTTACGTATAAAACTAGACCGTGTGGTTTTCTCACTCTTCCCAAACCGAGGGTAGCGTCTCGCTCCGGCTGTGAACCCCTCACGACCTGATAAATGGGTCTCTATTTGGCTAAAACGAGCGATCGCCAACAAAAGAGGGAGGTTCGCCCGCCTCGTTCCCATGTTGGGCTTTAAAAGGCCTCCTCGGGTTTCACGTCGGCGGCAGTAAACAACACCTCCGCCCGTCGGGTCGCGGCCGGCCGAGTTTGGGGTTTTATTGGCCGTCCTTGACCTCCGCCGCTCGGGGGAGTGAGAACGAGCGAGGGAAAAGAAACTCGGCGAATTTCACAGCCTTGTTTTTTGTGGAGGCGGTCGGAGCAACTGGACAAAGAGCCCCTTTGTACCTCTGTCCCCTTATCATAAAGCATCAGCGCCTGGCCGCGGCGGTCAACCTACCCCGGCGCTAACACCCCCCGCGCTGCCCTGAGAACCTGGGCGCCATTGTCCTGCACCTCCACGCCAGGTTTGCTCAAAGCGGGACCGGACAAAAAAAGCCCGGCCGGGTTTCACATTCTGGAGCTTTTGTGGAGCTCGGCTGGGGAAACGGGGGGCGGGGGGCACGGAACGAGGCTACAGGTAGACGGCGCCCGGGACAAAAGGAACAAAACGGGGAGGTCTCATTTCACGCGGCGGGGACAACAGGCGGGCTCAGGCCGAAACCCGCCGCCACGTTTCGCCCTCTTCTCCTCCTGAGCAACGGAATATATCATTATTAAAGCAACGTCTCAGCTTTTACCCACTTTACGCCTCAGTCTCGACCAGCAGGTGGCGATGCAAACTTCTACTTCCAGTTCAGGACCACGGGATCCGCTCCTCTGCGTCCGGGCTGGAAGCAAATGTTTGCAGATTTGCTGGTGCATCTGAGCACGCCATTAGAAAGGACACCCTCCCCAGCGCGCGCGGCGCTCCAGTTCGGGCTGGCCGGAGGCCGCGCTGCATTGACTGCAGCTGGCGCGCGTCCACACATCAGACCGGCTGCCAAGGGAGGGACCGTCGTGCTTTAAAACTCCCAGCTCACCTAAAAATCACATTAACCAAGCGCACTGGCTCCGTGCTGCCTGCTGCTGTGACGCATTAGCAGCACGCCCGGGCTGCAGATCTATTCCCACCTGTCTGATAATCCCGGCGCTGCCGGGCTTTGAACTTGCGCTTCATGTGATGTTCTAATCCAGCCAAACATTTTGCCGCCACCGGGAAAGAGCACCTAATCTCTCCTCTGCTGAACGTCGGAGTCACTTTGCAGCCACCCCTTTTTTTTTTTTTTTTCAGGCGACTCCGTGAAGGCCGCGGGACGGACCAGCGACGCGAACCCGACCAAAGCGAGGCTTCACGGGAATGTGGAGCGCCACAACATCTTCAAAACCAATTAAAATTGTGCTCTTTTAAATAACACAAACCTGTTTTTTTTTTGCTTAGACCTTCTCAAGACTTTAAGTTCTGCTTTGTCTGCACACGGGTGCAGCAGCTCCTCAGACAATGGGCTCGGCAGCCAGGGAAACCCTCGCCACAGTTTGGGTCAAAAGAGCCCCATTGTCCTGTCCTCTATTGTTGCTGCCAGAGTGGCCCGCAAACAGAACACTGTCAGCCTTTGTCTTTGAGAGGATCAGCTGTGCAGACTTTGTTTTCATGCTCCAAGGAGCCCCGTGTGGCTGCAGTGCCCTAAATGCCACCAAAGTTAGGGAGGGCAGCAACACCCGCTTCAACGTCCCCCAAAACTTTCAAACCCGGGCCTCAAGTGACCCGATGGTCTAAACGGACCACGCTTCTTGTGGCGACGGGGAAAGAGTGTCGTAACGCTCAAATTCCAACAAAAGATAGTTTTTGTTTTGTCACGTGTAGCGACATTGTTATAATTTCAACAATTTAATTCACCCCTAATCATCCTAGCTGCGGTTCTCATCAAGGGCAGCTAAGGCTACGGCAGCTGCCTTGTGTTACAAACGCCGCGAGAGTGAATTAGATTAGAGGTTTAATCCAGAATCTCTGGAACCGGACCTCCAGGACGACGAGGGACCGTTACGGGGACCAGCTCGGAGCCTTTATTGGACCCGTTATGTAACGGCGCCTCCGATTGGCCCGCTTCGAAATTCCAAATTTAAACTGGCGCTCTGATTGGGCGACGCCCCCCCGGGGGGGCGGGCGGTGGGCGTGGCCCCGGGCCCGAGCGGGGGAGAGCGGTCCTCGGCAGGGATCGTCGCGGGAGCGCGTCCGAGTTCTCCTGGGTTCTGTTTCTCCCCTTCGTCCCCGGTTCCGGCCGCTCTCGGCGCCGATCGAAGCGGCGGATGACGGGGGGTGAATGAGGGCGGGCGGCCGGTCCCCGCCTGGCGCCGTCCCGACGCGGAGATGCTGGCCGAAGGGCGTCCACCGGGCTGTTTTCCGCCGCGTTCTCCCGGACAGGTAGCGCGCCCGGGCGGCCGAACCAGCCCAGACCCCGGCGCGTAACCCGCCCAGAGCCGCTCCAGACGCACCTCCGGACCGACCCAGCCCCCCCCGTCCCCCCCCACCACCCCTCCTGGAGGCATGGACGACGCGTTCGGGGCGCTTTGTGACAGGTGGGTCGGTGGTTTGTAACCCAGCAACCTGTCGCGATATCTGGAGCACCCTCGTCCCCCCTATCGCCTCCTCTCCTCCGGGGGGGGCAGCATCTGCTCCCATCCAGGTGTCGCACCTTTCTTTGACCCGGATCAGTCCATCCCAACGGGTCCCGTGCACCTGTCGTCACCTGGGGGTGCCGGGCTCGAGCGCGCCTTTGGGTCCCTGGGCCGTCGAGCTCCACGTTCGCCTCCCGAGGGCGTTGTGCAGATGTTTAGGGGGTCGTGCAGATGTTTAGGAGGCTGTGCAGATGTTTAGGAGGTCGTACAGATGTTTAGGGAGGTCGTACAGATGTTTAGGGGGTCGTGCAGATGTTTAGGAGGTCGTACAGATGCTTAGGGGGTCGTACAGATGTTTAGGGGGTCGTGCAGATGTTTAGGAGGTCGTACAGATGCTTAGGGGGTCGTGCAGATGTTTAGGAGGTCGTACAGATGTTTAGGGGGTCGTGCAGATGTTTAGGGGGTCGTGCAGACGTTTCGGAGATCATGCAGATGTTTAGGAGGCCGTGCGGATGTTTCGGAGGTCGTGCAGATGTTTAGGAGGTCCTGCAGATGTTTAGGGGGTCCTGCAGATGTTTAGGGGGTCCTGCAGATGTTTAGGAGGTCCTGCAGATGTTTAGGGGGTCCTGCAGATGTTTCGGAGGTGTGTTGGGGGGTAACGCCGAACTAACGTGTGCTTTCCTGTTTAGATTTGAACCCTGTTGAACATGAAGAAGGAGGACGGTGTGGATTAGGACCCCCCCCCAACTCTACTTTTGTTTTTGTTTTTGTTTTTGTTTTTGTTTTTGGATCCCCACCAGCGCGTCCTCCTCACCTCGATGTGGACAACACTCCTCCCTCCTCGGCGAAGCGACGTGAAATGATGGCGGCGCGCTGCAGGGAGTCGCCGGCGCCGGGCAACCGGGAGAGGAGAGCTCCAGAGGTAGGACCGCGGCAGAGGGGAGGAGCCCCCGCCGGAGCCGAGGGTGACCAAGTTCATGTTTTGCTCCTCGGACAACTGGTTAAGCGCACAAAGGCGGTTCTATGCTGCCCGGGCTCGCTCGCCCTTTGTGGGGCTGCGTGCCAGCCTCATAAACGCCACATTGTGGAGGTCATCCTTTTCCCCTTACGGTAGCTCCTGCTGTTACATCACCGCCATCGCCATCGCCATCGCCGCCGCCCGCCCGGGCTTGGCGCGTGTCGTCGCGGCGGTTGCGTGTTTTGAATTAATCCGCCATCAGGAAATGGCAACACGCGAAACCGGGAGTGTTTACGCGCGTGCCGCTTTAATCCTCTTAGGGCGGCGTGTCGGAAGCGGCCCGGGGACGGACGGCGAGAATCGGGAACGAGGAGCGGCGGAGGAGCCGCGGCGGGAAGGACGGGGCGGGACCTCGAGGAGTCTCGTAGACTGGGCGATCTCACGGGAGCGGCGCTTGTCCCTCTTCTTCCTCCTGCCTCGAGCGGCGCCGCGGCGCGGCTTCCCTCGCGCCCGCTTCCGATTCGCGCTCCCCGTCGGCGTCTCGCCTCAAACGCGACCTCGCCGCCGCTCAGCCGAAGCCGCCGTCGCGTTTGTTCGTTCGTTTGGGACGCGTCAGGCGAGGCCGCGCTTCTTGTCGGGTGTGGAGCCGCGTCCGTTTGAAGCTTCCTGCCAGGCGCTGAAGGAGGGGGGGGGTGACTCCAAAAGGCGTGTCTTCACCTGAGGAGCAGTGTGTGTGTGTGTGTGTGTGTGTGTGTGTGTGTGTGTGTGTGTGTGTGTGTGTGTGTGTGTGTGTGTGTGTGTGTGTGTGTGTGTGTGTGTGTGTAGAGGAGTCCTCAGCAGCCTCTTCCTGGCCCACCTGAGGCTCACCGTCCCTCCTCTTCTCCCCCAGCTAAGTCTTCTTTCAGCCTTTCACTGGGCTGTCCTCCCCCCGTGTCTGATGACCCCCCCCCTTCTCCTCTGCTAACGAGGGCCCCCCCCGACCCTCCACTGCGGCGGCGATGGCGGCGGGGCTGGGGGTACCAGCTGCCTCGCTCATTAAGGGGGGGAACACCCCACGTGTGCAGCGTCTGCCGCTCTCTCTCTCTCTTGGCCCCATTCACATTCACTACCTCGCTTGACCTGCTGTCACCCCCTACCCCCCACTGAACGCTGCGTTCAGGAGCAGCTGAGGCTGCGTTCGGGGTCCGCAGCTAAGCGAGCCTTCCCGCTGAAGGCGAGGGATCGGGGGGGGGCAGACGGCAGCATAAAGGAGCCAAGCGGTGGAGCGCGTATCGATTGTATCCCCGCCCGCGCTGGTTCGAGCGGGGGCCTCGTTCTAAATATAGCCCCTCCCACCTCCACAAGCCCCCCCCCCCCTTTTGCCCTCCTCCTGTCCGCATGCATGTCTTTCACTCGCCCTCTATTCCCGCGTGTTTTCAGCGGTGCTATATTTAACCCGTGGAAAGATGAACGCCGTGTGCACCAGCGGAGGGGGGGGAAGGGGGTATATGGAATCTCCCCCCTTCCCTCGGCGCCTACGTGAACGGTTGGACGGTTTATAATCGGGGAGCGTCGGTGTTTACGGGGGTTTAAGCCGTCAGTCAGGGCGGCGGCGGCGGTTTTCATTTGCATACATTTGCAAGCCGAGCGCGCTGGCGCATGCGCGCGGGGGGCGCGGGGCCGACCTGGACGTGACCCAGCGTCTCGGAGGGAGGGGGACGCATCGGGGGGGGGTCACGCTCGACGAGGCTGGGCCGACGAGGCTGGGCCGACGAGGCCGACGAGGTCGCGCGCGTCCGAGGCGTCTCTGCCGACACGCCCGCCGCCCCTCTCGCCACCTGTGATCAACCCTCGCTCGTGTCCTCGTGTCCTTGTGTCCTTGTGTCCTCCTGTCCTCGTGTCCTTGTGTCCTCGTGTGTGTAGAAACCTGTCCTTTCCCCACCCCAGCGCGGCCCTGAAGAGAGGACTAAGCCAAAACGCGTCGTTGGGTGGGCTGGCGGTGGCACCAGCAGATCAATAAAGGCGGATTGATCCGGTTTTATTGGCTCCGGCGGGGGGGTGGCGGGTGGGGGGGGCACGCACTTCTGCAGATGTCGCTCTGATTTGACGCCCCGTGCAGGGAGATCTGCTAATTTTAGCGCGATTTCCTGAAACCGGATCATCTGGACTGTTGATTCAAGCGAGTTTAATTACATGACATATTTGAAATAGCGTGTTTTTAGGCGCGTTAACGGCTCCGCTGTTGACTCGAGGTGGCTCGTTGGCCCCGAGATTACGTGAACAGCCGCGGTCTTGCCTGATTTAACTGCTTTGGCTCTTTAACCCTTTGTGTTCTGGTTGTTTTTATTGAAGAATACGGCTCTAATGTCTTTAGTTGCGTCTCAAGGAAGAACGTGGCTTTATAAAAAAGGAGTTGTCGTGGGCTCGAGTCGCCTGGTAACGGCCGTTTGGACAGCGATGGGGACAGACGAGCGCAGCGCGATCACCTCTGCAGCAGGTCTGTTTGTGGCGCCGCAGGCCTCAGGGTCAGGAAGCGCGCCCTCTGGCTGACCTTTGTGGCCAGACTGTGAGCATAACCCCCTGACCTGGTGGCCTTGAGCCTGGCCCGCGGTTTTAAAAGCTTCCTCAGGTGGAGGGAAGTCACATTTTGGGGGGGGGCCTTTAAGCTGAGGCGCCGCCGCTCTGTTTATAGACGGTCTAATTGGGCACACGCGGTCGTTACGTAATCGCGAGAGCGGCTGGTGTTTGGGGTGGGGCGACGCCCGTGTGTGTGTAGCGTTTGTCACCTGCCTCTGAACGTACGCAGCCCGGTCACGTGACCCCAGCCCGGTCACGTGACCCCCACCTACCTGTGTTTTCACAGGTTTGTCGCGGGGCTCCGCCGGTTCTAGACGTCCCTCGCGGGACGTTGGACTTCCGTCATCAGTTTATGCTCCGCAGATTCCCGTGTTTGGACAGGGAAGGGAGGCTGGGGTGAGGGGGTGAGGGTGATTATGGGGGGTGTGTTTGACCCCACGTTGGGCTGTGTTCAGCCCTGACTGAGCTCAGGACGACGTGCTGATGAGGCTGGTGCAGCACGACCGTCAGCAGGTCCTGGAGGGTCCGGTTCGTGGATGCAGCCCTCTGCAGGTCTCACTCCGAGGTCCTAATGCGTCCCCGCCGCGTGTGAGCCCGAAACTCTGAGCGCAGGCGGGGGTGACGGTGCTCCGCCGCAGCCTGACGGCGCGATAGCTCGCCGTCAGACCGCTGGGCTGCCTCAGCCCGGCTCCGCTGCGCAGCCTCGCCGCTGCAGCGCGCGCTCAGGCGCAGACCTTCCTCCTCCGTCGTCCTTCGCTGCTCCGTCAGACTTTGCTGCGCAGTCCTCGCGAGGCGGTCCGTGAGGGAGGCTGCGCGTCCTTTATTCCAGGAGTCCTGGAGCGCGACTCCCGCGTCCGGCGTCTGGGGTGGGCGATGGTCGCAGCACGCGGGTACGCAGCTGGAGACGGGGATGCGCTCTTGCCCCGCTGCGGCTGACTTCCCCGCAGCCTGGCGCCCGGACGCGGGTCTGATCTGGGGACCATGGCTCACCTCCTGGACTGCATGGTCAGCAACAACTGGAGCCTGCTCTGCGAGCTGTACTGCGCGTGGAACGACCAGGTCAGTGCGCGTCTCCCGCGCGTCTTCGCTTCGCTGACCCCGTCCCAACCTTCTCAAGCTTCCTGCCTGACCCCCCCCCCCCCCGATGCTCACTGGAGCTTTCCAGCGAAGGCGTCCCTGACATGTCGCGTATTAATAGCCCGCATCAGCGTGGAACTGGAGATCCTGGAGTCCCAAGGCACGCTGACCTCTGGACGTCCCCCTCGATGGGGGGGGGGACGAAATGCGTTTCCTAAAAATCGCCCCCCTCCCATCGGTATTTCTGACACCTGAAATCAGGTCCGGTTCCCGTCGGCTTTTCTCTGAGGTCTGTTGCCATGGCGAACGGCTTAAATTAGACACGAGGGGAGCGGCTCCGAGAGCGGTTCAAAGTTTGCTGCCAGATGAAAGCCCGGCGCTGGCGGACGATCAGTTCAGATCAGAAAGTGACACATTTTCCGTTTTCCCCGAGCGCACCAACGCGGACGCTCCCGCGGTCATGCGCCGCTCTTTGTGGTGCTAATTTTGAATGCGTCCGTTTGTCTCAGAGGTCAGCGTGAAGCCCTCCACATCTCCTCTCTTTGGAGGCTGACACAGAAAATCCATTGTCGGGTGTATTTTACCCCCTCTCTTTTTTTCATTTTGCCAGTGGAATGCTTGTTGTGAGGGATAAAGAAGCCCGGCCGTGTTAAGCTACTCTCTGGTATGCCCCTGCCCCTAATTCAATTTTAGCAGCGCTGGAAATTGTTTGCATCTCCAGCCGAACTGATAGGTCTCTGTTTCCAGAGCGCCTCGACTGTCCGGGCTGCTGAAAACGGCCTTTGTGCTCCAGTAGCGGCGCACAGAGGTCTCATGAAATATTTACAGGCCAACACCTGGCGTGAGCCTCGGAGGGGGGGGGGCACCGGGACTCGACAACACGCATGAGCTCAGTCTTCCACGCTGGGGACTCTTTTTTTTCCTCCTCAGACCTCGGGTGATGCCTCCACTTGCCTCTCGTTTGACTAATTACTGTATTGAGATTAGAGGTTATTGTCTGTGGGGGGACAAAGCTGGAGGGACCGCCGGCGTCCAGGCTGACCCACTTGGCTCTGACGGGTAACTTTAGCGTGGTTACGGTGGGTGAAGCAGCAGAGCGGACGTGTCACCCTGAGATGAGCCACTCCAGGACCAACCTGGATTAATAATTCATAGATCAGGAAACCAATTATCTCAGGCTTTGCACGCCTCTCGGTGGGGGACCCTGGGGATTCTAATTGGCCCACCTGCTCTCTGTCCCCAGGGGGTTGTGGGGTTGATGAGGAGTGTGCGTCCCGTCTCCGTCTCTGGCTTCTGTCTGGAGCGTCCTCCCCATCTTGCCACTTTGGCTTGACATCTCTGTCCTGGTGGGCCCCCGCCCGGACCATCAGGGGACCTTCACGCGACCTTCACAGTCCTGAGAAGGAGCAGCTCATCTGCGGGTACTACTGAGGGTTCTTAGATGTCCAACACGCTGGCCTACATGCATCTGCTCCCTGTGATCGACGCGTAATTCTAAAAACGGCTCCGCTGCTTTAACGCATTAAACATTTAACCTGAAGCCGGCGCGCTGGCTGGAGTTTGGGATCTGCGCGCATCAGCCCGTTCTCGTCTGGGCTCTCTTTCTCCCTCTGTCCGTCCCTTTCTTTCTTCTTACTCATCTTCCTTCTCCATTTCTCCATTGTGGTGAGGAATTCCAGGCTTTCTTGCCCACACAATCACCCACCATTAGCATATGAAAGCTGCCCAAAGGCACGAAAAAGGGAGGGAAGCAGCCTCATTGAGCGGACTCCCAAGCTTTTCCCTAAAAATCCTTTGACCTTCCACCTAATTCGCGTTCGGCGGCTTTTATTATGAAATTGCGCCCGTCCTTCCTGCGCTGCCGAAGCGTCGTTACCGCCGCAGAGGTCGTCGTTTACGATGTTTCCGTAGTCAGGTGTTGTTGCATGTGATAATGTTTTACCAGGGGTTTTGGTAGCGACGCAGAAACGCCCCCCCCTGCAAAGCGAGTTAATTTTTACACGCCGTGATCTCACTCCCGCTCCCGCCGGGCAGCAAAACTGCTGCTCTCAGCGCTTCGGCTCGTTTTGTAAGAGACGGAATGCTGATTCACCTCACGCTGCCACATTGCCGCCGCCCGCGATCGCGCGAAAGCGGGGCGGGAGAAGACTCGGCTCTCTTTGGTGCAATGCAGACGGGAGTGGGCGGAGCCTGTGTGTGTGTGTGTGTGAGGGTGTGTGTGTGTGTGTGAGGGTGTATCCTGTCTGTGTTTTTGTTTTGCCGCATGTGCTCCGGGGGTTTAAAAAACCGGCGTGCGGCGAGAGAAATTGCTGCGCTGCGGTGACATATCCCTCAAAGCGTCCGTTTCCTGGCGGTTCCAAAGCCAGCGCCGTCACACGCTGCATCTGAACTCCATCAGCCGAGCGAGAGCTCTTACGTCATGCCGACAGCGGGAGGGGGGAGCGGGAGGGGGGATGAATAATCCCTCTGCAGAGCCTCGACAGGCGATCTATAGCCCACTGATGTGTGTCGGTCACCCTCTCCGCGCTGCTTTTCCTCTGCTGGATTGATCGATGAGCGCCCTCGTGGCGTTCTTCCGTCCTCCGGGCTCGCCGCGGTCTTGCGGGGGGGGGGCTTCGACCGGGGGTGCAGATGCTGCTTTTGTCTGACAGGACTGCACTGAATTAGTATTCCAGGCACCTCCCACACCTGTGGCCCTCGGACCGAGACGCTATTTTCCTCATCAACGGTGATGAATTGCGAGCAGAAGCAGCCTGACAGCATTGGGGGGGGTCACGGGGGGGTGTAGGGGCATCAAATTCGCTGTTTTGGCAGAACTGTACAGCTCACGCCTGCCATAGAAATTCTCCTCAGTCCTTATTGTCTGTCTTTATAACACAAATGACATCCATCTGTTTCTTCCTGACTGTTTTAAGGAGGCTGTGCGTGCATGCCAGAGAGAATGGCTCACTAGCAGACTGTTTACTGTGGCCATGAAGAATGTAGTGGACACTCCCTCTCTATTGTCAGGCCCGGCGTGATGAGAAAGCAGGCTGATAAATGAAGAAAATAGTAAAATGGCTGCTGTGAAAGGACGCGAGGTTGGGGCTTGACACCCTGACGTTGGGTTTTCCTTTTCGTTTTTTTTTTTTTTTTTTTAAAGGGCTCAGAGAAGAAACGGTAAGAAAGGAGAGGGACGGGGAGATGGAGGGAGAGAAGAAGAGGAGATGGGGAGAATGAGAGTTTTATCATTTCCAGCTGGTCCCGGGTGCGGTCGTCATGGCCTGGAGACCTGCTGTGTTCAGCTCTGCTCAGAGTCTCTGACCCCTCTGCCAAATGCCTCTCTGTGTTTTCTCTGTCTACATATGGTCTCACATGTAGTAATAACGCTGATATAATTGCGCTGTTGTGTAATACGGCTATTTGACGTTAAAATATTTACATTCGAGGCGATGCTGTGCAGCCGCGGGGCAGCGGGACACGCATCAGCTGCTGTGGGAGCGGAGCTGGCGCAGCGCTTGTGAAGGACGCGTCCTCGAGTCATAAATCAACGCCGGACTCAGTGAAATTCGGGCGCATTTGTTCCGTTCCCTCGCAGTCCAGCCGGGGAAACACTGTCACCGGCGTTGCTCTATCGCCGGAGACAAACTGCTCATCGCTCGTGACGGGGGAGGAGACATTATTTTGCTGTGGAGCGCTCCTGAGGGCCGCCAAGCGCAGGTTTTGGGTACTTTTCCGCCGTGTGGTTTTCCCTCTTCTCTTCTGCTCATTATTCAATTAAGCTGTAAAACACATGTTAAGCTCAACATTAACCGCACCGAGGGTTCCCCGGTGGGACGAGCACTCAGATCAGCCCTGGGCTCTTGTAACACGCTCCGTGAGTAGCGACTAGACCGGGCCTGGTTTCCATTTACAGTGGGCGAGGGTGATGCGCCCCCCAGCAAACGCCTCCCTGTTGGCGATATCGGCGCGAGCGACCTCGGCGTGAGAGGTTTTTACGCGTCCGCGTTGAGAGCGCGCGGGGAGGGGGGTTAAGAGCTGCAGAGATGCATCCATCCAGTCATCCCAGTCATCCCAGCAGTCCCAGTGGGAGCATCCATCAGGCCCCCGGAGCCCCCCCCCCCTGACCACTGTCGGATTTGATTGATTGCACCAGTGGACATGCGGCTACATGCGCGCAGGCCCTACAATACCCACACATGTCAGCGCGGGTAGTGTATATATCAGCGTGTAGAAGTTCACACACCTCCCAGACACACTTATTCTGGGCCGTCCCGCGCTCCCAGCATTCCTCTGGCCGCGTCTCACCGAAGGGCCCAACTGCTTTCAATCAGCTGGGTCACGAGGCGCTCCAGATGGGCCTCAGCGCTGGGTGGGACCGCCGCGGACGTGTTGGAGGAGGAGGGGTGGGTGGCGGTCTCGTAATAGTCAACATATTTGCCCCCCCCCCACCGCCCCTCCCACGCCGTATTGCGTCAGCCTCCCGGGAGACCGTTGCTGGACGGCCGGAGCTGTGCTGGCCCGGCCGCGCTCGGCGCATGCATTTTCCAGCGCTGCGCTGGCTAACATTTTCCACCATCGCGCCGCGCACTCCGGGTGTTTTTGAAAAAGAGCACTGTGTGATTTTGGAGAGCGCCTGAGCTGGATGTGCTTTTCCAGTTTGAGCGATGATGGTCTACATTTTCGGCTCCGTATTTTCCTACAGTGAGATGAAGTTCAGCGAGTACAGAGCGTCTCGCTCCGGACCGGGACGGCAACAGATACTGTAAATGAGCCCCGGACCCACACCAAAGGTGTCAGGAGCTCTGCTGGCAGGTGTAATATTCACTCTTAGGAGCTGGTATTCCCATAAAACCGCGGAGTAACTCGACCCCCGCTGTTGTTTAACGACCACAATAGCTGCTTTTTGTCGCCAAACAGCCGTTTGCTGTGTGTTCCGACTGCCTCCACGGTGTTTACGGCTGTTACCTGGATACTGGACCGCTAATCTCCCCTTTCCTTTCCCGCTATCTGCTCATGTTACGCAGCCTGACGCGGCTCTCAGCGCCGTCCCGGGGAGGGGGGGGCTCGGCGCGCCCCAGGGTCAAGGTCGCGGCGCGGGAAACGGCCGGGATAGTTTACCTTCTGGGTTCTCTTCCCGCCGAGGACGGACGCCCGCAGCAGCCGGGGGCGCTAAATGAAACACGGCGAGCCCGCGGGAGTATTATATCACCACGGGGTGGAAGTGACAAAATGCGGTTCAGGAAGATGTCTGAGTGGATTAACGGGCCAGCAGATTATCTGACTTCAACAAAACACGCGTTTAATTGTTCCCCGAGCTTCGCCACTGTCATCGCTACCATAACTCTCCGTCAGTAGTCGTCGTAGTGAGTGTCATTACCACATCTGACACTTCCAGCACTTCTGGGGGACAGGCCCGTGATGTCATGCTGTCGGCTGAATCGTCGTGGACGCGCGGCGTGTTTAGTCGCGCTGACGTCATTGACGCTCGCGCTCGCAGCTGGCGTCACCGGAGACTCCATTGAACAACCCGAGGATATAGAGTGACACTGTTCCTGCTGCCTCAGTGGGATTGGCTGAACGGTGTTTGCTCAGTTTAGCCGCTGATCTCAACCCCCCTAACCGGATTAAAGCCTTTGCACCTGCAAGGTGGATGTCGGCTCTTCATTGACTGTTGCTCTCCAGAATAGACCTGGAGGAGGAGAGCGCCGTTCCCGACTGCGAGGCCTGATTTCCCCGCCCTGCCTGGTCCGTGCATGCGTCCGGCGCCCTCCTCTATCCCCTGCTCAAATCATCCGCTCTTCTGCCAAGAGATTAAAAACAGATTTAATGCTTAATCAGTTGCTCCAGCTCAGCCCCGCCACCGTTGCTAACTAACTTCTCCTGCGTGACACACACACACACTGACACACACACACTCAGCTCTTCCCACCCGCCACGAGCGGGCGGCAGTTAGCTGGGTTTGCTGGTGAGGCCATCTGGCCTTCAATCTGGGCTCCCAGTTCCACCAGCAGCCCTCGGAGGAACAGCTAAGCCCCGACTGGTGCCTCCAGCCTCGCAGTGCTGAGTCACTTGTGTTGTTCTTGTCAGGTTAAGGCCTTTCTCAGCCCCATCACAGGTCTCTGTCCTCGGCCTCTGGGTCTCCACTTTGTTTGCCTTTGCTCATAATTGTGTCTAATGTTGTGTTTTTACTGCGAATTACCTTCGACTCCTGCGCACAGTTTTATTCCTAATGGATGCTGTAGGGTGATTTCATCCCATGAAAGTAAAGACAAATGAGATATTTCACTTTGATGCCTGCAGAGGATCAAAATATTTAGCTTGTTGATTTAAGAAATCTTGTCTCCGGGACCGCTGAGGTAATTATTCCTAATGTGAGATGTCTGCGTCTGGAGATGGATGTCTTGTGTAGAAGGTAATGAGCTTTAGCTGGTGCTCTCGAAGACAAACGATCAACATGGAGATTTGAAACATGTGCTAGCGGACAGGAAATCAGAGGATACGGCCTGCTTTGGCTCTTTCTCCTTGACATGTCAAGTATCGCATCCTCTCCCTCAAACCACACGTGGGGCTTCGGCTTTTACGCTTTTTTGACCATAAAGCCGTACATTATTCTAAATAAGCACATTATACCAGCCTAAATCCTCTCTATCCCTGTGAATAATGGTTGCTCTAAGCTGTGGGTAGGGTGGCAGGCAGCAGAGCAGCTCTTTCTTTGACTCATCTGGACAAGGTTGTCATTACATAACTGGTTTTGTTGGGCAGGCACACAGGAAACATTATTAAGACAACCAGGTACTGTTGTAGCTGTGGGCGGCCCAGCAGTGGAAGAATGCTTCAAACCAGCTAGATACTGGTTTCACGGCCCTCCCGGGTGAAGGAAATGCCATATTTTGAGCCCCCCCCTTCGCGGCTTCTTGTGAAAGGACATCAGAATTTGTGTGGCTGCGGAGCTTCTCCCCACCGAGTGACGCTCGCGCTCAGCTAAAAGACGGCATTCTTCTCGGCTCAGCTAACACCGGACGTTGCTCTTTGGTCACACCTTCCCCACCAGGCACAGATCCCATGTCTGTCTGTGAGCCTGCAGAAGGTTGCGCGAACCCTCTAACCCCGCCGCTGCCCGCTCCTCGCGGCCGTCCGGGACAACCTTCACAGCAGCTCCTCGCTGTCCAGATCAGTTTCTAAACGCTTGGGACTCAGATTAGCTGCATTCCACCCTTTTATATCTGCCTTTTCTCAGCGGATGCTGACCTTCGTCATCCCTGTTTTGCTCTTTCTTTGTTCCCAAATTCCCGTCTGGGAAATGCCAGAGCGCCAGAGCCGCCGAGGCCGTGCTCAGGTAGGGTTACACCTTCTGGCCGAGCACCGGTGACGCGAGAGGAGAGCGAGGGAGAACGCGGAGTCTTAAAACCGCGGCGCTCCGTCTCGGGCCGTGGAGAGCAGGAAAGCACCTTGGTTTCCCCGTCAGACGCCGGGGCCGCGCTCTCACTTTCCCTCCATTGTGATTTACGGCCCGTGTCTCCGTGCTGAGAGGGAGCACCTTTCTCCAGCGCTGGTGTCAGACTCAGATGTTTCCCTGCGTTGCCAGCAGCAGGAGGCGGTCCTGCTCAAGGTTTCTTCCTGTTCAGGGGAGTTTTTCCTGCCACTCGTGCCTGTTTGGGGGTCAGACCAACAGTAGATGTATAAATAAAGTCGTGTTGAAGAGATCTTCCTGCTTTATCGTGTGGGAGGAGCCTCTGATAACCACAGAAAATAAAAAAAAACAGCATCTGGCCGCGCACGTGGGGCCGCACGTGACGAAGGTAAACACGGGATCACCAGACATACCAGACGGGCTCGTATGGAGATGAATTTTTCATCTTCCATTACGCTGTTGGGGGATATTTTTAGAGCGTAGAAGCATCTCTCCAGGCAGGGCTGAATTTTAAATGTCACTCATGAATATTTCACCTGCGCGCCAGGAGAGCTGGGATGTTTGCTCGGCCCGCTCTTTCGGATCTGAACACCTTCTGCTGGCCGTAGCGTTTCTCCAAGGCTTCTTTACAGTTTAACGTATGTGCTGCCGAGCCCCACGCGCTTGAGGAGCATCAGTGTTCCTCAGGAATGCGCCTGGAATGACGGGCGCTCGGCAGTCCAAACTGGAACCTCGGCTAAGGAAACACTAAGATCAGCTTACTCCGGAGCTATACGGACTCTTTATGGAAACACGGGTTTGTTATAGAGTCTCTGAGGGAGCCTTTCAGATAGCTGGAAAACCTGAGCCGCGGGGTTTGGGTTCAGGGTGGAGCGGCGAGCCGAGATGTCCTCCTGCATTTTAATAGCCGAGGTTCTTGAATCAGGTGTTTGTCTCCCGACCTGATTGATGAGATGTTCCGGATAGTTTCCACACGGCGGGGTGGGTTTATGGTGCTGGGTGGGTCGTGGAGGGAATCTCATGTACGACGAATCCTGTTACACTTGGCTCTTTCTCCAGCCTCTCGAGCAACTCTCCGTCCTTGTGCTTGATCTGACCCGTGAATAGATGCCATCACAGGACGGATAGATGATTGGACTTTATTGACCTTCTAGAGGAAATTCAGGAGGGTCACCACCCACATATTTGCCAGCCAGAGTCATGTTATCACCCAGTGAGGCTGTGGCCAAGGCCCCGGGGCCCGGCCTGGATCCTAGCACCCACCTCCTCGCTCACGAAAATCCATTCTAAACCAGTTTCTGCTCCTTGAGGAGCAGTTTAAGTGTTTGATCTGATGGGCGTGCGTTTAAGAACCACGTCCATCCCACGAACGAGCGAAGAGGGATTCTCCCACGAACGCAGCAGCGTCGACCGGGCGCTCCGGCGCAGGGTCGGTGCTGCGTACATGCGGCCTGAGCTCATCACAGACGTGTTTGCTCCTCTTCCCTCTGTCTGACAGCAGCTGCCGGCCTGAATGAGCTGGCTGCTGAACGCTTGATTGGCAGAGGCGTTTGTCTGGAAGCGTCGCCGGACCTCTGGAGACAATCGTCCAGCTCGAGCGCCGCTCCTTCACGGGAGCTCGCATGCAAACACCCTCTCTTGTGCTCCCTCTCCTTCTTACTTGGACGACTCTCCCCTCTGCCGCACATCCATCGTGAAGGAAATCCCCTGCGTTTTTTTTTCCCTCCTGGAACCTCTGCGTTGTTGCGCGCTTCCTCCTCGGCCCCGCACACATGGTCTCCATAGCAAACGCTGGATTTTGTTGTAGCGATACTCCGGCTCGCAGACCCATCACGGGCATGAGTCACAGCTGGTAGCTGGAGGTGGTTTCATCAAATCTGAGCTTTTAATTTGGAAGCTTCTCTTTTAAAAACGCCGGAGCCAAGCTTCTCCTCACAACAAAGGCATGCATGAGAGAGGCGGTTATTGTTGAACTGCAGACGGCTTCTCACCTCCTCAGTCTTTGGTCTCAAGCATCCACCGGGTTCGGTACCCCCCCCCGTATGAAGAAGGCCTTTATGGGTGTGTGGCGATGTGGGTGCACAGAGGGCCGGGGCGTCATTAGCCGGGCCTTTGTTACAGTAAGCCATACCTCGCGGAGCCCAGATGCAGCATGTCCAGATTAGGTCTCTCAACCGCCAGGAGTCCTGAAAAGCCAGCCCTAATCCCCTCCAAGGCTTTCTCTGTTCTTCTGCCACACACAGACGCAGATACGTGAAGTTGGTCACACATGAGCGTCGGGTGTGGACTTCAACCTCACTTATTGTAGCTTTCAGGACCCCGTCGGTGCCTTGTGTCTTTAATCCCCGTCCAGCGGTCCCGTCAGCTGCTCTCAGACCACGGGCCCTTTATTTCCTTTGTTACTCAAATCAGATCCGCAGATAATCATCTCAGAAATCTCAGACTGCCAGATTTGAGGGGATTAAAACGAAGACGGCGTCGTGAAATAACCTGCCTTTCATTGCGTCCTGCTCTGCGGCGATGTAAACATCTGAAATGAGTTTCCCGACTCAGCGAGGAAACCTCTGGCTGTCAGCGCCGGGATTTCGTGGATGTTTGTAAGGTGATAAAACAGCAGCGTTTTACCTTCTAAACACTGTTTAACCTGGACGTGGTGGCCCTCCACACTCAATTTCAGCGCAAAACAAGCTTTGTCTATAAAAGAAATTCTTGATTTCTTCATACCGGTCTTGATTTCACCACAGCTGCAGCCTGGTTGTTGTGTTTGGCTCCCAGGATAATGTTGCGTTAAACCACATGGACGCTTGCAGGATTATCAACAGGGAAGGCTGACGTTCCCGGACCTCAGCGAAACGCTCTGTCCCTCCTTCACCGTGCAGCGGCAGAATTTCACAAGCCTATATTAAGATGTGGGAGTTGTCAACTTGTCAATTAGTCTTAGGCCGGTGACAATCGAGCTTCCTGTTTTTCCCGGGACCGACGGCCTTGTCCAGCCTTTCCTCCTCGGAGCATCGGACTCGCACCTTTCAAAATATTCCTCAGGCTGAAGAAGATCTGCAGAGTTTATTGTGCGATTGTGATGGGATGTCAGGAATGTGTGTTCCTAAATCTGTTATTATGGTGGGACCAGGCGTGAAAATCAAGGATCTAATTTGGAATTCTGTGGGTTTCGTTTTGATATGGGACTTTAGGGTTAGGGTTTTAATCAAATGGAGTGCCGGCTGTGTCTCCGCGTAGATCTGGACGGATTCCACCCCCTCTGTGGTTTCCTGATGCCCTCCACGCAGACTCAAGGCCTGGGATGGGGGAACACCCCGGACCAACGGCCAGCATTGTTTTCTGCCGCGTTGCCACAACAACAGCATAATATTTTCAAGGCGACGCGTCTATTTTTTTCTGTTCGCTTGAACCGAGTCCAATTTCGACCGAAAAGGAATTCCATTCAGGGATCTTTTTTCCTATAATCATGTGTTTTAGATTTAGGAGGAATTAAGAAACAATATACGACGCGGTCTGAGAGCGACGCGCGGTCTGTAAATGAGAGTCAAGGTAATGCGTGTTACTGGAAACAAAGACAACCCGGCCGCGTACTCCTTGTGTCAGAGCCCTCCATAATGTGGGGTTCTCACATTCTTCTGGGACCCAATCCTTGTTTTGGCTTCCACAAGTCAAATGTCTCAGCTGGATGTTTGGCCGCTTCTATTTCTGCCGCGTGTTCCTTACAGAATACCACAATGGCTATATTGAGCCCGGCGAGCGCAGTAACGAGACGCTCATCACAAAATGCTGAAGGGGAGCATTCCGCAGCCAGGTTCCTGATGTTGTCTTCACGGTCGCCGCTGCCCTGCTTTGGCGAATATTTCTCCCGGAATCAAAGCGGGCCCGTAGCTTCACTGGCGCTCCGCGGGGGCCCGCACCAGGGACCCCAAGCTGGATGCGAGACGCCTTCAAGTTTCCACGCCACCCTCGTTTCGGCCCAGTGTTGGACCGGGGCCAATTACGAGGCGGTTCACCGCGTCACGAAACATTTGCGCCCGCCGCCGTAGGTGCGAAAGTCGGACTCGTCTCGGAAGCGGGGAAGAGAACGGACCTTTCCTTTCATCGATGCGTCTCCTGTCGTTTGTCCTCATCATTTATTAATCGGCCTCCACACGTGGGTCTGCCGGCGTGCACGTGTTGCGGAGCTTTGAAACATTTAAGAGGGCCGAGCGGGGAGCCGGAGAGTGCTTGTGCTGTGTGTGTGTGTGTGTGTGTGCTCTCTTCAGAGGGACTTTTGTGTGTTGAGTGGGTGGGTGCCTCAGTCAGAGCCCTGGCTCTCTGCAGTGCTCTCTTCTTGGCTGAGTGGAAACATCATGTGTCTGTGGGACGCCCAGAGGAACAGCCCTGTTTCTCCACACTGAGGCCAAATTAGACGGTTAGACACACTGAGGGAGGAGGAACGTGCAACATGAGCTCCGGCTGAAGCCTCAACTTTTACAGTTTGTGGATATTTTTCTGCTTTCTGGTTCCACCACCGGGGATCTGGCTATGCCATGCTGGCCCAGAGGAACGGGCTCCCTCCAGGCTGTAAGCCGGTTCCTCTGAAGGACCCCCCAGATGTGCCTGATGTGGACAAGACTGCTCCGGGTTGCTGCTCCTTCTCTCCGTCTCCGTCCTCGTCCTCCGGAGGCTGTCCCTGGGCTCGGCTGGCTGGGGTGGACGGGTGCCTGTCGGAGCCCTACTGTCTTTGGTTCCAGTTTCTGGCCAGAGCTTACTGGGGGGAGGTAGAGCTGGGGCTTGCCAGCCCCAACCACAGCGTGTCTTGGGCTCGGTTCAAGGATGCCTCCAGGAAGAACTGTGTCAGATTCCGGGTAAGGTTGTTGAGCGATGGGGAGGTATAAGATAGTGTTTTAGAGAGGACGGCGTGGGGGGGGGGTGAAGCTGCGCCACTGTGTGTTACTGTCTGAGGAATGTTTGTATGAGTCATCCTGCAGGTAATCCTGTTTCACTGACCCCTTTCTGCCGTGATCGGGAGCATCGCTGGGTTCTAGATCTCAAGACAAGCTTCCCCTGCCACGCTGAAGTATTCCTGCTCAGCTCTGTTTTTATTTGGAACTTGAGCCACAGTCCAAATCTCACTTTTTTTCCCAACTGTATAGTGACTAATGTTGACATCTGGTGTTAGAGGGAGCAAAGCTTCAAGAGAAAAACCAAGAAAAAGGTGGATCCATGAGGTCACACATTGCAGGAATGACTCACAGGCTTAAAAAAACAGAACTGAGCCTGCGAGTAATGCCTCGCCTCATATACATAAAGGAGCAGACATGCAAATGCAGCATCCTGCAGGCCAGTGGCACCATATGGCAGCGCACAAATCAAACCCAGTGTACACATAATGGAGGCTGTTTTGATGAACAGATTGCATGCATAATTGAGCAGCGGTTATCAAGAGATTGGGTGCGTTTGCTGCATTGTACTTCTTTATGAGGAGTCAAAACAAACAGCTGAGTGTTTGCGCACCAGCTCCCAGCGCCGTTGTATGCCCTGGCTCGCTTCCAGCTCCGCGTCCCGCGTGTGTGTTGGTTTTACCGGTCGGGCCAGAAATGCCCACACCCAACGGCCGGGACCTCGACATCTGCTGCTCCCGGAGAGGTGGAGGAGAGCAGTGTGGACGGAGAGGTCCTGAAGGACGGATGGTCTTTTGTTTGCAGCTTCGGCGTGATCCTGCAGGTCTGGGCTGAGGCGCGAGCCCTCGGCTGCCTCACATCGCTCCGGCGGTGTTTGCGATAACCACAAAATCGGTCCGTGGTGCGGCAGTTAATCTCCATCAGCGCGCTGGACGAGCGACAGAAACCGCAGTGTTCCTGGGTGATGGTGGAATACGTCATCGGCCCGTTTTGATCGAGGGCTATGGAGTATCCGCCACAACGGGCTGCTCAGAAAGCGCAAACCCATCGAATATTTTCACGGGGAATCGCCACCTCCGATGTTTGTGCTTGTTTTTCTCCTGCGTCAGTCCCAGCAGGAACGCCGAAGATAAGCCTGTCATCATGCAAACGCTCCAGATTCCCTCAGAAATGCTCGAATGTGCAATAACAAAAGCCATATGGTGGCTGTGTGGAGCCCTGGGCAGCACAAACGCAGCCAGCGTGACGACCACGATTGTGTTGACAGTTATTATGATTGCTGGCATGAACAATGCAGGACTTTCACAGTGCTTTTTTTATACATATATATATATAGACAAAATCATACTGCAGCGTAATTGATAGGTTCTGGTGTTTATATCAGATATCAGTTTGATGCTCCTTGCACCCAGTTTGGGGTTTTCATCTGCTGCCTGGACCAGAACTCTCAACTTAGTCCAGAGAGAACAAAAAGGTGTGATGTTTCTCTTGTTTCCACGGTTTCAATTCATGCCGAGACTCCCTCAGTCCGCCGCC
Source organism: Lagocephalus sceleratus (assembly GCA_911728415.1). Classification (NCBI taxonomy): domain Eukaryota; kingdom Metazoa; phylum Chordata; class Actinopteri; order Tetraodontiformes; family Tetraodontidae; genus Lagocephalus; species Lagocephalus sceleratus. Next base: position 6,680,302 of record CAJVRN010000046.1, read on the forward strand.
AGAAGGCGACGGTGAGGCATATGTTCGCGGCGTTACATCTGTAAATATCTTTTATTTATCGGGTTCTGCTTTTGCAGGTCGCATCACGTATTTATGGAACATCTTTCACTTTCTCCCGCTTCTGGAGGCTGGAGCCTTCATTTTAGCTTCCCGCAATCGCGTCTTATAATTCACTAACTACACGACCTGTAACAACCCGGATAAACCGCCGTCCGGGGATTTCCTCTATATTTCTAAATCCAGATGATTTATAAGGTCTTTCCTGGGGCCTCGTTTTAGTTTGTTGTGGCTGAACCTCCAGTGTACACACAATTACAGGGGTGGAGGGAGCGCCTTGTGGACCAGAGCTTGGCGAGCGCAGCGTAATTTCAGCTTTACCTTTCGCGGCGCGGCGGTTGTTCTCACGGCCGCATTCGATGTCTTCGCTGGGGCGGGGGTGGATCGTCGAGCGGCGGCTCCAGACCCGGGTCACCGGGACCGCCCGAAGGTTCTTTTGAGATGATCTACGGGCGAAAGGAAGCGAAAGACGAGCTCATATCGTTTGTCTGTCAGAACCTCCGTGTCAACGTGATTATGCAGACGTGAGCGAACATCTCCGGGACGTCACTAACGTCCCGCCTGTCCGCCTTTTTCAGACGAAGCAGAAGGATGGACGCGACCAGAGCGAGACGGCGGCCGCGGCCTCGCCCGGCACAGAGGAGGAGCCCTTTTCCTGGCCCGGGCCCAAGACGCTCCGCCTGCGCCGGACCTCGCAGGGCTTCGGCTTCACGCTGCGACACTTTATCGTCTACCCTCCGGAGTCCGCTGTCCACAACTCTCTGAAGGTGAGGGGAGGTCCCTCCCGGGGGGAGGCTGAAACTCTAAACGTTAAACGTGTAGTTTTTGGTAAATGACCGAAAGCCTCTCTGACTTCCATCATCCCACTTGGGATGCCTGCCAGCCGTCCCCCGGATAACACCAGCGCCGATCTGCCCTTTGGTCTTAATCCCCATGTTACAGAACATCCGGCTCCTAATGGGCACAGGCTAACAGAGCGAGGGGCTTTGGGTAAATACGACGCCTTCACTGGGGCAACGTGCCGGTGTTTCCCGTCGGCTCCCCGGGCTTATGGTAACCTCCAGACTATAGGTTTTTCTAAGGGATAATTCAGAATAAGTTGGGTTTGCTTTTCTCTGAAGTGTATTTTGACAACCTCCTCGTCGTGCACAGAGGGATTTCCTCCAAAGCCAGCGCGGTGTTTTATGTTTATAGCCTTTGGCTTGTGTTACGTGTGTTTAAAGAGGAGCTGGGGCACGACAGTTGGGATCTGTGGAGCGTCCCAGAGGCCCTCCTGGGTATCACATCACTGCTGGAGCGCGCTGGGCTTGACTGAGTTTAAAGTTGTTAAGGTTCTCTAACAGGATATTGACATGTGCAGACCTCCAACCATCCTCTTACACTCAGGATGAACCAACACCAGTTCTCCCATTATGTAACCCAAACCAGCAAAATCCCCTCATCCTTGGTTCATCACATTTTATTGTAATTACTGTGAGCGTCTTAGCTTGGAAGCATTGATTAATTGCAGTTTGGGGATGATGGGTTTAGTGTGAAGATCGTCTTAAGGAAAGCTGAGGGAGAGCAGCGGGCCTTAAGGGAGACCCGCAGGACGTGTGGGTGGCTGGGTGGAATTCAGCTGCGGCCGAACCACAGCGACGTGGCAACAAAGTCGATTTTAAATGATTTCTGCCTTTAAGAAAGTGTAAATGACGGACCTCCATGTCAACATTTGCTTCTTTTTCTCTCCACAGGATGAAGAGAACGGCAGCCGAGGTGAGTCTCAGCATGAAACACCGGCTCTTTTATGAACGCTGCTCTAATCCAGGACCTCAGGTGTTCATCTAGCAATCCCAGAAACCATTAACGCTCCGACACTCTCCAGTAGGTCCTCTGAATAGGGAGCAAATTAGGATTGGCAGGCCCAACCTAGTGATTATTCGCTCAGATTGTATCAGTTCCTTATCCTGGTCAGTGTAACTCAAGCTTGTGGAGAGAAAGGCGCGTTTATGTCATTTAATCTCTCACAAATAAATGACATTACCGCCCCCTCACATCAGACTGTTGTGTACATGAACTGTTCAGAGTCGGGACAACAGAAATAATCCAGCGCCTTTTGTTGAAAGGTTTGTTTTCATGCGTTGCAGCACAAAGTTATTCCGCTCTTATCTGAGTTTATGTGTTTATGTGTTGCTGGGATGAACACCAAGGTTCTTCTGTTGTAAGAACATGGATGCTGGAGGATGATGATGATGACGATGATGATGATGATGATGATGATGGCTGTTCCTCTGCTGTGTTTGCCCCGTACTGATCCCAAAACTCTAACCAGGTGTGACTCACTGAATTATTATGCAGTTTGTGTACATTGAAATTGAAGAATCTGGGGGTGCGCGGCAGCTCTCTGGTAATTCAGACTCCCATAACTCCTGATGGGAACTTGAGAGGTTCCTGTAAGCGTCCGTCAGTTGAGCCCTGCGCGGCCCGTCATTCAAAACACCAGCGCATGCGGAGCCCTGCTGGGGCCAGGGGAAGCCCCGCGGGGGCTGCGTGTGCTCTCGCATTCTTCCACATTACATGACTCTGAACTGCGCCTAAAGGAGGAATTCTGGCCGGGGCGTCATGTGACCGTACGGGCCGGCGCGACGCGTGAAATCCATCAGAGGGCTCGGTAAATGCCGCCTTTGTGAGGACCGCTGGCAGGCGTTCCAGATGTTGCCTCCCGGCGGCAGTGACGACTCCGAGCTTCAGCTGGTAGAAGGAAAACCGGAATTTGAGGAATTTCGGTGCAGAGCCCCAGCTGGAGCGGGAAGGGCCGCAGATACCAGTAAAGTCATGGCTATTGTGGCAGATTAAAGGTGGATACCGGTAGATTTTCACAGTCAAAAGAGCCATTTGATGCTTTTGTCGTTTGCCTGCTGGCGTCTACCCGCGCGTCCAGCCTCCCGTGCACGTCTTGGGAGCCACCGCCATGCTGGCTCTTCACGCCTTTCTGTCTCGTTTCGTAATTCCCGGACTGAAAGTCTCATCCTCATCGGCCTTCTGACAGCTGGAGGACCGCATGTGGATCCTGCGGTTCCTCTGCCAGATGTGGTTTCTTGCGGATGATTGTTGCTCCTACCCGACGCTGTTGGGGACGCGCAGGCTTTCCCGCTTCCTCTCGGGCCGATAGCGCGCCCCGTCTTGGATATTTTCTCAAAAATCCGCGAGGCCGAGCCAGCGCTTTATTTGAGCGCGGGCCAGCGTGTGGTGAGACGTCGGTGTTTGGAGAGAAAACGGGGGGGGCAGGGGGGCATGTTGACGATCTGGGCGGCGACACACACTCGGCGATGATGATAAACGCTGATATACTGCCTGTTTGTGCAGAGTGGAAACTGAGGAATGGCGTGTGTGTCGGCCTCGGATCTGTTTATTTCCTTTCACAGCGGTTGTCTACATACCAAGCGGCTGTTATCCCAAATCTTCCTCTCTATCTCACATCCTCTCCTCTTCCCTCCCTCCTCTCCTTTTCCTGTATGTCCCTCTCTCTTCAGCTGTGTATTTTAGCAAGTTTTTAAAGGGTGAAATCTAAATGTTTTGTCCTGTGTTTATGCAGAGAAAAAAGACTAAAAAAACTCCACCTGTTCCAATATTTGTGTTTCCTTCGTTGTGAAAAACTTTTCCCAGCAGATATCCGCCTGATCCCCTCACTTTTTCTCAGGTTTTGGTCCGTTCCCACAAAGACTGGGAATGTAAAGCAGCACAAATAATTCCCCAGTATTCTCCAGTGGGTCTTTTAATGCCCCACCTTCTTTAACAAAGCTCGCTCCAAACTACAGCTTTTGATTTTTTTAGTGCTTTCACTTGTCTTTCTTTCCTTTCTTCCATTTCTCTGGTCCTCACACTGTAAACAGAACTATTAGAATGTCCATTTGTATACTTTAAACTGGGACCACCCACCGGTCTGTGGAGTATTTACTGTCCTTGCAGAAAAACACTTTGAAATTTCCTTTTTTTCCCCCCTTATAGTCAGTTTTAGGATCATATTGATCAATAGCGACCCTGAAAAGATGCAGATAAATCCCGCTGTCAGCAGACAATTGTCGTTTGTTCCACAGGTTCAGGCCTCTTGACGGGTTGTTTGGCTTGTTTTACAGCAAAGAAAAGAAAACAGTGGCCACAGAGGGGGAAAAAGTTGATTCAGAGTGCTGTCAGAGCGTATCATCTTTCCCCTGGGTGGGTTTTGGTATTTGGAATTCGCAGAAAAAAAACAAAAATGGAAAACATACCACCACTTTCCTCTGTATGGAAAAAACAGCAGCTGTTTGTGTGTGAACGTGTTGTGATGAGAATTTAGCCGAAGCGGCGGCGGCTCACCTGTTTTTATTACAAGCAGCAACGGGTCTTCTTCGTCACGTCTTCGGTCCGTGGTCCGACGTCACTGCGCCACCGACAGCGCTGGGAACATTAAAAAAATTGTTATCTGTTGCTTCGGGTGGGTAAAATTTAATTAGTGGAAAATTAAAACAGCAGAAATAGTCTTGTCTGGATTCCACTTCTGAGAGAATTACCTAATCTGCAGCATTCCTTTAAAAAAGAAAAAAAAATCAGCTTTGTAAGAGGCCAAAGTTCAGACAGATGTGGCCGCTGCTGGAATACTCATGAGTCTTCACGGTGCAGTTGTGTTTGGATGAGTTGTGTTTCTCTGAAGGGGAGAAACAAAGATAGAATTACAGCATTTATGTTCATAACTTCTCGATCTTTGAATCAAGAAATCCAATCAGAGTGCCTAAAACAGGGGGTCTGATTGTGAGGCGTGAACGTATGGTGACCCGGGTTTCCCACAGCACGTCCTCCTCCGGACATACAGCACATCTGGCTGCATGCTGGAGCGTTTCTGCTTGTGTGTGAGAGCGTGGACACACGATGAAGCACAGCGCCGCTGGTGCCGTGCCAGGCGGTGGGCAGTGGGCCCGGCCCTCTGAAGAATAACATTATCTAAGCCCAAACAGCAGGGGAACAGAGCACTGGCTAACATAACCAGGCCCAGCTGTGCAGCCAGGGACCCCTGCCAGAACCAGGGCCTGGTGGACGGGATCAGGCCCAGTTGTGTAAAACTGTGGAGGAATTTACACCTCCAGATTCAGCAATATCTGCAAAATGTAAACCGAGGGCGCGTTAAGGGTCTAATATAGAGATAAGTGACACATTAGCAGCGCGTTCCCCATCGTGACGGGTCTGATAAACACTGAGTCACCTTCCGCTGCCCAGCCTGATCCCACTCTCACGCAGAGTGGTTTGGAGGCTGCGTTCCATTAATCCGCGCCGTAGTTTACATCGCGGTTCATCTGATGGGAGCATTTAAAAATATCCGAAGCTTTCAGATTTCCGCATCTAATCCCGCTCATCCAGCTGCAGAGCGTGGAAACTTCCAGAATCCAATTTGCGTCGGGGTTGGTGCACAGAGGTATTGGCGCGGGATTGGGAATCTGCCCAGCAGAGCGAGGATGACGATGCACGTAAACACATCGTGGTGCGTTTAGTGGTCACGGTCACCGATGAGGACGCGTCCTGCGTGCTGCGCTGCCCCCTGCTGGAGCAGAGGCGGGCCTGCACCTGCCCGCTCTGAGGCCGGAGCAGCTGAGCTGAAGGGTTCCTCATCACAGGGTGATCCCCGACGATGAAGAGCAGCGTACCGATGCCCCTCTTTCTCGAACCCCTGGGCTTCAGCTGAACATCTGAGGACGCATAAATACACTCCCCAAACCCGACTAGTTCACACACACCATCCCCAAATCTGCCAATAATGCTGATGAGTGTTAAAGTCCTTGACGAATGACTGGGTTCTTCTCACTGCGTGACCAATGGCCTTGCTGCATGTGCTCTCCTCATCGTTACCAGGGCGACAGAGGAACCGCCTGGAGCCGATGGACACCATTTTTGTCAAGCAAGTGAAAGAGGGAGGCCCTGCCCACAGAGCTGGACTCTGCACAGGTACACACACACACACACACACACACACTCACATCTGACTCATATCTGACCTCAAAGCGCCGTCTGATGCCAAGATTTCTTCATTCTTCATGTCTGTACTGTAGCGTAATCCCTCTTCTTGTAACCTGCCAGGCAAAACAGATCCCCGTTACAACATACCAGATGCTCCTTTGTGGGAGGCTGAACAAAGTGTTGTCCACACGCCGCTATCCCAAACCTTTCTCTCTTTTTCTGTTAATAAAAGCCAAGCGGCCTTTTTGCGATTCGGAGAGCTGTTAAGCGCCGTTTAACCGCTCTGGTTTATCTGGTCACCTTCCTCTCCGGGGGCAGGGACGTGCCCCACTTTCCCACAATTATCCCGTTTCTCCCTTTCCTGCGAGATGTCCATCTCCGCGCAGCTTGAATGGGCTCGGACCCTCGCGCTCGAGTAAACAAACGCTGTCCTTTTGATGCGGACGCGTGTTTACGCAGGATGTGGCTGCCCTCAGATCAGATGGAGATGAATGGCTGACGCACACATGCACACGGACATTTGGGAAACGAGAGGTTCGAGTGCACGAGCGTTGCGTCTGGGCCGTGGGTCTGGTGCTCGTTAGACTGTTGACATTCTCGCTTATAAACCGGTTATTACGCATCCGCCCCACAGGGTGGCTGGCGAGGTCTCTAAATTGTGTCCTTTGACCCTCCAGGGGACCGGATAGTGAAGGTGAATGGGGAGAGCATCATCGGGAAGACCTACTCCCAGGTGATAGCCCTGATCCAGAACAGGTAGAGACCCCTTTGATCTGTTTTCAATAAAAACAACAACTCCCATGATCCCTCACAACGCCATGACATCATCAGGCCCTTCTTTCATCGTGTTTTGGGGCATCAAAGTGTGTATTGTGTGTTTAAGTGTGACGTTAAACTCCCGAGAGACCGCGCGTATCAGTTTCCCCTCTCTCTCTTTCTCACATTCACTCTCATGCTCTCTCGTCCCTCTCGTCAGCGACGCCGCGCTGCAACTGTGCGTGATGCCAAAGGATGAGGACATTTTGCAGCTGGTAAGCGTTTATTAATCAGCACCAAAGCAGCGTAAATCTCTTTAATTCATAAAAATAAATATCTTCCCCATGTCTTGTTTTATACCTTTTACATAACAAAGCTTCTTCTGTGTTCGCGACAGCCCTTTTATTTCCCAGATTTACACTAATCTGGTTAGCATGTTTTAAAATTATGAAACTCCCGACGAGCGTCTGCATCTTGACAGAAGAGACGATAAAGACGGGATAATCTTGAGTAAATAAGAAGTTATTTTCTTTGGGAATGTGTGTCACGGTATTTTTCTCCCGCACGCTCACGAGCCTCTCGTCTGTGAGAAGGCTCAGATTAGACGTTCCCATCACCTGCTTATCCCGCCAGCGCGCTTCCTCACCGCTAACGGTGATGTATGCCTCACTGTGAGCTAGACGCCGCGCCGCCGCGCCGCGACACGCCCCGTCTGCCCCGCCGCGCAGTTGAGTCGAGTGATGCAAGCGGCCCAGAGCCCCCCCCGGCACCAGCGCCGCCGATGACAGAGGCCCTGCCGAGTCACGGGGGGGACCAGTCGCTGCACGCTCGCGCGTAGGCCCGAGTGGCCGTGTGGATGAGCTCCACACAAGAAGACGATTCCATTTTTGTGTCAAGCTCACGTGTGTCTGGGCTGTAGGGGGGGGGAGGGGGGGGGGGCAGGTATCAGTGGCATACATGCAAATATGTGAACAAGCGCTGAGTGAGCCTCAACCCTCCGCCGCCTCGGCCAGTCGCCTGTCTGGTGTCTCACCTGCTTCTCCTTCTCGCCCTGTCTCTCTGCTCGCCCTTCTCTAACCTGCGGACCGCAGTTTTCCAGGGATATCACTGCTCTGGTAAGACGGGAACCTCCTCCCACTAATCTTTCTTTCCCCACACCCTCATCCACACCTTTTATTTTTAGATTTTCACAATAGTGGATTTTCCTGAGGGCGGCATTAATTACTCTAAGGCGCTCGAGAGTGAGGCTCTAGGCGGGCGTCTACTGTACACGACTAGAAGTGCAGCTATAATGGGCGCCTTCCTGGAAGAACCAGCCCCCTGACTTCATGCGTGGGCAGTCCGCCGCCTCCTGGGTTCAGGAAATTAGTTTGGCAAATCCAGGGGGAGGACCGGGGCAGCGGCCTCGCTGCTGCAGCGAAACCCGACACCTCAGGTAGAGCCATCGATTAAAGCCCGACCCCGCCGCGCTCTCCCTTTCTCAAGAGCCGGCGCTCCAGGGGGGAGGGACTGTTGCACTCTGCGGTCGGGAGCGAGCGGCTGCGCCGGGAAGAGAAGGGACGGACGACTAGATGGAGCCTGTTTGTGCAGCGGGGGGGGGGTAGGAGCGGGACCATGCTGACCGAGGTGGCTGCGGGCGCCGCCGGCAGGCGCCGCCGCCCCCTCTTCGCCCTCTCCTCTCGCCTCAGGGGACGCGCGACAGCGCCGAAGGTGGGTGCGACCCCCGCCGGGTTTGGCTTCGGTCCGGGCGAGCCTGGAATGTCACAACCCGGGAGGGACGGCGGCGGCTGCACTTGCTCGTCTTTCTCTCGTTTTCGCGCTGCGGTCGCGTCCCGCTCGTCGGTCCTTCGCGTTCCGTGACGGTTAATTCATCGTCTGGGCACATCAGGGGCGGTCCCGTCATTCTCCCCCTTTTTTTTATTTGTTCCGACCTCCTTCTGGTTCCGACCTTCCCGCCGCCAAAGTGAAGTAACGCTCTGATTCCTTACAGGCGTATTCCCAGGATGCATACCTCAAAGGAAATGAGGCGTACAGCGGAAATGCCCAGAACATCCCGGAACCCCCTCCCATCTGCTACCCTCGGATAGAAGTCAAGGCCGCCGGCATGGCGCAGGCCACAGAGTCCGGCCCGGTTGGCGAGGCCCTTCCGGGACCAGCCCAGGGCCCGGGCAGGCAGGGAGCAGCGGCGGACAAGGGCTACCGGGCGGAGATCCCGGTCCCCCCGCCTCCCGCGCCCCCCCAGCAGGCCCTCAAGCCCCAGCCCGCCGCCTGCGAGAATTCCCGGACGGCGCCCGTGTCTCTCGATCCGGTCGATCGGGGGTCCCGCGTGGCCCGGGCTGGACCCAGCCACAGGACAGAGGAAAACCGGTACAGCCCCTCGGCCCCGCCCCCCCGCTCCACGGACCCCCCGGTCTTCACCCCGTCCCCCGGGGCTCGGGCCGGTCCGCTCTTCTCCGACAGGTTGTCGTCGCCGGCGAGGCCCGGGGTCAGCCCCGCCTCGCCGGACGCCTTCAACGACGTGAACCACTACTCCCCCTCCCCCCCCGCGGCCCCCCAGCACCAGAACATCGACTGGAAGAACTACACCACCTACAAGGACTACATCGACGCCAAGAGGCTGCACACATACGGCTGCCGCACCATCCAGGAGCGCCTGGACAGCCTGCGCGCCGCCGCCAGCTCAAGCTCCGCCTACGCCCAGCAGCGCACGGCGCCGCCCCCCCCCGGCGCTGCCCCCAGAGGGGCGCCGGGATCTCAGGTCAAACGGAGGAGCACCTCCACGGATCGGGGGGCGGAGGCCGGCGGGCGGGGCGCTGCGGGGACGCCGCCGCGCAGCGCCTCGCAGGAGAGGCTGGGGGGCGGGGCCGAGAGGGGGGCGGCGAGGGACTGGCCCCGCAGCTCCTCTGAGGACGCGCTGCCGTTCTCCAGCCCCCCCGGGGTCGGCAAGCCGAGGGCGCGGTCCTGCGACTACCTGGGGAAGCAGCCCGGGGAGGCTGGGGGGGCTCCCGCCGCCGAAGGGGCGGGGTTCGAGGACAGGCTGCGGCTTTTCCGGGGACAGGGGGGGGCCGCCGCGGCCCTGCCGCACCTGAACAGGGCCCTCCCCAGACCGGAGGAGGGAGCGTCCCCCTCCGCGCCCGCGTTCGCCAGGGCGAAAGCGGAGCCCAGGAGCGACTGCGTCATCCTCAGGCCGTCCCGACTCCCCGTCAAAAACTCCGTCTCGGACCCGTCGGCCATCTTGTCCACCATCAGGACCACCGACCCCCTGAGAGACCAAAGAGCGAACGTGGTCGGCAACCACGTGGGCTACCCGTCCCCGCTGCACCTGCAGCTCCGGGGCAGGGCCGACAGCCTCAAGCTGGAGAGCCGGGCCGAGGCCGGCCTGGGCGCCCGGTCCTCATCCTGCTCCGGCCCGTCCTCCAGACTGTCCCTGCAGAGACGCTCGGAACTTTCTGTGTCCCCCTTCTCTGCCGCCGTCAACGGAGAAGTCAGCCAAAAGCCGGTGCCCGGCGCCCCCGCGCGCCCAAACGGCGGGCACTTCCAGGGCGTGGAGGGGCCGGACGCCACCGTCGTCGTCCTCAGGAGGGACAAAGCCTCCGGGCCCCCCCCTCGTCCGACCTCCGTCCTACGTCCTGGCTCTCGACGTCAACAAGGACGGGAGCCGGCAGTCGGCGTCCCTGGTGAAGGCCGGCTCGGTGGACGGGGCCATGTGCTGGATGTCGGACAGCTGCAGGGAGCGGCACCAGCGGAGGCTCGGGGACACGCGGCACAAGTCCAAACGTCTGGACGACTCCCTGGACTCAATCCCCTTCATAGGTAAGACCTCCGTCCCTGGAGCGGTTCGGTATGTAAACGAAGGGTTAATCTGAATCAACCTTTAGAGCCAGCATCCCCGCCCTCCCCCCAGGTACCCCCCCCCCTTACGCTCCATTAGAGGGCTCAAATCTCCTCCGTGGTTGTACAACCGGAGGAACCCAAGAACTTCGTCCCATCGGGCTGTGGCCTGACGGAGGGACGAGGACGTTCCTGTCCTTTGGGTCCAAACGCACGAAGTGGAACGACTGTTCAGACGTTCGCTTGCAGCCTGCGGTCAAAAACACGCGCTCGCGCTTGTTTACAGAGCGAAGCGGCGCCCTCCGTCACAGCGGGGCGCGTGTGTGCTCTCTCACGTCGCTGACATCGCCCAGCGGGCGTGTTTGTGTTTGTTGTCACTTGTGACTCAGAGGAGCTGTTGCGTGTCGTCACAACCCCGAACCGTCAGGGGGTTAATCTCATATTCCTCCACCGCCCCGATTAGATCAGACGGAGGCCGGATCCTCCGTCGTGTGAGGGAGAGACAGGCGTGCTCAGATCGATCCGTCACAGACTCAACGGCTCCTGGCTCGTCCTCCCGTCAGGTGTTGTCCCGCCCCTGATGAGGTCACGGTCATGGTGCCGACCCGCCCTCTGCCTGCCCCTCCATCAGCTCGTCTTCCTGCTCTCAGACTGCGATGACACGCGCGTGATGAGGCTTCCTGCTGCAGCAGCTCCTGAACGTGTTGACAGAAGCACTTCTCCCCTCAGGAGGTGAACTCACTTGTGCTTTGATGCCTTGACTGCAGATGAACCCTCCAGCCCCAGCTTGGACCTGGACAGCTCTCACATCCCAGCCTCTGCGCTCATATCCGGAGCTCCCACCGTCACCACCATCCCTCCCAGCCCCACCTCGCCTTCCCCCCTCATTCGACGCCAGCTGTCGCACGACCACGGTATTTTCACCTTGAATCTGAAAGCGCGAGGCTCTCTGGTGGGTTTACCAGCTGCAATAATGTGCGACCCTCTCTTAATAGACTCTCTCCGTCTCACAATTATTGAGTCAGATTCTGGTAAGACAGAGAGGTCCAAGTCCTACGACGAAGGCCTGGACAACTACCGAGAGGAGGGCAGAGGGTGAGTTCAAAAATCAAAAGCTTTTCTGGTTCCAGTGATTTTTACCAGAGCTAATTCACCCTCCTCTTTCTTTAGGAGGTCTTTGATTCCCGGACTGAAGAGTCTCCGGAAGGTGAGACCACTTTTACGCTGCAGCCGAGGTCAGCTCTGCTCAGTCGGGGACATGTTGTGAGGGGCCGTACAGGCCCAACAACGCCTACATATACATGCATTTGCTGTATGTTGAGTCATGCTTTGCTCCTCTTGACACATCGGGACCTTCGTCCTCGGTCAGAAGGCCTCGTCTGTGCTGTGTCAAGCCTGAAGCTTTATCAGCTCATTTGACAGCAGATATAATCCGTCCCAGTCAAATGGGAGGACGTGGTGTGAAGCGGGGACGGCTGTAAAGAATTCAAATGGGGCTTGACCGTTGCTCTGCTGCTCCCTCCAGCTCGACAGGTCGTCGGAAGACTCGGGCTCCAGGGCCGACTCTTCGTCCGACGTCTTCTGCGACGCCACGAAGGAGGGTCTGTTGCAGTTCAAGCAGCTGAGTGCAGACAAGAGCAAGGTGAGGGCCGCGCCGCGTGCAGCGTGGCACGCCGTTCCCAGACCCCCCCGCGTGGCGTCTGAGGCGACAGACATCCTCCACGCATTGGTGAATACAACTGGACCTCCAGAGGTTACAGCTCCACTCCTGTTGGACTTCCACAGCGGGTCGGCGGGGGGATGCGGCCCTGGAAGCAGATGTACGCGGTGCTGCGAGGACACTACCTCTGCCTGTACAAGGACAAGAGGGAGGGGCAGGCCCACGCCAACTGCCAGACGGTGGAGGAGCCGCTGCCCATCAGCATCAGGTCCTGCCTGATCGACATCTCCTACAGCGACACCAAGCGCAAGAACGTGCTGCGGCTGACCACGTCGGACTGCGAGTACCTGTTCCAGGCGGAGGACCGGGAGGACATGCTGGCCTGGATCAGGGTCATACAGGAGAACGGCAACCTGGACGAGGAGGTGATGCACGTGGCTTTTGACGAGGAGCCCCACAGGGAAAGTTCTGAGAGTAGATACGATGAGACGCGTTAACCAGATGAAGGGATATCTTAATCTGTGTACTCTGGGGGCCTCCACCCACACAAATGTGAGCTTCTGTGGACCAGGCTGACCACATGATGGCATTCCAGTGCTCTTACCTGTGTCACCTGATCTCTATTAACCCTCTAGTGTCTCCTCTTCCCCTCCCCTTCCTTCTTTACTTTTCTTTTTTTAGAACGCCGCCTTCACCAGCCATGACCTCATCAGCCGGAAGATCAGAGAGTACAACACCTTGATGAGGTCAGACGAGGACGCTCCCCGTCGGTGGTCACGCGCGCCCTCGGCGAGCCGCTTCCATTCTGACTGTTTCTTCCGTCTTCCAGCCCGACGGGCAGCAAAGCAGAACCGTCGCCCAAATCCTCCCGTCAGTCGCTGAGCATTAAACACACGCTGCTGGGGGGCAAAGGAGAGACCAAAGCAACAAGTCCACACTCCAAACCTGAGCAGGACCGGAAGAACGTGCACAAAGGTAGGAGGAGGGGCAGGCCCGGACCACCGGGAGAACGCTAAAGTTACTCACCAGTGCAAATGTGCGATCCTCAAGATGACACCAGCCCCCCCAAAGACAAAGGAACGTGGAGGAAAGGCATCCCGGGACTGATGAGGAAGCCATTCGAGAAGAAGCCGTCTCCTGGAGTGACGTTCGGAGTGAGGCTGGACGACTGTCCTCCAGCGCAGAACAACAAGGTCCGAGCTCACCCTTCCTCGGGTCTGTCCGTGAGCGCACGGTGGATTTGGAGGTCAGCGTTTTGTTTGTGATTTGGTTTCAGTTTGTGCCTCTGATCGTGGAAGTCTGCTGTAAACTGGTGGAGGAGCGGGGGCTGGAGTACACGGGCATCTACAGAGTCCCTGGAAACAACGCCGCCATCTCCAACATGCAGGAAGAGCTCAACAACAAGGGCATGAACGATATCGACGTCCACGATGACGTGAGTCACCGTATTGATCGCGCTGCCTTAATTAAACTCTCCTCGGCGCCTCCGGTTGCCGTCAGAGCTGAGGCCAGATGTGACACGGTTACATTGTTCCCTGGTGTGGTTCCAGAAATGGAGGGACCTCAACGTCATCAGCAGTTTGCTCAAGTCCTTCTTCAGGAAGCTCCCGGAGCCGCTGTTCACGAACGGTTGGTGACTTTTTAGAACTATGCACGCCACCTGCTGGTCGAGACAGGGAGCTACAGCATGTGGACACAGCCCTTTCCCTCACCTGTCACCATTTACCTGCAGATAAGTACGCGGATTTTATCGAAGCCAACAGAACCGAGGACCCGGTGGAGAGACTCAAAGTGCTGAAGAGGCTGGTGAGAGGCTTTGACCAGTGCATTCCACCAAATGTGATGTGAATCACCACAAAGCAGACCCGGGGATTCTGAAATAAGCTAAATTCACAGAACCAGCTGTTGTGTGGCAACAGAAGACGGGAAGAGCAAAACGCTGGGGGATGATCTCACCAGTTAACTAGCTGTGTGATAAACTGTCACATCTGCAGCACAAACAAAGCAGGAATCGAAGTGTGGAGTGGAGAACACAGACCACATGCTGCCTCTGCTGCTTTTAAGGGAATGTGTTAAACTTTAGTTGTGTGTTGACTGATTTACTTATGTAAACTGCTCTTTGCTTTCAGCTCCACGAGCTGCCAGAGCATCATTACGAGACTCTCAAGTTCCTCTCAGCTCATCTGAAAACTGTGGCTGAAAACTCGGAGAAGAACAAGGTCTGGAATCTACAACTTTCCGGGAGCAATTATAAGACTCGGAGGTCTTTTAAACACCTCCTTTCTCCCCCCTCAGATGGAGCCGAGGAACCTGGCCATCGTGTTTGGCCCCACGCTGGTGCGCACCACGGACGACAACATGACCCACATGGTGACGCACATGCCGGACCAGTACAGGATAGTGGAGACGCTGATCCAGAATGTGAGCAGCAGGTCTGCAGCTGGTGCCGAGGCGGTGTCCCGACAGCCGCAGTAACTGTGTGTGATCTTGTCCCCCTCCAGTACGACTGGTTCTTCACAGAGGAGGGAAACGGAGAGCCCGTGGTGGGTCCAGTTCTGGAGCTTCTGCGTGACTCTGTTGGCTAAAGCCGTCTCTGATCGTTGCTGTCGTGTCGCTGCTTCCACCAGACCGTGTCCCGGGAAGAGAGCGCTGTGGAGTCCCAGCCCGTCCCCAACATCGATCACCTGCTGACCAACATCGGCCGCACGGGCACGTCGCAGGGTGAAGTATCAGGTAACGCTCCCGCGGGCCGGCGCTGCCCTGCACTAACCCTCCTCTGCTGTGACGAGTGGGCCAAGCCCTGACTAATGTCGCTGCTTTTCCTTTTGTTCTTTGTGGCTGTTGGCAGCAGATTAAAAAGAATCGAATAAATCTACAACGGCATAGCGGAGCTAGTTTAGTTTGGGAGAGGTAGGATGAAAGGAAAAACATAAGATTTGTGGATTTAACCAATCCATGCTTCTCGGGATGGTTAAATAAATTTGAACACGAGCTTTAACTTTAAATGCCGATGTGGGTTTCTGAGAACAATTTAATTGCAGAAAAGATGCAATAAATTGTAGCTGCTTCTACATTTGCTTTAACATATTTTGCCCTCCTGCTCCTCGGCATAATAGACTTGAGTGTCCTTTCCCTTTTTCTTTTCCTCCCTTTTCTGTGTTTACCTGAGCTGCCCCCCCCCGTTACCTGCCTACTGTTGCACTAATACGTTCTTTCCACGACAGAAGTAGATGTTTTTTCACAGTGAAGGGCGACCTGTGATTCCTCTGTCTCTAGTGAGGCTCTGTCGGGTGTCCTAAAGGCTTTCCCAGCATTCACACATACTGATCTTGACACAGGCCAAGTGGGAGGAGTCTATCGCACCGTGCTGGCACTGATGGACTCTATAATGTCAGTGATGGACAGCTGGAACTGTAGGAAGAAGGAGGATTGTTGCCCACAGTGTAGCTGCCTAGTCTGCAGGAACCCACAGTTGTTTTAATGCCAAAGAGAAGCACGTGAAAAGTCGCGAACGAGCGAAATCGCGTGGGGGAAATGGGAAGCGAAGCGGCTGCACGGTACTGTACGACGCCCGGTTGTAGGTCTCCTGTCAGAGCATACCTGTGAGAGGCTGCTGCCGCTGTCTCAACGGCTCTCCGCTGTCTCTCCTCACTGTCCCACAAGCTTTCCCAGCAGGAGGGACGGCATGGTACGGTTTCCGTGTCTCCGGTCCGTGTGCACCTGCGTATTGTGCCATCACCCGTACCGTAGGGGGTGTATAGGGGGGCTCGGCTATGCCACACAAAACAAATTTTAGCTGCGGAACAACGGAGGGTAGAATGTGATTACGGAGCAGGTGAGGACTGATTACAGGATTCCCTTGCTGACACTGTTTCTTGTGTAGCGTCCTCTCGTTCCATATAGCTAGCCCCTCTGTGACCCCCCCGTCACCTCTCTCTCTTTTGAGTTCTCCATACTCGCCATCACCATCGTGTCACTGTTGCACCTCACGCTCCTCCTTCGTGTGACATCAAAACGAAGCCACCGTTTCACCCGGAGTGAGGTTGGGTACTCCCGCTCAGCCTGATTCACATTTCTGAAATTCGTTGAAATTGATCAGCCAAGTTGAAGATACCCAACCTTGATGTTGTGGACCACCACGCCTGCACCACTGGATGTCTGTTTGTGTGTTTGTTCTTTTGTCCACTCACCGTCTGCTGCATGGTACGCTCTCAGCCGCTGGTGCTCTCTGGCTGGTGTCTCGCTGCTGAAGGTGTCCTCGGTTTGACTGCGGGACGGCTCAGGACGTGCCGTCCATCCGCAGGGGGGGGGTCGGTGAAAGAACGTGGGACCTGAGTGTAAAGTAGAGCCCGTCTGTCTGTGAAGCATGGCCTGTCGTCTGCTCGTCGTGTCTCACCGCTCACCTCATGGTCTTCCTCTCCTGTGTCCTCCTCACCTCGTGAGCCCGCCGCCGCGTCCCCACTCGTCTGAGCGCCTCCTCTCTTTTCTCCGCAGACTCACCCACTAGTGACTCCGCTAAATCAAAGGTGAGTGTCCCCTTGTGTCCTTTTGCCCGACGCCTCCGACCTGCGCTGGATGGTCACCCCCTCGTCTCGCCCTCAGGGTTCCTGGAGTTCAGCCAAGGATCAGTGCACCCGAGACCTCCTGGTCTCCTCCATCTTCGCCGCGGCCAGCCGCAAAAGGAGGAAGTCCAAGGAGAAGCCGCAGCCCAGCAGCTCGGACGACGACCTCGACTCCGTGTTCCTCAAGAAGGAGGTCCCGGGTCAGAAGCCGACCGCCCACCACCTCCTCCAGGCCGACGTTCCGGGCCGCCCCGGCCCCGACGCCGCGCCGCTGGCGCGAGCCGAAGAGAGGAAGGAGAACGGGCGGGCGGCGGAGCTCGCTCCCAAAGCGAAGAGAGAACACCGAAAGTCCCTTTTCCTGAAGGACGCGACCCCGCCCAGACACCTGTCGCCGTGCCCCTCCCCAAACATCTACCAGCCGGCTCCTCAGGGGAAGTCGTCCTCGTCCGACGCCCCGTCCCAGTTCGACGAGAACACGTCCGACCTGGGCACCATGAGCTCCGGGGCGTCGGTGCCGCGCTCCAGACCCAAGAAGTGGAGCGCGGGGATGTCCGCCGAGCTGGCGGCGGGCGCCTGCCTGGCCCCGGGGTCGGGGGGGTCCGCCGGAGCGGAGGTGAGCTCCATCACCTCCGACTACTCCACCACCTCCTCCATCACCTTCCTGACGGGGGCGGAGTCCGGCGCGCTCAGCCCGGAGCTGCACGGCGGCGAGGAGGCAGACGACGAGCGCAGCGAGCTCATCAGCGAGGGCCGGCCCGTGGAGACGGACAGCGAGAGCGACTTCCCGGTTTTCGCCCCGGACGGCGGGAACAGCCAGTCCACGCCTCGCTTGGGGGGGAGCCTGGAGAAGGGCGAACCGCGGGGAGAAGCGGAGGGGGGCGCGGCGGGAAAGCTGGAAGCCCGACGCCTTTTCCCCACGCAGAGGATGATCGACTGCGACACGCTGTCCAGGCGGTGGTCCCTCAGGCAGAAAACGGACAGCGAATCCTCGGTGGAGGGCCCGACGGCGGCGGGGGAGGGGGGCGAGGCCAAGGCGGAGCCCTCCACGCGGCTCTCCCGGGTCCTGGGGGTCATCAAGAAAGGCCGGTCCACGAGCAGCGTGAGCTCGTCCTCGCGCAGCGAGTCGGAGCGGCAGGACGCGGCGTGGCACCTCAAGATCACCGAGCGGCTCAAGCTCAGGCTGCGCACGTCCGCCGACGACATGTTCGCCCAGAAGAACCGGACCCCGGACGCCCGCGGGAAGAAGAAGAACATCCGGCGGAGGCACACCATGGGCGGGCAGAGGGACTTCGCCGAGCTGGCCATCATCAACGACTGGCGGGAGCAGGGCGGCGAGGACCAGACTGCCGAGCTGTCGGCCCTGGACCGCCTCAAGCCCAGGTGCTCCTCCCAGGACTTCTCCATCCGGGACTGGATCTCCCGAGACCGCTGCAGGGGCTCGGTGTCCAGCGTCGAGGTGGCACCCAAGGCCGTGCCTGAGGACGACCGCCAGGAAAGCCGGGACGCCGCCGATGCCACCGCCGCGTCGGAGGGGGCGCGGGCTCCCGCGGGGGAACACGTCAACGGCGGGGGGCCGCAGGGTAAAAACAAAGGCAACCTCGGGGTGGACCCTCACCCACACAAACTGTCCGGAGCCCAAGTGGTCCGCTCCAGGTTTTACCAGTATCTGTGAAACGGCCAAGTCTTGTCCTGTTTGGTGAAGGAGCCAATGCTCCAAACGTACGAATGGTTACTGCACAATATTTTTTCTACAAATATACTATATGTATCTACTGTAAATACTGTGTATAGGCGGTTTTCTTACTGAAACAAGAAGGACGGGACGTTAACGTGGTGGCCAGGGCGGAAGCGGAGCGGACTGAAGAGCCAACGGTGGGCGGAGGAGAGGAGGAGGAGGAGGTTCTTCCTCTGATAATCGGTATGAAGAATGTATCTCTGTCTTTGGACTTTAAAAATACGAGTTTGTGTCGCCTGTACTTGAAGCGTGCGGATGTATGGGAGGGCTGCTTTCTGCGCTGGGTGCTGTGGGAATGTCTGTTTTCATGGTACTGTACATCGACAACAGCCAGATATTAGCTTGACTGACTGGAGGATCAATAAAGTTTTATCAAAAAAAAAAAAAAAAGGACTGAAAACTAATGAAATGCTGATGTTATGTTGGTACAGTAGGTTTTATTTCCAAAATTTCTCCAGTTTTATTCCAAAAAAGTGAGTTTATATGTTTTTATCTGAAGAACTGAAAAGTGCCTCTGTCTTTTTTTGTTTTTCTACAGTTGTCAAAGGAGAAATTTTATAACCGTTTTTAGGAGATGACCTCATATCCATTCCAGGAATTGTGCTTTTGTGTTGTTTTTTTTTCCGTTTTTAGTTCAACATTGGAATGATCTCACGTACGTCGACGTTTATGTTCGTCACTTTTTCTCCCACTTTCTTTTTCCCTCTGTGATTTTTCAAGTGCAGTAAAATGGTTACGGCTCCTTTCGCTGGGAGAAAAAGCAGAAAATACACAACAAAGTTCTCTAAACCTGCACGAGACGATGTTTTCTGGACAGTGAACGTCTCACCTGTGACAAAACACGGGTGGAAAGCCCTCAAACACTGGAAATAAAGCATCTTTATTAGAACCTCCCCTCTTTGTCTGCCTTCTATCATTGTTTTTGTACTATTTGCTCAAGTAGTTAAGATTAAAATGTACAAAGATATGATTTTTTAAAGTCAGGGTGGTGTTTGACGTCATGTCCTGGCTTTTGTCCTTGAGGTTTATAGGAAAAGTAAAGTTATTTTCAGCCTCAGTGAAGAGAAATAATGAGGCTATATATACTCTAGAATTTGTGGCACAACTTATAAAGACAGTTGATTCATAATTATTAACCTGGATGGAACTCGTTCTAGATACATTAGCGCCATCTAATGGTAACATAGAATAATGACAACATGAGCCTGCTGAGAGACACACAAAATCAAACACACAACGATGTGTATTAGTTGTATGCATCCGTGGTCAACAAAGGGAAACCAATTAATGAATATTCGAAAATAACTGATGAACGGGAACACTTAAAAAGCGTCGAATCATGGTTTTAAAAAATAACACTGATCGATCTTTTGGATCCGTTTTAAAGTTTCGCCTCCGGCTGAGGGTGTGTCGCCCTCTAGCGGCGGCGCAACACAACTGACACGAACGACTGCACCACACTCAGAGAACAATAATTATAATTATAACCACAATAATGGACTTCACACACGGCAACTACGTGCTCACGGTGTGCAAAACAACGCGAAATAGAACAACGACACGGAGGATTTGTCGCGAAGCAACTTTAGAGCCGAGTATTTTTTGCCTTTGGCGCCACCCAGCGGTCCAATTTGGTCATAGTTTTTAATTTAACGGGCGATTTATGAACTTTAATAAAAAGTGTTTTGTTCAAGACGCGAGTTTAAGCCTCCTCGAGCAGAAGCGGAGCTTCTAAAAGGTGAAAACGAGGCTCCCACAGCGGAGCGACGGTGACGAGTTTAGTGGACGAACCGACCTGACAGCGGCCCCATTGTCGCGAGGGCCCGGGAATGCGCGCGTGACAACGATAACGAGCCTTCTCGTGCCGCGGCTGTGACGTCACCGGCCGCGGCAGTCGCGGCCGAGCGCGAGACGGAGCGGCAGCAGCGGCAGGTGAGCGCGACGACGGGCTCGGAGGTGGACGTCTTCACACCTGAGGTGAGATGAAAGCATCAAGGGACGACAAAGGTGGGCTTTGATCTCAGTCTGAATCAAGGGAAGGAAGCAGGAAGAACTGGAGGTGTGTTTAGGGGCTCAGGTGTACCTGTTTAGAGACACAGGTGTACCTCAGGTGTACCTCAGGTGTACCTCAGGCGTACCTCAGGCGTACCTCAGGCGTACCTGTGCAGCATCGACAGGTGAGGGCCGGGTAACCAGCGTCGCGTAAACAGAACCAGTCGTGCGGAGGTGACGGAGGAGCCGCTGGTGTCAGACCAGAACAACAGGTGTGGCGACACCTGAGCGCACAAAGCAGGCGACAACCCGAGCTGCCTGAGGACGGAACGCCTCCGCCGGCGTGAACGCGCAGGGCGAGCTGGCAACCATCAGCAGGTCCCATGACCGTGGTGTGACGGGGCTGTGGGGCTGTGGGAGCACTGGTTCATGGTGGGAGCACTGGTTCAGGGAGGTCATGGTGGGAGCACTGGTTCATGTGGGAGCACTGGTTCAGGTTGTGGGAGCACTGGTTCAGGCTGTGGGAGCACTGGTTCATGTGGGAGCACTGGTTCAGGGAGGTCATGGTGGGAGCACTGGTTCAGGCTGTGGGAGGACTGGTTCAGGGCCATCAGGTAGTGGGAGCACTGGTTCAGGTTGTGGGAGCACTGGTTCATGTGGGAGCACTGGTTCAGGGAGGTCATGGTGGGAGCACTGGTTCAGGTTGTGGGAGCACTGGTTCATGTGGGAGTACTTGCTCCTGTGGGAGTACTGGTTCAGGCTGTGGGAGCACTGGTTCAGGTTGTGGGAGCACTGGTTCATGTGGGAGCACTGGTTCATGTGGGAGCACTGGTTCAGGTGGTGGGAGCACTGGTTCATGTGGGAGCACTGGTTCAGGGAGGTCATGGTGGGAGCACTGGTTCAGGCTGTGGGAGCACTGGTTCAGGTTGTGGGAGCACTGGTTCATGTGGGAGCACTGGTTCAGGTTGTGGGAGCACTGGTTCATGTGGGAGCACTGGTTCAGGGAGGTCATGGTGGGAGCACTGGTTCAGGCTGTGGGAGCACTGGTTCCTGTGGGAGTACTGGTTCAGGCTGTGGGAGTACTGGTTCCTGTAGGAGTACTTGCTCCTGTGGGAGTACTTGCTCCTGTGGGAGTACTGGTTCAGGCTGTGGGAGCACTGGTTCATGTGGGAGCACTGGTTCAGGGCGGTCATGTGATCAAGGGACTCAAGCCTCTCCTGGGGGGGTCACAGGTCTTTGAAGGGGTCTTGTGTGACTCCGCCCCCCCGTCCTGAAGCAGCCATGTGGGCCCTCCCCCTCCTCCTGGTCCTCCCCCTGGCGTCCGCCCAGACGTACCACTGGGGTCCCTGCCCGACCCCCAAGGTCCAGCCCGGCTTCGCTCTCGAGAAGGTAGGAGGGGGGGCGAAACCGCCGCGGGGGGAGGGGAAGGGCGCCATCGCCCCACTGATGGCGCCGCCTCGCCAACAGTACCTGGGCAAGTGGTACGAGATCGCCAAGCTGCCCACCTCCTTCGCCCGGGGGAAGTGCATCGAGGCCAACTACTCGCTGAGGAAGGACGGGACCATCCGCGTGCTGAACGCCCAGCTCTAGTGAGTAGGGGGCGGGGCCAGCGACGAGAGGCGGGGCCTTTCAACTGAGACGCCAAACCGGTTCCCCTGAATGGAACCAGTGAAGCCTCCCAGTGGGACCAGCCCCCCCCCCCCCTCTTCGTGACTCTCGGGAACGCTGCCCGACCCGGTTGACCGACTGTCTCCCCCAGTAAGGACAAGGTCCGCTACGCCGAGGGGACGGCGGTGGTTCCCGACCCGAGGGAGGCGTCCAAGCTGGGGGTCAGCTTCTCCTACTGTAAGTCCCGTGTTCGCGCGACCGCGACCGCGTTCGCCCCGGAGTGACCCGTCCGCCCCCCCCCCCCAGTTACGCCCTACAGCCCCTACTGGGTCCTGGCCACCGACTACGCCGGCGTGGCCGTGGTGTACTCGTGCACCGACGTGCTCCGCCTCTTCCGCGTGGAGTACGCCTGGATCCTGGGGCGCTCCCGCGTCCTGCCCGCGGACACCGTGTACTACGCCCAGGAGCTGCTGACCAGCGAGGGCGTCGACCTGTACCGGATGAAGGCCACGGACCAGAGGGGGTGCAAGGACGACTAGGGCCCCCCCCCGAGGGGCCCCGGGGGGCCCCCCACCTCGTGTTTATCCCGTTAATAAAGTTCTGACTCTGAACTGGTGGTGAGGCTTTTCTGTCCACGGGGGCGCGCCGCCTAGTGGCGAGGGTGAGGTACTGCGCATGCGTGGTTGAGTGAATTTGGGTTTTTTTTTTTATCAGTTTTGTTACGAGTTCACTTTTTTTTTTTTTTTTAAATCAGAGGGAATTCACAGAGAAAGCAGCTTTAGACGAGAAATTAGGAGCAGATTCTGATTATTTTTAGGCTCCTAGGGGACGGTTTAGTTTGCTCACACACCCCCGACAACACCCCTGTGCGCGCGTGTGTGTGTGTGTGTGTGTGTGTGGGTGTGTGTGCACGTGGGCTGGGGTCCTTCCTCCTCCCCAGACTTCAGTCAACCAGCAGAAGAGAAGCAACTCTGATCGGCTGCAGGGCGACGTTTGCAGGTGAACCTTCGGCAGATTTTATTCCTTTTTCTTTCTTTCTTTCTTTCTTTTTTTTTTTTTTAAATTTTCCTGAACTGATTTTTCGTTTTTGCCGCTGCTGACCGACGCTCTCGCCGGTAGACGATGAAGATGAAGCTGCTGCTCCTGCTCGGCGCCGTCCTCTGCCTCTGCGCCCTCCGCGCGAGCGGTGAGTGGGTCTGCTTCGAACGTGGGCGAAAACTTCCCGACGGGATAGTTTGACACGTCGATGAAACCGAACCGTGAATAAAAACCAAGATTCCGAGAGGTGACGGCGCTGCGACTGCAGGAGCACAAAGATGACTGTGTGTGTGTGTGTGTGTGTGAATATTTGGGGAAGGAGCAGGTATTCTGCACTCCTCTGAGAAAACGCTCAGTCCTCCGTATGTGAATCCCGCCTTTGTACTGTAGAAGTCTGGGAATGCTCGGGAATGTTAATTTTTTCTCTCTCTCTCCTCACAGAGGCCAGAGTCATTCCAGAAGGAGGTACTGCTCACTTTTAACACCAAATACTCACATCCCGGCATACGTGTCTGATTTAGCAGTAGATCAAAGCACATTTTACTCAAGGCTTCTCTTTGATCTCTCGTAATCTCATAGTAACGTTTGTGTCGTAGTACCTTATGATGAACCTCCAGCGGTTCCCTACTGGCCCTACTCCACCTCTGACTTCTGGAACTACATCGAGTACTTCAGGTCCATCGGCGCCTACAACCACATCAACGAGCTGGCCCGGGCCTTCTTCGCCCACCAGCACCTCGGGGACACGCTGGGCTACGAGACCAACGAGGGGCACGAGCACTGAGAGCACGCCGAGCGCCACGCGAAGAACCCTGGGACTGGAGAAAGACCAACAAGGAGATCAAAGACAAGGATTAGCTTTTGCGATTTAAAAAAAAAATAAGTAAAAAACATCAAATGTAGAACAGCTTGTAGAGTGAGAAAGTAGAATGCCAGTTGAAATTGTGTAACCTTTTATAAACATCTTTGCTCAAGTTATAAACGAATAAACAAAATTCCCAAAAAACTCAGTTCCCAAAATATAAAGATTTTCTTGCATTTCAAGACGTCAAACACGTCACGAAACCGGTCGTCGTCACGTAATTTCGCGTAATTTTTCTTTTTTTAAATAAATTCGTAGTAACGTTAAAATCGAAAGTCACGTTTTTAAGAGCGGACTAAATGTCCGGGCCGTGGAAGCAGCCGAGCCCATTTCAGTGCAGCACGCGGGTGTCTGGATTACATCCGGCCAGCTAACAACAACAACAGCAGCAAAAACATCGTTTTTCCGAAGCGAAGCGGCTCCGAAGAGGCGAGAATGAAGCCGGCGGTGGACGAGATGTTCCCCGAGGGGGCCGGGCCCTACGTGGACCTGGACGAGGTCGGTGCGGGGCCAGGAGCCGACTTTAATCACTCGAAACAAAGTGTCCGAGAGAGCGAACCCGGAGTGGATTAAACACCTCAAACCCCCTCAGGCTTCAGTTTAAGGCCTTTAAATCACGTTTAAACCCCATCCTGCTAGATTAAAGACCACTTTACTCTTGCACTAAATGCACTAAATGCCTGAAATGCGACAGTGTTCAGAGGGGGTGTTTGATTAAAGGTTACTGAGGTGATCTCCAACGATTTATTAAATCTAAAATGTTCTGGTCGAAATTATGACCTTTGTGTTGTTGGGTTCGACCCAGTTATAATAACACGATTATAAAGCAATATTTAAGGCAAAAGATTATAAACTGGAATCATAAGTGCACCGTCGGACACTCAAATTAGGGGGTTCTCATTTCGTGTGGTTTTCAAATATACTTGATTGTTTTTCGTGTATTTTAAGCGGTTTGATACTCGTTTAAAAACCGACCCGTTCACATAAGGCAGTGGTTCCCAAACGGGGGGGCGGGGCCCCTAAGGGGGGCGCTGTGGAACCGCAGGGGGCCGTCAAAGGATCTGCTTTATACTCCAGTCCAGCTTAAACAGTAAAAACTGGGGAATTTAAATCTGTACGGATGTGTTCGTATTCTTAGAAAGAAAACGTTTATATATTATTACTTTTATTCAAACCAAAGAAGGCGCGATTGATTTGGGGTGGGTGGGTGTGGCGGGCTTACGATGTTCTTATGTCATCAAAGGGTGGCTTTAAAAAAAAGTTTGGGAACCACTGACGTCAGAGATGACGGAGCTAACACGAGAGGAAGGTCAATGACGTCTGGTGAAGCGCTGATACACTGTTGTGTGTGCCGTGTGTCGCAGGCAGGGGGCAGCAGCGGCCTCCTGATGGACCTGGCAGCCAACGAGAAGGCCGTACACTCCGACTTCTTCAACGGTAACCGGCCTGTTTTCATCCCCGCTGTGCGACCAGAGCACCCGGCTCAAGCTCCAGAACAACCAGAGTGACGCGCACCCACCGGGCTCCAACGTGGAGACACCCTCTTATCGGCGTCACTGCCTCACTCGGAAGTACTCCGACAGACTCTGGGCGACACCAGACTCCACGAAATCCATCAGATTGTTTCGATAAGTGGGGAGATTTAATGGTAAAGTGGTGGGGATGAAGATCCCGGCCTCACAAACGCCCAAATTATTTTCGAAAATCGCCACCGAGACCCCGGGTCTGCGAGGGAATGCGCCAGAGACACTCCGTCTCCCGCTCGCACACACGCGCAAACATCAAGTTCATCTCCGTTCTGTCCCGCAGCGCCGGCTGTGGGCAGAAAACAGTTTTTCGCAGCAGCGCATGACCTAGAAAGAAAAGAGCTGATTGTTAAAAGAGGGAGGAGAAGGGAAAAGAGGAGTGGAGAGGAGGATGGTAAAGTAGGTTTATGGCTGCTGTCAGACTGAAACCCAGCGGGGAACCTCGCCAGTTAGCTGCTTTAAAGCGCGCGCGCACGTGCACACAGGCACACACACACACTACACACACACACACACACACACTCACAGGCTCGCTTGGCTGGCGTACAGCACCTCATACCTTTGGCAGTTCCCTGAGAGCCCCTCATGCTAATGAGCGCGTTGGCGTGCTTTAATGTCACCGATATTCTGACCTACGGCGAGCGAGTCACCGTAATGGTTTTTCATGTCGCCGAGCCCCTCCATGTGACACTAATGTGACTCTTTGACAACATGCTGTCGGTTGTGCTGAAATCATTTAAGAGCATTTAAGGGGGAGCAGAGGCAGGTAGCGCCGGCTCTTTGATTCCTCCGACCCTGACTGCGTCTCCTTCACACGTGTAAAGTCCAGAAAGTCGCTTTACGTGATAAAAACGGAGGCTCTTGCAGCCTTCGGCGCGGCGTTTGATGTTGCAGGGAGTTATGGGTAGCCGGGGGGCCCTGTTGGCTATTAATGTGTATGTTTTAGCTCATTAATGCAAATAGTTTATGGCCTTTACTCCATATGAGAGGAGATTCTGGGACATAAAACAAGTGTAAATGCAGTTAAATGAATGATAAATAAAAGTGTGAAGCCAGTTTTTATTGGTGCCAACTGTGTTCTAGTGGCGTTTGAGGGGACGCTCAGGGTTCTCTATGTAAGAAAATCCAAATAAACCACTCTTAAACCCGGATTCTAACCTTCCTGCCTTGTTTTTTTTCTCTACACCTGCAGATTTCGAGGATCTGTTTGATGACGACGACCTGCAGTGACGACAGCCTGCACTTCTGTGTTTATTAGAGATGAGAACCGTCTTATTGTGTTATCTGTTCTGAAATAAAGGCTTGTTTTTACAAAAAAAAAAGACCATGGAGGTGGACCAGGTGTCTGCAGATTCTGAGAATCCCTCACATTCCAGCTGTGGAGAAAATTATGAGTATGGTTTTGCCGCTGTCGTGTTCGAATCTGCTCCGGAGCCGGATTGCAGGTTTGCGAGCTCCGTGAAACACCTGTTGGTCGGCGGTAATTACATACGAGATACTTCGCTGCAGTGAGCGCGGCTCGGACGCGATGGGACCTGACCAGAGCTGAAAAATGTGGAAAAAAAAAAAAAAGATTACAGAGCAAATGAAGCATTTTATTCAGGCGGCAGCTGTAAAAGAGGAAAAGGTGAAGGAGGAGGCGTCACGGGGCAACGAGCACTTTCAGGCTCTTTGGTTTTCAGTTAAGAAGGTACTTCACAAACAGCACGTTTGACCGTCTCTGTTCACGCGTGTGTGCTGCACAACGCTGCCTGACGCCCAACATCACCCCTCCAACGCAGGCCTCGCCGACCTGCAACCAACAGGACCGTAAAGTCCAACAGCTTTCAGCCAGGCATCAACACAGAAGAATATTTAACACTGGGACTCAGCTTGGCCCAAACCAAACACTTTTACTACGAAGGCCAATTAAATCCTCCCCTGTAGAGGAATTTCATAGACCGCCGCGTGTCATAAAGGAAAATCACAGGTCCAATGTGCTGATACTGCATCTCTCACATACACACACACACACACACACATTTCCTAAACCCACAAAAATCAGAGTATGTGCGTCGTACAACATGCCCAAGCACAGTTAAAGCGAGGAGGAAACTGTAGATTAACAAATTCTTCATGTGCAGACCAGCTGTTTCTGAGTGTGTGTGTGTGTGTGTGTGGTGGGGGTGTCAGAGGGTGGGTGGTTTCACCCCCTGAAAGTTGCCTATGTGGCACCTCCGCGCTCCTTCATTGTTTCCTGATGTTTTCTTGGTCTGCTGCTGCAGAGTTAAAGTTCGTGTATTCACAAGTGAACCTGATGTTTAATTACTGGAGGAACATTAAGAAAACGATGTCTTCAGAAAATCTCTTTTCACAGGTGTCAGATGAGGAGGAACATCTGGACTCACCTCAGTTAAACCGTCGCAGCCATCGAGTTGGTCGCCAGTTTTACGTGAGCGACGAGAAGAACTTTAACGGTTTATCTCGAAGGCCAACGCTGATGACTGGTGACGCTTGTTGGGGCAGCACCTTAGGGCGGGGCACGTTCTCCCACTGGAGGGAACGATGAAAAGAGACAAAGGGAAATAAGATTAAAATCAAAAACTGAAGAAAGTCACTGTTGTGTGTGTAAGTGGGGGGGGGGGTCTGATGATTACTGGTAGGACACCCCCATCCAGCCAGCCCGCCTGACTAACGCTCAAGCTCTGCCATTAACTTCAGCCCTCCTGATTGGTCGAGACTCTGTGGACTCAACCACTCGGGTGCCTTGTTAGGGCGTGTACGACCCCCCCCCTTGGATGGGCCCTGTTTGTGTTTTTGTGCAGGGCCCTTAATGAACGCCTGTCGCACGTGTCTGGTTTAAAACCCACGCCCGATCCCCCCGGCAGGGCAGTCAGTCAGAAGGGCTGCAGGGACCGGGCTCACATCTGGATCTGCAGACGGAGACAACCGGTAAGGGGAGGTCCGCATCCCAGCTCTGGGGTTCTGCCGGAGTTCCAGGGTCAGGTTCACGACTCCTCCTCGCGCACCTGGTTGTGTGGAGGACCGGCGGGGGTCCTCGCAGCAACACGTTCGTCCGAAGCCTCCGGATCAGAGTTCACACGGCGGGGTTGTCTTCAGCAGCCCCTCCAGCCGCTCGCAGGTGTGACTGGAAACCCAACGCCACGGTCTCACTTTCCCTTCTCTGCCTTTGTTCTTCCGCAACAGACAACCAGGTGGAACCATGGCTGCAAGCAGGAGAACCGGTTTCTCCGGTGCGTTCGTGGCGGTGCTGCTGGTAATGATGCTGCTGCCCGGTGAGTCCAGCGGTGTCGCCGTCTGAGGGGATTAACCTGTGAAATTAGAATATTTTCACTTTAAACATCATTCCCAGCAGGTGCTCGAAGGTCTGAGGTGAAATATAAATAGATTAAGTAAAAACACTCCAGCTCAGTAAAAATCCCCCGTTGTTGGAGGGTAAATGCTGGCCTCATTGTTGCGGTTTCTGCTCTGCGTGTGTGTGTGTGTGTGTGTGTGTGTTAAGTGATTTAACCATATTTTGTCTGTTATTTCTTGCGTTACTCCTAAACGAACAGATTTGAACAAACAACCCCCCCCACCCGAACTTGAGATGCAATCAGCATTTCAAGGTTTCTTGATGTGGAATTGTGTTCACAAAGTTTTCTGTCCTTCCTGAGACCTGGGTATCGTTGTCATGACAAAGCAGGGCGGCGTTTCCATCTTCTGGTTTAACCAAAATTTGCTCAGGTATTCTGCAACGGCTAAAATCGTTAAAAAGTGGGCGAGGCCGGACTTCCCATCATTTCTGCTTCTGTGAGAAATTAGTACCTGTCAGCATCGCCCCCCCCCCTCCTCTGCAGCAGGGATGTTTCCAGATGTGCCCGCCGGCTTATTTTACAGGCTCGTAAAAACAGCAGAGCGGATACACTGAGACAGTACCATTTAGCCCACCCTCCTCCTCCTCCTCCTCCTCCTCCTCCTCCTCCTCCGTATCGCTCCATCACCTCAGGTTACCTTCACTTCTGTCTGATTTCTCTGGCCCTGCGTGCCTGCGACCACGCGCCACATCACTCTCCCGTCCTGAGAAGCTTTGATGGCGTAATAAGGACGCTGCAGTTCTTTTTCCTGTCACACTTCATCCAACCCTGAAGAATCCCCTCCGGATCGCTCCCTTTTAAACCCGTCATCTGTTTCTCCTCTTCTCATCTCCTCCTGTAAGGCATTAACACCCTTTCCCCGCAGAGATGAAAGGCGGCGGGAGTCGGGGTCAAGCAGCGCCCGAATATGTGTGTGTGTGTTAGCGTTTGTGGTGCTCTGAAAGCGCAGCGTGAGGCTCGCCGTTACGGGCTGGCCAATAAAATCTACAAAGCACTTCAAACGGGTAATTATCCCTGTTTGACTTAATGAGCCATACGTTCCCATAAGAAAGGTTCAAGGTCATGTTTTGAAACATTTTACTGATGAAATCTGATCCTGTACATTTTAGATTAAATTAATGTCAGGCGTATAGGACACCTAACAAGAAGCTACATGGTCCACATCAATGAGAAAGAAAATGGGGTTTTCCAGGAAAAGCAATGCGGTATAGTTGGACGTCATTTCTAGAACACACCAGAGCCCCCATGAAGAGATCGAAATGTGTCTGATGAAGGTCAAAGGTCAAATTTCAGAGCTGACCATGACCTCAACATTCTTCCATTATTACTTTCTTAGAATTCCTGTCTGCTGGACCAATAACCCAGAAGAAGAAAAGAGACGGTAAGTGTGATTTCCATGCAAGCAACCTATTAGTCAATTAACGAAGCTACAGTCAAACCTTTAAAAAAGGCTTTTCAATTGGGAAAGGTCATGACATCCCCGAGTTCGCCGTTATGAGCCGTGAAATTTCTCTGTTTCTGGCCTGAAGTTGGTGAAAGCATCCGCGAGAAATCGGCCATGGCAGAGTCTCATAGAAGGCTGATCCGAAACCGCCGGAACATCAGCTGGTACAAGCAGCATTCCGACTTCTGGGCGTGGTACAAGTACTTCACTGACAACGGAAACCAGGAGGCAGTGAGTAGGAACGCGCCTGCAAAGTTAGATGACTTAAATCTCCAACTAGAGGATTGTACAGTAGAAACCAAGGGGGTGGAGCTATTGAACTATGACCCATGATATACATGATGATAGCTCATTTATCTGATTAAAACCGTACTCATCAGATTAACGCACTCGTTAACTCACAGGTTGAAGAGATGGATCGCATCTACCTGGCCTACCTCCAGAACAAGAACCGCGTGGAGGCGCGTCGCTCCTACAAGGCATACCTGCGCCACCTGGGGGACATCTACAAGTCCTGCGCTGACTCAGAAGACCCCAACTGTGTTGCTTCCCAAACCTCCAGGCCCCAAAAAAAGCCAGAGCCCCCCAAGCCTGCACCAGTAAAAACCTGTGACCCCACTAAAGATGCCTACTGCCTGTATGCTGCTTTGGTCCAAGGCAAGAGCCCGTACTTGCCCCTGGTTCTCCCGGTTGCCACACCTGCCCCTGCACCAGCACCAATAAAGAAGGCGCCTGCCCCTCAATCCGGGTACTTCTATTATTCGCCATCGTTGGCGCCTTTCCTGTCGAAGGTATGCTTTAGCCCTAACATAGTGGAATGTTTAGACAATGTTTCTGAAAGTCACCAAAAATGCTGTTTCATGTTCTCCAGGAGCAGAAGGCTGAGCTGCTGCGCATCTGTGCTGCTGATGACGTGGAGTGCCTGCAGTATCATCTGAGAGCGGCTTATGGTTATAAACCATCTGCTGGGCCGCTGCCTTCCTACGCTCACCTCGGATGTGACCCAAAGAAAGACCCTGAATGTAAACCCCAAATGGTCCAGAAAGCCCCCTCTGGTCTGTACCTGCAGTACCCCAACTGTGATCCAATCCGGGACCCACTCTGTGCCTACGCTGCCTCCCTAGTGGTATGATTCATAAAATATCTATATTTGATTTTTTTTTCCCTTATTCATGACTTGATGTCTCTTCTGTGTTCCTTCAGGCACAACGTGCGCCCAAACCCCCTGCTGCAGCTGGCCCTGGATCCTGCAATCCTCTTTTTGAGGATGGCTGTAACCCCCTCACTGCCACTAAATTTGCCACTCCCCCAGAAGCTTACAAAGGCAAGGAAAGCGACGAGGCTGCTGCCCTTCGCGCTGCCCCTCCAGCAGCTGAGCAGCACCAAGACCCCTATGCTATGTTTAGAGATGCAAACAGGATAGCTGACCCCTACGCCATGTACCGCCAGGCCAGTGCTTCAGATTCTGCTCCAGCCAATGACCCCTACGCCATGTACCGCCAGGCTATTGCCGCAGCTTCTCCTAATGCCAATGACCCCTACGCCATGTACCGCCAGGCTAGTGCTCAGGATTCTCAAGCTAATGACCCCTACGCCATGTATCGGCAGGCTAGTTCTTCAGATTCTGCTCCAGCCAATGACCCCTACTCCATGTACCGCCAGGCTATCGCTGCAGCTTCTGCAAGTGATAATGACCCCTACGCCATGTACCGCCAGGCTAGTGCCGCAGCTTCTGCAAGTGATAATGACCCCTACGCTATGTACCGCCAGGCTAGTGCCGCAGCGTCTCCCCCAGCAAATGACCCGTATTCCATACTGCGTCGATTCATGACTCAAGCTCAGGGGAATGACCCTTACGCTCCACGTATGGAGGGTGCTCCAGAGTCCAACCCCAACGACCCCTTCTCTGCGATGCGCGAAGCAGCAGGCAGTTTGCATCGCCAGCGTCCTTCTACCCCGTGGCAACAGACCCTATTCTCTGCTCCAAATTATGAAGAGCCTGCACAAGAGGCACGCCACCCTCTGGGCCCTCCGGGTAAAACCAAGGAAGGTTATGACTGCTTCATTGGCTATGATCGTGATTGCTTCCCTGTGAAGCCTACTGAGCCCCGCTCTGGAGTTCACCGCCGTATTCCCTACCCTGCTGAAGCCTATGAGCCCCACCTGAATGCTGATGGCACTCGCAATGGCGTCCTGGAGCCTACCAACCCACACTGCGACCCTGAATATGATCCAGACTGCCGCCTACGCCGCTACGAGACCGAGCAGACCAAAGCCGACCCCAAGCCGGAACATCATGCTGAAGAGGACCACAGCCAGGCGGCTGCAGAGAAGACTGAGCAACAGGAGCAGGACCAGTATGAGGCAGAACCCTACCAGAGTGGCCAGGAGGAACCTCACATGTCCTACCAGTCACAGGGTATGCCAACCCTCCAGGACATCCTGAGGCGCTACGCCGACCAATTTCCTGAGCAAGACGATCACAGATCTTATGCAGATGGCTATCGCAAGAAATAAGACACAAATCCGTGGACATGAATACAATCCTGTGTGTTCCTCTATCTTCCCCTGGCTGCCTCGAGCAGCACACAGTCCATCCTTTTTGGACCAGATGTGGGACATAAGTCTATGGACCTGATAAGCAAATACATGCACACACATCTGCACACTACTTGAGGCTGTCGCAGCCACGTGTGTCCCAGTCGCGTTTTCACCTTTCGCTTTTGCCTTGTCGCTTTGGCTTACCGCTTTCTCCCTGAAGCCACTCAAACGTTTGCCGACTCTTATCTTTGCTTACACACGTCTCAGATTTGTTTAAAGATTTGTTGCTTTTTTTTTTGTCAGTGATGGATTATGTCATGTTTTTATTATGTGCTAATAAAAAGCTCTCAAAAGCCGCTTTGGAAATTTATTCACTTATAGGGATCGGTGAGGAAAATGCGCTTAACTTCGAAGAAGGTTTGGGATTGCACCACCTATTGGCAAAGGTTGTCAAGTCCTGCCAACCTCCGTCTAGGTGCTATCGTTGCCATAAAGTGTACAAACATACAAAATTCCAGAGATTCATCCATCTCCCCTGGACACACGTCTGACTCGGGAGGGCAGAACATTAAAGGAACTGTGTTGAACCAAAAACAAGTTGAACAGAAAAGTGTTTTTTTTGACCCTCTCCTTTACCCTCTGGTGACCCCTTCGCTGTGCCAAAAACAGGCGCAGCGTGAGTGGTGGTCACGGTGAGCGGAGGCTTAACATTATCGATCGACAGGAGAAACCCTTCAGATGTCCTGAGGGGAGCTCGGAATCCAGACGGTTGGAGGAAAAACGTCGACCAACAGTTAAGATGCCTCAACTGTAAATCAGTCCGGCCGTGCGACAGAAAACGAAGCAACATTCATTTCAGGACCTTTGCGTTAATTAAATCCATCAGACGCGGTTCCCAAATGCCAGAGAGTTCTCAGATAGCAGAAATTAAAAAATGTCAAATCTGACAAATGATGACCTTATGAATGAAAAGATGTTGAAACAAACGGCTCTTTCTGGAAAGTTAATTGCGTGTTCTGTGATGACGTTTATCACTTCCTGCCAATAAATAAAAACAATGCAATCTTAAAAATTAATTAGCACCACCTGAAAGTCATGTCAGTAGCGCAGGATGAACGCATGGTGGATTTTAACAAGCAGGGGCACAAACCAAAGCGCCACCATTGTGTTTTGTTGGAAATGAAAATGCCTACGAGTGATGAGAGTAAATTGGGTCACTGTGCATTCTTCAGCTCTGCTTCCTATCAGTGTCCCTTTAATCTGATAGTTGTTCTGTAGGGGGCTTTATCAAATCAACTTACTGATGATATCAAAAGGCACAAATATCTGAGGTCACCGCGGGCGAACAAAAGCTTCCAATGGGCCACGCCGAAGCACAACTTTATCTTCATTATAATCTACTGAAAGATGGCCAACTTTTGATGTCACAAACAGTTTTAGTTACAAAAGACTGACTTACATTAACATAAACATTATCATCTAACCTGAAGCAACGTGTGCCATATTTCCCACATCAAAAGAGAGAGACATTCAAACAGATACAATTAAACTGTAAAAGTACAGTGAATCTGCCCTGTTTGTGTGGCACGCAGCAGATTATTAACATCACATCCCATAATCTGACACTAAACCGCAAGTCATAATTAAAGAAAGTAAAGTTATCAAGGCGGATCTCTGGAATTCTGCAAACACAATGTGGGGATTAAGAGGCTGAAAATACAGATTTGAATGTGTCAATTCAACAGCATGCGCCCCTTCGATGGTTTAATTCCATTTTCTGTAAACCGGCATGTTCGAGTTCATCAAGTCATCCAATAAGCCACAATTTCAGGGGGAATTGATTAGACAAACAGGCTTGTTAAACCCGTTATAAATGTTAATGTGTGTTGGGAAAACCCAAAAGCTTTTTATCCCCGTCGTCTGCGTCACACATCCAAGTGGGATTTATCTGTCAGTTACAGTCCCAGGCCCACACACACCATTATTAGTTGATAAACTATACACAGGTACAGTATGCATCCATCTGTAATGAATGCACCTAAATTAATTCAAATGAAGGCAGAGAGTGTTGGGATTTTTTTTAAATCACAAATAAAAAAATCTGTTTTAATACATTTTATGCCAGTTCAAACAGAACGCGGCTGACTCTGCAGTTAAAAACCTGTTCTTGCTCATGACTGACGCATGCTGTTATTGAACTAAATAAAGGGCCCAAACTGGAGTTAACTGGATTTTTGAAAACAGCTGTCTGTTGAAAAAAAAAGAATAGAGTGAAAAGTGACAATTATGTTAGGTTTAGAACAAGAACCTGTCGAGGAGGAGTGTGTTTGGCCCCCCTGTGCTCGGACCTGAAAAGTTGAGGCTGCTGAATGAAAGGACGGCCCCAGCGGACCGATGAGCAGATGCGCCGCAGCACATGCCAAATCCAACATGCGAAAACGGCTGAACTTTTCCTCCCGCCTCTCTGAAACGCTGATCCGTTTATATTTCCGGACTTGTTTCACTACGCTGTCAGCGCTACGTTTGTGGTCATCGCTTCAATCGGAGAGGGGTCGAGGGGAGTCCGAGTCAGCGCTTTTCTCAGCAGATTTACAGACCGCAGATCTGCAGGATTAGACGGCAGGAGTCCACGTGCGAGGGGATGCGAGTTACCTCCAATATTCAGTGTTTCTCCTCCATCTTTTTTGCATCCAGGCTTTTTATTCTCCGTCAAGACGCTGAAGATCTGCACGGTTCCACAGCCCTTCATTGGCATCTCAGAGAAGAGCCTGGAAACGCTCTTCCACCAAACTATGCTGACAACTTTTACACTTTACATGTGAAGTTGTAATGTACATGTAAGAAGTTAGAAGGTACCGAGTTCAACAGCACTGATCCAGTTTTGTTTTTTTAAGGATTTTTTAGAGTTTATCATCAGAAAATTGGAAACCTCAAATGAATAAATTATCAGCAAAACAATTCATCCGTGCCATCCAACAACTCTCCGGAGAATCGAGATGATTGAATGTTAAATGAATCGCAAGTTCCACACAAACAACCTGAGCGTAGTTTTCCGTCACTGCAGATAAATGGAGGAATATCTGTCTGGGGAACAGGGTGGCGAACAGAGGGCCACGTTCTCGGCTGTCTGGAGAGAACAGTTGGAGTTTGTTTGCCAACCCGGGCAAAACTTCCACGTTCATTCCTCTCCTTTAGTTTTGACTTTGACTGAAATTTAAAGATTTAAAGTGAGGATAAGAAAGCCAACAACAGACAACTGAGCAGATTACTGAGCTAATTCCACGCAAAAGGTCAGGAATGACATTTCTAGCCTTTTTATCCACCTCCTGTTCAGAAGTTAGGAACTCCGAGAACGCCGAGGGGCCACATGAGCCGCAGTCCTCCTCGGCTTGTTTTTGAGAAAACAGATGAGGAAGCGCGTGAGCCCCCGAGGAGCTGAACGCCAGATTGACACACGCCAGCAGGCTTTACCGTTCCAAATCGCTGAGCGCGACTACACGCGATCCCTCCTTACACGTCAGTGGGATCAGCTGGCAACACGGACATCCAACGAGGGGAAAAAAAGGAGACCTTTATGTAATCTTAATAAAAATAAAGCAGCTTCATTACTCTGTCGGAGCACTCCGCTAAACGATACTGACATTTGGCAGGTATAGGATCTGGACTAAACATTAATGGCCTTCACGAGACCATGAATGGTCTTCACGAGAGTGTTACTTAAGTGTTCCCTGTTCTCTTATCCAATTAATATCAAATGTCCTAGAAGAATCTGTGTCCTCACGGCACGCTGCCTTCACAAACGTGCACAATAGACAAGCTCGCCCTGGCCCTGGATGACGCAGATAGCTGTCCAGATTCTGCTGTGGAGGCAGTGACATGTTCCAGAGTTGTCTCTTTTGAAGAGGTTCCATATACGGGTGACGGTGAAGTCTGGCTCTCGTCTTTGACTGGGGACTAAAGGCTGGATTAAAAGTTCTGCACAAACAGTAACAGTAACTCACGACATGCCAGAAAACACTCTTGATCCCCCCCTTTGTTCGTGTCTTTCACTCTTTCATTATTCAGAAATTAATTCAGCCCTGTGTGTTTCTTGAGGGCCCTCGGAGGGGAGCAGCATGGCACGGTTGCCATGCTTCAACCGAGTTGTCGTGGCAACCTTGGCGTGATCGATGTCACTGACTTCCACTGTCGCCTCGGCAATGCCCCGGTGTTTATCTTGCCAGCGTCTCACTGAGCATCTAATACATCATCTGGCCACTCCAAACGTGTGCTCTCTAACAGCACGTCTGTTTTAAAAAAAAAAAAACCTGGTTAATATTTAAACACCGTCTGGCGTGTGATCACCTACTGTGGTTTTAAAAAACCTTTAAATACAGTTTGGAGGTAATTGTTTTCGAAAGTTCAATGAAATTTATGAGGACTATTTTCAAGCAGTAAAAACAACAGTGAGGCATAAATATCCCGGCTCTACATTCAATAGCGGTCCACCGAGGATACATTTAGATTTCCTGGTCTGATGGGACCAAATTTCAGGATTTTGACTTCAGGTTTCTAAGTGTGTTGTTTGGAGGAAACCAGTCACCACTCATCAGATAGCTGGTATCATAGCTGCAGTGAACCATGGCGAGGCCAGCATCAGGCTGTGGGGGGGGGTTTTCAGCAGCTGGGACAGGGAGATTGGTCATGGTTGATGAAAGGCTGTTTCAGAGCACTCAGGTCCTCAGACAAGAGGAGTTTCAGAGGGACGACCCGGGGACCTGAATAAATCAATCATCTCTGGAGAGAGGAAATATGTCCAATCCCCATCCAACCAGACAGAGTTTGAGACTAAAAAAAAAAAGACAATATATCCCCAAATCCAGATGTGCAATGTACTTGTGGTATCGTATCGAAGAAGACTGGAGGTTGTAAAAGTTGCAGAGGGTGTTTCAACAGAGCAGAGGTCTGAATACTGATGTCAGTGTGATATATTAGCCTTTTCTCTCAAAAACATGTTCAAAAGTTTCTGAAATTCTTGGTTTTACCTGGTCATTTGGGGGTAATGAGAGTAGATTGATGATGATTATAGCGTGAGAAAAACTTTTTAACTTTGGAGAAGCTGCAAAAGAGCAAGGACAGAGCAGACACAAAAGACTGCTCTAAAAAGTAATTTTCCATTTTCCATGGCCCTTTTCTCAGGTCACAATCAGCCGCTCACAGATTTTTAGTGAGACATCCACAAAGATTAAACCAAACCTGAAGCAGCCATTCGGCTCTGCACAGACAAACCTCTGACAAACATTGACCACTAACTTGGTGGAGCTGTGTCAGACCTCCCAGCCAACTACGTCCACCTTAATGAGCCTGTGTTTGACTAAAGGTGAGAAACAAATCCGTTGAAGTGTGGAGTCCGTTTACGCCATCATTTGTGGTGGGTGCGGACTCGAGGGACCCCCTATTTTAGTCTTAGCCAACACTAAAGAATGAGATGAAGGTTCTCAAGAAGAGATCAATCTAAATCCTCTTTCAGCGGCTAATTGCTCACACTAGAACATTTAATGCTGCGGTTAGTTCCGGCTAATTTAAATGTTAATCTCCCAACGTTGTAACATACCCAATATCTCAGAGAGAATTCCTGACCTGTAACTTCCATAAGCGAAGAGAAATGAAGGAACAGCATATCGGAAAAGCCCGGTGGCTGTGGTGCAAATACATTGGGCTAGTGACCACATCTGGAAAAAAAGTCCTCCACCAAGGGTTACATGAGGTAAAGAGAGAGAAAAACTACATGATTCATTGGCCTTTCTCCTGTGACATGCAGGGAGAACATGCATTAGCTAGGTGTTATGGTGTCTGGCATTTTGAGAGACTCACAAAGGAAGGAACATGAACACTGTTGGGTCTAATGAGGCAAGTGGGGGGTGAACTTTGAGCCCATATGCCATGAACAGGGTTTGTTTTTTTATCAAAACCTACATTAGATGTGCATGGATGTCATTGCAGGCAGGAAAATATCACCATACAAATGTAAATTAATGAGTTGTGCTGATTATCCAAGAGCTGACGTCAGTCCGAAGTCAGCACACTGAACACTCATGTGGGTATTTGCATGGTTTCCATGAGGCAGCAATACTTATATCATCTGCCTAAATGATCACCCTCTTCAAACCCTGAGGAGTGTCAAAGGTCAACCTTTATTCAATAGGTGCACGGTCATTAAAATGACCTACATAGGTGCTTTTTTCTTCGCAATGCATACCGCCATTCATCACTTCCTTTTGGCACATACCTCAAAGAAGTGGGTCCACAGAGACTCTTTTATACTCAATCAGCAGCCAGGTGAAGAGAACAATAGCGATTCCCGATTTTAGACAAAATTTACAGCCACAGCAATGATTTTACATCACTAAAGGTAGCATCTTAACAACGTCCCTGTGAGATCCTTTTCATTCCAGGTGTGCAGTTTATGGTTGTGGGCATTGTTTAACGTGTGTGATAAGCCACACATGTTAAGCAATGCTTTGTCTGATGACCTGTATTTTTCCTATAGGGCTGCCAGTATTAACTCGATACAATATGTGACAGGAGGATTATTCTCCTCTTTTATACAGGGAACACACTAAGGACATGCAAGACAGCAGATTAATAATTATGAAAGTGTTTTGTAATTGTTTCACATTAGCTAAGTGTTTGGCGAGGATGGGGACTTTGCAAATTAGCCCATTCATCTTTGCAGAAATTACAATCTGCACGTGTTATGTAATCATTATTATAAAACTAATATTTCAAACAGGGCTTAATATTATTTAGTAACAATAAATTTTAACATAGAGTCAGTGTTCTTGTTCACTCTGTAGCTTCATCTCTTGAGGGGGAAAAGTGTCAAAAACTAGTCATATTCTGTATTAATAAAGTTACACAACCATAAACCATTCCAGAAAAACATGTCTTTGTTAACAAGGAGCTATCTTCTGCCCATGTAAGTAGTCTGAGCCACCCTCAACAATGTATTATGCAATTTCAGTCAATGGATGTACTGTTGGACGTCTGGAGGTGATGGTAAATCCATCTTTAATCTCCTTGATTACGTGATCGCTGTGTAAAATAACACCATTGCCGCTTCACTGCTCACTGTTTACAGCTGCATCCTTACGGAGGGACTCGCACACACATTTAAACAGACATGCACAAGGACCACATTTCCATTAAATTAGGGAAAGGCTGCTAAGAAAAGACCTGGCCTATTTTCCTATCCACACAATCTATGTCGATGCTACAATTTTGTGGAACACGGAGTATTGGTTTGCCTCAATTTTGTATGAAAAATGTTGCGCAACTTTGGTTTCCTGACTGGTTAAAAATAGAAAGTAGATTAGCAGACACAGTGAAGAGGAACATGCAGATCTCCTCCAACACAAACTTTAAGTACAGAGACATAAATGGAATGGAGGAGGTTTTCTAAACCTGTCATACAACCTGTCATAATATGCATCAGAGTGTACTCTAATAGTGTCTAACAATTCGCTCTTTAAAACATTAAATAACATGCGTTATTTGTTAACTGAAGAGAGTGTTACTGACATTCATTGGGGGGGAAACACTTAAATACACAAATCATCTGCAAGAAAATTAAGGAAAATAAGGTAAAGAACAAAGCGCACTGTCCAAAACAAAGAAATTGGAAAACGGTTAACTGAATATTAGTTTTGTATTTACGTTTATATAGATAAATTACATAAAAATGACAATGAAGCGACTGTCAAGTAAATTCACTACATTGATTATACTTTTCATTTTAAATCCATATACATTCGTATGCTAATTGCATGCAAATCTATAAACGTTGTTTTTACAAAGAGCATAGCTAAAAGGTAAAAAAAAATGCTGCATTTTCAAATCTTATACGACGTGAGGAAGTTACCCACAAACCTATTTAATCGTATTTAATTTAAATAAAAAACTTACTTGCTTACGTTTCTTTCCCGCCTCCCATTCGTTGCCATGGCTCCTCCCTCCCCGAAAGTAGCCGGTTTTGAGTTAAACTACGGCCTTTAAAACAGATTTATTTAGAGTTATTATAAATGCGTCATGTTTTTATTAAATAATCCAGAAACAATACAAGATTAAAAAAGAATTACCTTCGAAATATGAAAACGATCCTGACATCCCGAACCGTAACGTCCAGGTAAAACTACACAAATACAATTTATATTTATTATAAATGCGTCGTGTTTTTATTAAATAATCCTGCAACAATACCAGATAAAAAAGTAATTACCTTCGAAATACGAAAACGATCCTGACATCCCGAACCGTAACGTCCAGGTAAAACTACACAAATACAAGTTGCAGGGCCGAAACTCAGCGAAATGTGTAAATCTGTGACTGTTAATAAACAAAAAACGCGCTGATTTCTGCAGTTAATCAACATTTAATCCGACGTAACGTCAGGTATCAGGTAGCCAAACCGATGACGACAACAAACGCCCCTTTGATTGACGTCTCCGTTGACCAATGAGAGCCGCTCTGACAGACTGGGCCCCGCCCTCTTTTAGCCTCAGGCGCACCTGTCGCGTTTTAGCAAACGGCCACGCGCGTATGATGAGTTCACGTCTCGATCGTAAAATCGGGAATTTGTCCAACAAATTCGCAATTCGCCGACTACTTGTGTGTATAATCACCATTTTCCCCCAGTAGAAATAAAAACAAGTCTTGATGATTACTAATCTGCGGTCACAGGGGGGTATTTGACTCGGAAAGAAACCGTTTACAGCTAAAGGCCACAAATCAAATGCTTCAGTGTGGCTTCTATTACCAATTCAGCTGTGTTTGCTTAACTACTTATTTCCCCCATTCCAACATCTGCTGCAGCCGATTATCAAATTATGAAACTTGCTAACATCTGCCACGGCTGTAATGTCTCTAACAGCCAACCGACTCTGCTGCATCATGCTCGGTCTTCGGGGAAGTCACATCTGTTGCGGTCCTTTAACAACTGCAAATGTCTACTTCTGGAAAACAGGAAGCAAAGCACTTTCTGAAATCCAGCAGGGCTTGAATTCACAGTAAAAACACACACATACTTCAGTGCTCGTATCGACTGTTGCGTCCACGTGTAGGTGTACGTATGTGTTTGCGGATCCCTACTCATCATTAATTCATGGCTGTCAGTTGCTACTTTCCAACATGCCAATTGAAGCTTGTTTCTCGTAGGGATGAATACTGTAATTTAGAAACCTAATCTGCTTCCCTGCTTGTTAATAATGCCCGCTTTAATAATTCATGCTTTAATCAACACATTTGAATATTGCTAAGAGGGAAAGGAATGAGAAGGAGGGGGGGGGGGTGCTCCAATTTCTACCAAATGACACAGACGTGTATTTTGAGTTAATTAAATAGAAAGGATTGAGACAGACAAATCTGTTTGTGACATGATTTCATTTATGTTACATAAGCAATGGAAATACAATTAGAAGACGACACAAAACTACTCACCAAACAAAGTGGAAGCTGCATCTTGATAAACATCGACAAGTCCAAACAGCGGAATCTCTAAATGACACTTAAAGCGCTGTGAAAATGCCCCTTTACTGGTTTCCATTACAGCCCAGTCTTTACCACACAGTCTTAATAAAGACATAACAAAATCCTCCTCACTTCTAAATTGCATAAAGCTGTTCAATGAATCTTTAATACTCTGTATCAAATCCTGAAATATCAGGCATGGAAATGAGGTCAGGAAAAAAAAAGGCTTATTCCC
The DNA here is from genome assembly GCA_911728415.1 of Lagocephalus sceleratus. Taxonomy (NCBI): domain Eukaryota; kingdom Metazoa; phylum Chordata; class Actinopteri; order Tetraodontiformes; family Tetraodontidae; genus Lagocephalus; species Lagocephalus sceleratus. The sequence goes on from CAJVRN010000046.1 coordinate 6,722,973, forward strand.
CTTTTTCAGATGAATTATCATCACAAAATAGAGTAATCCTGCTAACAGTAGCTACACACTTGAACTTACAAAATACTGCATTGCCCTGGATACACCTCTGATTTTAAAAAATGATAATGACAATCACAAAGAAACTCGCAGAGGGAACTTCACCAAACACCCACTAAGAACATTTGCTTTTCTGAAAATTCCTGAATCATTTCTCTGATTTAGGACTGTTGTTACACGAGTTGCATAACGAGGCAGTCGCGTCCTGTTTGTGTGTTAGCGAGGAGGGTTTAACGCGAAGCTCCGCGCTGAGCTGAACTGTGAAGGCTCGGGCCTCCGGTGAGTCAGATGGTGACGCCTTCTCTGAATCCCAGTTTGCCGACTTCCCAGAGAAAAGATTAAATCATCCCAGCTTGTGTCTGAGACTCCCACTGAGCTCTCGTTCTTTACAACCCCGAGGAGGATTTGCTTCCTAATTGGAGACCCACGCCACGCTCCTTCTCTATCCTGTAAACATTTCTTACTCCCTGTAGCGTGCCACCAGGACCAGTTTGGGCTTGGGGGTGTTAGCAGCGGGGGCCTTGGCGGCGGCCTCCACGTTGGATGACGCGCTGTGGCTGCCGTTGCGCGAGGAGCCGTGGATGGAGTTCGGCGTGGGGCAGGCCGAGGACGCCGCCGGGGCTGACACCTTCTGCTGCTTGTCTTGGCGGACGGCGCGGAGCGAAATCCGGGTAAATGTCTTTACGGTGGAGCCTCGCTCGGGGGTGGAGCAGTTCAGGAATGCCCTGAAGCACCTGTAGAACTGCACACAAAGGTCCGCGGGTCAGGCCTCGGCACACTTGCTCAACAACTGGATCGCTGCGTTTGGCGAGCCAGCGAGCAGGACATTTATATAAACATTGGTGTAGCCCCCCCCCAAAGAGCGGATGGATATCGCTCATGTGCAGGAGTGGGAAGAGGGGAGTGGGAGTTATGTGGTCTTGGTATTAACGGTGAAAGAGGCAGAAGTGTGAAATGACAGACAGGCGTATCATTTACAGTAGCAGCGGCGCTGATATCCATCTTCCCTCCTCTGTGTTGGCACTCCAGCTGGCAGCGTGCCCCCCCTGGATAAACGTAGTGTACTTAGTATACTCTTTGATCACACACGTATACTTTAAGTCTACTACATTTCTCCAGGGCGCCGCAGATCAGGCAGGCGTGCTGCGCGACACCATTCGCGGGGCTTTCTTCCAGAGATACCGGAGAGCTCGGCTGACAATTCGCTATAATAACGGCCAATTAATTTTCTGTTACCCCGAGGAAATGACGCAGCTTTGAAATCCAGCACGCCGTTTTAAATCTTCTGGTGCCCGAAATCCCCCTGTGTTAATCTAACGCGGGGCTGTGCAGCATTAGCAAATCCACCGCAAAAGCCAAAGAGGATGGACGTGTGAAGGAGAAGGCACGGTGGGAAGAACCAGAGGGAAGGAGGAAGAGGAGATGGGGCTGACCTCACGAGGGATTATGAGTGGAAGATTCATATCTTCAGGCTCTGGCGTGGCCCGATCCTGACCTGTCTCTGTGCTTTCAAAGAAAACAGACGCTGATAATGTGACGAAGAGGGGATGTACCTCTGCAAGGTTACATAACGAAGGCCAACAGATGCAGATCTGAAGCTATAGTTAGCACATTCACATGCCCTTTCCAGGAAACAAACTCAAGAGAAGCATCCGGGTGGACGGGCCTGTCGGTCTGTGTCAGGAAACAAAGTGATGTTGTGCAATGAAGGATTAGAACAGATGAGTCTAAATAAGAGAGAGTAAATAAATACTACAATTCAATAAAAAAGTTCCCATGAGAGTTTAGGCGGATTGGAGAAAGGTCAAAAAAACGGATTACTAAAGGTCCTTCCCAGCTTTGGGGTCTCACAGGGTGATCTGAGGGGGATTACGAGGCGATTAAGAGGAGAGAAGGTGCAGCACAACACGCTCTCGTTGCTTTTCCAGTGGATTACCGCGTGACTTTGCAACTCGAGACCTCTGAAAGTAAAATAGAAGATGAGATCAATTCGCTCGACTTCACCACGGTCACGAGACGGCAGCATCTCTGCTGACCTCTGACCTGCGGCAGCTCCGGCTGCAGGACTCGACTTCAAACTTCAGGAGAATGTCTGAGCCGCTATCAAACACTTGGGCCGGGCGTGAATTAAGATTAGGATGGAGGCCAGGAAACGTCACCTGTCGCAGACCTCGGGCCCCGTTTCCTCCTGATTCTGTCAAGATTGACGACACTTCAGAGCCATTATCGCCCGTGGAATCTCCTCCGAACACTGACGACCACCTTCAATTTCTCAGAGCCGAGGAGGAGGGCGTGTCTGTCTGACCTCTGTGATGTCAAACAGAACCTTCGTTCTCTTTTCCCATTCTCTTCCTCCTTTCACAGGGACGGCTCGGGGGCTGCGGCACGAATCTGAGCAGCGCTTTAAGTCTTCAACTCGCCTCAACACAGTGCTGACATCATTATGGGCTGGGAGGAACTGAAGACTGAAAGCGCCACGCAGCTGGACCTCCTCCACGATTATCTGCGACCCCCCAGAGTTCAATTATGGCCCAATCGCAGCGGGCGCACAAGTGCACGAGGAGTCAGCCATCTAATGTCTGAGATGTGACAACGGGATGGAGGAAGAAGGAGATAAAAAGAGACGGAGGCAGATAGGGAGAGCGAGTGTGTGATGGGATTAGGAAAAGGTCACAGCGGTGCCGACAGAAACATCAAAAATCAAAGCTTCCCTTAAACCTTTCAGATAACCTTCTTCCTAAACTCTTCCTTCATCACCTTTCGCTTCCGTCTTTCACCTTTACGCTGCTTTCATCTTCATGCGATCCCATTAATCTAACTTCATAATTTATGCTCACTTTTCCTGGCCTCTCTTCTTCTGTTTATGCTGCTGCTCCTCCACCCTGCAGAGCTAATCCTTTTATTTCTCATCCATCGAGCTTTCTTTGTTTTCTCTTTCACTTTTTCCACCGTTTTCCATCATTCCCTCTCACTCCTCTTGTGTTTCCATCGTCCCCCCCCTCCCGTTCTGCATGCTGTCCTGAGTTCTAACAGAGCTCCGTCCCAGTCGAACCCTGCATTTACGGGATTTGACGGAAGCAGCGGCAGACGTCAGAAAGTTCTTCACGAGCATGCAGATCACCGCCACGCTGGTCAACGTCGCCCTTTAATTCCAAAATTTCAGAAGAAATAAAGCCCAGATCGGGTCTGGTTGCTCCTTTTTAAACCCTTTAATCAAATCTGCTCGTACAAAACTGGCCTAATCTTTGACAGGCTTAAAGTTTGCTCTCTGCTGGGGCTGGATGGGCGTCCATCAGGCTGCTGCGTGCCAACACACCTCTATCTTTACTCAGCGCTCCGCCTGGATCATTGTGCGTTAGTGTGAATATTAATAGCCTCATCGGGGGAGAGCGCATTCCGCCTGAGAGTGTAAATGAGAACCGAGCACGCGGACACTGGACGGGAACCTCAGCGGGCTGATAATCCAATTAACAGATGAAGAGGAGCAGATCGTTAGACATAACCTCTAATTTAGGATTATTACTTTACACAAGGGGCCCTCAGCTGAGCTCAATTACATTAAAGCCACATTAAACTATTGTAATACACATATCTATATGGACGAGACATGTATACATGCATGTATGAATAAATATCAAGGACATGTGTCTCACCTGCTTGTTCATGAATATGTAAATAAAGGGATTGATAACGGTGGAGAACTTGGCCAGCAGCGACGGCATGATGGTCGCCTCCGGGCTCAGAAGGTTGGAGGGGCCGAAGGTGGCCAGCAGGGCCGTCACTCCGTAAGGCAGCCAGCAGATGAGGTAGCACACCACCATCACCACCACCATCACCAGCACGCGGTTCTCCCGGCGGCGGGTCACCGTCGAGCTCACGCTGCTGACCTGGAGAAGAAGGTAGAGGTTTAGAGAGAATTAACCATTGTTCTGTTCAGGTTCGACCAAAGAGGCCCGGACAAGAACCTCCCCGCTCGAGGGCAGGCTCAGTGGAAGTGCCTTTCAGTCAGAACACATTTAATCCATCGCAGCCATGTAAAAGACAAAACCGGATCATTTTGATTTTATTTACATCTGAAGATTTAATCTCCGAACACTCTCCTATTTGGAGTAAATAGGAGAAATTCTGCGAAAACATCCAGATGATTGAGCACTCGAGAGGAGACGCAGAGTCAGAAGGTCTGACAATTAGGAGAAGCCAAACACAGAATGTGTCATTTATCAATGTAATTGCTTCCATTCCAGCATGTTTTATTTCATTTCAGCTGCAGAACCACTCCAAGATAACCCTCTTGGGATGAATAATAAGCACATTTCTCTTCATCTTTCCCTCGTTTATCGTACTGAAAACAATTCAGGCCTCAAAAGAAGACCTCTATGACAGCAAAACAGGTTATTTAACAAAACAGCTAAAATGTCAAGATAAAACAGACCTCCTGCTGCTTTTTGTGACAAGATCAAACTTAAGGAAGCAAATTGCTAAAGCTTTTTACTCACAACAGTGTCTCTGTTTACAGTGTAGACACACAAAAGCAATTTAATCGTTTCCCACAAAACTCTGGGAACAAGTGTGTGCGTGTGTGTGTGAGTGTGCGTGAGTGTGTATGTGTGCACCCTGCGGGCTATTATGTTCCTCTAAGACAACCTTACTGTTGTCTCTAAGACAACAGATGTGCAGATAAACCCCAACACACACTCTCGTCCAGGCCACAGCAGAAACTTCACCCTGGCGGATGCCGATCTCCTCGGCCGTCGTCACAAATGAACGCAGAACAAACTGAAAATAATTAGGATTTTTATCACCTTATTAACTCCACTTATCTGTGCAACTGTTGTGTTCACTCTCTGCAAACAGAAAGTTGAGCAGAGCCGGCTTCATTTGCTGCCTGTAGCTGGAGGCCGACCGAAACGCTTCGCCAGAATAAAACTAATATGTGAGACAGAGACAGACACCTGTCTGCCTCAAGGCTCGCAAACAACTCTGGAAATAATCACAAACAACCTCCCTAAACGCGCCTCACTCTCGTTAGGAAGGCGCGGGGCCTGCGGTAGCTCTCTCCTCTGGTTGCTGGTGGTAAAACTTTGCGCATTGCTGTTTTGTTTTGGATGCTGTCATGAGGTCGGGCTGCAGCTCTGCACCGCGCTGGAAACAAAACAGCCTCGCGGACGACTGAGGAGCGCCTGCTGTTATCGCAGCTCGACAGTCGGGGAATGTTCTGTCCTTTTTATCCCGACTGACCAACGCCCGCAGGTGAAGCAGGGACTCGGCGGCGAAACGTGGAAGAGCACCCGAGCTCGCCGAGCGCCCTTTCAGACGGTGGGAAAGAAGCTCGGAGTTGAGCTGCCGCCCCGGCGTTGTGCAACGGCGGCGTCAAAAGTGTCATTGTTGTGTTTATCAGCTGTGGAGACGAACGCCGCCATGCTAAACGAGGGCAGCAGCCCGAGGGCCGTGGTCGGCCTCAGTTCTCCCCGATGAAAGGACAACAATCATCTCTTTTCTAGAGAACATCTTCTGAAGCTCCTCCACAGTTGCTGCGGTAACAGCACAGTCCCGTATGCTCCACAGCGATTAAATGAACAGAAGAAGAAGAATTTGTGGTGGCTCTTATCTTAAAAGGGATTTTCCATTCCTAGATTTTCCATTCCTCATTCCATCACGTGAAAGTTGACCTGATGCGTCTGTGGCCTGTGAATGATGCATAGGAGGGGCTCAACGGGACGGTTTAACCGTGTGTCTGTGGGTTGGAATCGCGGCTCCTACGGCGCAAAGGTCGTGCAGCAGTGTGTCATTCCGGGCCCGACGCCATCGCAACGAACTCGCAAAGGCCAAACGACGTGTTCAGACGTGACGTGCGCTGCCGTGGGAGGACCTTCTGAGGAGGTCCCGGGAGTCCTGCGCTTGAGTTCCCCTCAAGTGCGAAGCCCCACCCTGAGAGAACTTTGCACACACAAGTGCGCGTTCCCTCCTACGCGCTTCCATTCAATTTTCCGCCTGAAAGCTGTTTTACATGCACTAAAAATCAGGCTTATATTTGCCAAAATGCACGTTTCACCTTTCACAGCGCGTGTCATTGCTGACATGTTTAGCTCTGGAGAAGCACAAGCAGGGTCTGATGGATGGTGAACCACGAAAAGGAAATACCACATCTCTAGCTGACCTCTTAATTTATTCCTCCCTCTCCTGCTTCGCCTACATGGATCAGCACTGCTCTTCATCATCGTTATCAACTTGTCAATCTGACACTGATGGGAAAAAGATACTGAGACCGCTCACTACATCTGGACCTCTTCAGTTTAATTAATTTTAATTAAGTGTCAGAGACAGTTTGTGCTCAGGAGCAAGAGACCACCGTGTTGGTGAGTTATTTATTCATCACTGCGGGAAATTTCATCTCTGCCGAGACGGAAGTCACTCTGAATTACCTCATCAAGTCTGCTCCCACCACGTCTCACAGCAGGTGAATGCAACAGAGCTCACATTTGCTCCCTTAAAGCAGAAATCACAGCAACAGCTCGAGCTCCAGGGTGGGTGCGAGCAAAAAACTCAAAAGTGCATGTTGAAAAGTGCGGGTGTTGCTGTACCCCTAAAGGGGCGGTGTTGAGCCAGGTGGCAAAGAGTTCCTGCGCTACCAGTGAGGGTCATGGTCCGGAACAGCGAGGCGGAGAGTTGTGAGGTCGGAAACATTTACATGGTTTCAAAGGTCCGCGCTGTTTATAACCTTCCATCGTTTGCTGGAAACTCTCTGCTGGAAGCTGGAGTCAAACAACTAAGGAATCCAGCGATGTCATTACCGGCAGAGACAATCAGGAAGCTCCGGCGGAGATTTCAGGCTGATGACAGCCAACAAAGCAATTACAATGTGTCCGCAGAGTATTGGATTTTTTTTTTTTGTACCTGACTTCCATGGCAATCCATTTATTTCAGTTTAGGAACAAACAAGAAGAAGAGGTCGGATCCCACTGAAAGTAGAAATAACAGCAACAGCTCATTAAGGTCACCGGAGTCGGTTAGTTCACGACTAACTACCTGCACACACGCACACCACAACTCGCCCAACGGTGGGATGCTTTACAGACACCTCAGTGTATTTCCGGCCGTAGATCGTGACTCCCAGTGAATCTAAAAGAGTCGACGTTTAAACCCCCACCTCAATTCCTGCGTGAATCGGGACCTAAAACAACCCCAAACGGGACGGTGCTGCCTGTCGTTAAGGTGTTTCCAGGTGTTGTGGAGACAGGTGTGCCCACTGGCATTCCTAAAAAAGAGGAACTCTTTCCAGTGACAGAGTTCTGAATTATTTCTCGCTCTGCAGCCATGACAACGGGCCCATATTCCTACAGCGCAGCGTGCTTTTATTAACAGCACGTATCCATCCATCCCCGAAAGTAAGGACTGGTACCTGGGGGCCAACCTGGAATGTCAACCTGGAATGCCGAACCCACCTGCCTGATGGTGTGCAGAAGTTTGCCGTAGGAGTAGAGGATGACGCAGAATGGCAGCACCAGGCAGAAGGTGAACAGGCAGACGATGTAGGAGATGTTGTTGGGCGTCTGGGTCCTCCAGTCCACCGAGCAGGTGGTCCCGGGGCCCTCGGGGCCATACCTGCTCCAGCCCAGCAGCGGCGGCACGGTCCAGGCCAGCGAGTAGAACCAGGAGAAGCAGATGCCCCCCAGCACTGGCCGGTAATCTCTGTTGCTGGCTATGGTGGACGCCATCATGGTGCAGTAGCGCTCGTAGGACAGGACGGCGAGGGAGATCAGCGAGACGATACCTGGGGGCGGGGCAGTAAGGATTCAGTCATCTTGGTGGTAAGATTGGTCTGACTGTTTTAGAGGGACAAAGTTCTCGAGCACATTTTTAAAAAAAAATGTCAGTGTACCCAATTGCAGCTAAAAGGCAGAAGGAACGTGGTCGTATAACCTGGTGGAAAAATAATCACAGTAAACACAAAGGTTACAGCTACAGTATCTAGAAACAGCAACATTACACATAAATAAAACACCCCAACACACACTCATGCTCTTGTTAGTCATTAGCAACAACGTATAAACACCCCCCAATCAGAAGGGGGAATTATTCAACAACAGCAAATTTCACATCAAATCAAGATAAACCTTCAAGGGACTCGTGTTGATAGAGTAAGGTGAGAATCAGCCATTTCTTTAGAATTGATTTAAACCAACTCTATGAGATGGAGGCTCTTGTGTTTTTTGGGGTTGTGTTCCACTCATTAGCTGCTAAAACTGACTGAACAAATGTGTTTTTTTTCTCACGCTGTCCTCTAGCAGCTCCTCTGGGAACACTAGTTACACGCGAGCTAAGACGAGATGGAGCTAAGCTGTGAAGGTTTTAGTGTACGAGGCTGCACTTTTTAAAACATAACAAGATCGTTCCCACTCTGAGGCTGATATTTATTGAGGATTGTGAAACGACAGAAGAATGTGATTTTCTGTTTTCTTTTATCCAGTGTTTCCAGAGCTTTTGCTTATACGGACATGACCAAATTTAAAAGTAGTTTGGTTTGCAGAGGCGCAGCTGGGAGGGTAGTAATTAATATGAGATACTATGAGAGAAGACACGTACATCTTTGCAGCTTCTGTGGACATTTGATTCCCAAAATGTGCGACATTTCCGAATATTTGCTCAGCTTTTTTAACATGATGTTTAAAAGCGAGATTCCTGAACTGCAACCTGATATGTTGCCTGGATATTTATATTATTTTACAATTTGGATCAACTGTCCAGATGAAAAAAAAAAGCAGGTTCCGTGTATGATTAATTTGTTTTGCCAGAAGGCAAATTAGAGTGATCAATACCCTTGCGAAAAATCACGAAATCATCGGCATACATAATGAGCTCACAGCCTTGGCACACAGATCTTTTATGTACAGATAAAAAAACAATTGGGCTCAAAATTGAACCTCGGGCAACACCTGTGACGAGATGGAGTACTGATACGATTTGAGCCAGCTGGAGAATATTATGCTTCACGGTTTCAAAGGCTTTTCTGAGATCTAACAAAATACCCCAAAAACCCCATTAGAGACGTAATCCTTTCACTAGGCAGACAGTTGGCACTTCTGTTGAGTGGTGGGCCCCGAAGCCATGTTGTAGCTGACTACAACTGAGATGAGAAAAGTCCTCCGTGACCTTGGTCATGACAGGAAGGATGCGTGTTGGTCTATAAATTCACAATGAGTGAGGGTCATCACTCTTGAAAACAGGGACAATGACAGACTTTTCATGTCGTCTCTCTCCTCTTTCCTTCCTTCTGCACCCAGCCGGCAGGAGGGTCCTGGTCCTGCTCAAGGTTTCTTCCTGTTAAAGGGGAGGTCTTCTTGTTAAAAGGGAGGTCTTCCTGTTAAAGGGGAGGTTTTCCTGTTAAAGGGGAGGTTTTCCCATTCCACGGCTGGATGTTGGGCATCTGGCCCTGGGTTCCTGTAAAGGGCCTAGAGACAGATTTGACGGTAACAGTATGAATAAAGATTGAAATTAATTCGATTTTTCAGTGAAACTCCCCTGGCTCCGAGTAAATGAAATATTCACGATGTGATAAATAGGTTTAGTCAGTAAACAGGCCAAATCCCAGATCAAAGCTGAGTCCACTTCCTATGCATCCTTTGACCGTTTGGGTTGGCGCGAGCCAGTCTCCTTTGCTACTTGAGGTTCAGACACTAGATTGAAGATGGGTAGAGCGGGGTTTGGTACTTTGACCCTCCACCGCCGGTCCAGTGGCACTTCACCTTTATTACACGCGCTTTGATTAGAGACAATCACGGCCACTCCACCGACCTAAAGATAGCTTTCCATTGGCTCGGGCAGTGATGCCTGGGGGAAGAGTGATGCAAACACAAATTCATATCTCCAGATTGTGAGGAGATCATACCAAAAGACCGACCCCCCCCCCCGGCGATGCAGCAGCTTTCACCTTGTAAGGTTCAACGCACGAAAACGACAGACGGACAACAGTCCCCGTTCCAGCCTGCTGGCTCACGTAGAAATCTCATTGCGGGCTGTCACACGTCAAACTCACGTCTCTGTTGGCTTCACGTTTACAGTAATGACAGTTGACCCCCGCTCAGACCTCTCCGCCGTCAATAGTGCCCCATTGTGACAGCACGCTTATGGGCTCCAAACAATCCAGCTCATTCAAACAAGCCACGGTTTTAATGGTTTTCTCATCCGAGACATCGTTATTCTTCGCCCAGTTCCAAAGATGCTGGGATTTATGGAGAATTGATTAAGTCAAAAGTCAAGGCAGGACTCGTCGCTGGAGGTCACTCAATATCTGCCCTCCTCCTCCTGTCACGTTCTGTTCCCGTTGTCCTCCTTTCACACTGTATTTACGCTCCTCCCTCTTCTCCCTTCGCCTCCTCCTTTCCGCGGCCTTCCGCAAAGGACACTTAACGTCGCTCGCGCGATCCTCGGCGTATGGAAATTGGGTTTAGCGCGCGCTAGCTGTGCGTAATCACGCTAATGTGATTTGGGCGCGGTGTAATGACGGATGCGCGGGGATTAGTCAAACCCGATTCCCGGTGCCAGATTTGTCCTTTGTCATGGCTGCGGTAATCACATCAGAGGATGCAGGTAACGTTCTGGAGCTCCTTAAACGACGCTGCCGCGGGGATAAAGTTGACCAGACGCAATTAGCGCTTCTTTACGTGCGACGCCCGACAGTCACAGGAGGGGCCGGGCGTCCTCCAGCCTCGCACCTCCCGCTCGTTGTGTTCATGCGACCGCCTGCTGGGAACAGAAACATCCTCGACCCACCCAACAACGGGTGAACATCATCCTCGCCCCCCCACATAATTAATACGTCTGCATGAATTTGCACAAACACGAACCCTCCCACCTCAGCGCGCAGCTCGTTCTCGGGCAGAATCGGTTTCTTGTTTGGTTTGATAAACGTCTTTTCTTTACCTGGAATTATGTTTCCAACCTTTTGTTCTGGCCTCTGAGGTTTTGGATCAGGAACCTCATCAAACATTCACAAGTTACGTGTGCGCTTTAAGCTGCAGTTCTGGCACATTGAAAACACTGGAAAGTGACCCCAGAGCCCCACGTGCGGGGCTGGAGGTGTTGGTGGTTATTGCTGATTTATTCTGACTTCTGACAGGCACGACTGAAAAACACACTGAAAAATTCATCAAAGAGATTCTCATCTTACGGGTAAATTCCAAACAACGAATGAATTCTGCATGTCTGAATTACAAGAGGAGCCTTTTTTTTGAACGGTGCAACGGAGTAGTGTTTTTTTTTGAGTTTCAGCAAATTAAAAAGTGAGCTGGCTTCTCATGTCCAACAAGTCTCAGCAACACGTTTGTTGCCTGTTGTTCAGCTTCGTTAATAATTACTGGAGAAGAGCGCCCAGCCAACGGGGCCTCCACTCCATCGCTGGTCTATCAAACGTCCTCAGACTGAACACAAGAATCACAAATGAGTCCCGTTTAACCTTGTAAGGGGGAACAGGCAGGCAAATTATGCACAACTCAGAAGTTTAGTGGCGTTATCTGAAAGGTTTCCTGAAGAGCCTTGAAAAGATTTCAAGGAAACAGGAATATACCAGTGAGGGAGGAACAGTGATTTAATTTTATACACCCTGGGGTTTTTTAACAGCGTTGCTGAATCCATCAAAACCTGGAAACTGGAATAATCTGCAGCAAACGTTCCAGGAAAAAGTCTAGAAAAAGGGTGTGAGGAAGACCGTATTCACAGAGTTGAGAACGAGGTCGTTGGTGTAAATGAGGAATGAGAGAAAAACAAAGAAAAGCAGCCAAACGTTCGACTGTGACTGTGAACCTTCGCCGGGAAAACAAGAGCAGAGAGAGGAGAGATATACTGATTTAACAGGAGCAGCAGACTCCGGGCAGCCAGCAAAAGCAGCGGTTCCTCCTCCAGACGGCGGAGAAGTAGAAGCAAAGTCCGAATCACCTCAGCCTCCTCCGCTCCGCCGGGCCAGAAGACCGGCGCCCTGGCTGTGGAGCAGAGAGGAGGCTTCAGCGGACCAGCCGGGGTGATGACAGTGAAGCTGACAGGTCACATGTTCCGACCGGCTCCCGGTTAGGACCTCCCACCATGTGCGCGAGTTCGAGCTCCAAACGGAACCTCTAGGAACCGGAGAGGAGCGGCTTCATCACGCAACACCCTCACATCTCTGCCCCCGGCCCTGGGGGACGGAGCGCGACCTTTGACACCTAACGCCATCATCTCAAACCGTCTCAAGTGTTGGTCACGTAACGCCTGGGGGCCCGGGGGGCTCCTGCCCGCGATTACGCAGCTTCTCTGGCAGGAAGGCGTTCTTAGCGTCAGACGTGAATCAGCTCGGCTGCCTGGAAAGTCCTGGAAGCGTCATCGCATCTGAAGTCAGCCGTCGCATCCCAGCAGGCGATAATCTGATAACTTATCGCGTTATCTGGAGAAAATGGTTCCCCACGAGATAATTCAAGCTTGTCAGGAGAGGGTGGGCTTTATTTTCTTCACATAAAGAGATGAGATGAGCACTTTGTCATCCGAGGGGGGGACGAGGGCTTCTGCGTTTAAGCCTACAAATGTAGTTAAAGTCAAGGCTGAACTTTTAAAAACCTAAATCCATATGCATAACATATCCATATGTAATTATTATTGTGCTGATCAGCGTGACTCCTGTCACTGTTGACCTGTTCTCATTCTTTAAATATCAGAATATTCAGATTTTACGAACACAAAGCCGCGTCTCTACATTTTAAACAAGTGCCCTTGAGTTATAAATCCCCGAAGCCCCGTCCCAGACCCCCCAGTAACTTATATCAAACTCTCTGTAAGTGAAGGAAGCAGCGGCTCACCTAAGCAGGCGTTCACGAAGCCGTACCAGACGCACCCGGCGCGTCCGATCAGCCAGCGCCCCTGCGTGCTGGCGGCGAAGCTGAAGGGGGTCCCCAGCACGCTGACCAGCAGGTCACTGGCCGAGATGCTGACCAGCATGAGGTTCATGGGCGTGCGCAGCGCCCGGTAGCGACAGAACAGCGCCAGCACCACGAAGTTGCTGAGGAAGCCCACGGTGCCGATGAAGCCCAGGCACACGGCCACCACCAGGTGCCCCCTCTGGCTCAGGGTCGGCGGGGCGAGCGAGCCGGACGCCTCCGCCTCGTTCGCGGCTGTGCCTTCGCCGGGACAGTGCGCGCAGCTCAGGCTGACGTTGCAAACGATCATAACGGGCTGGATGGGGAGGACGTCCGGCGTGGGTGCCGCGCATTCAACCCATCTGGAGAGGTGAGGAGCGGCGTGGAGGCGCACGCACTGTTGCGTGTGGAGGCTGCTGGAGAAGAGCTGAGGGTATTCTCCAACAATCACCAGCAGAGAGTTGGCCCGGCACCGAGGACGGGGGGGGGTCGGGAGGGTGGGGGGTGAGGGGGGGTTGCTGTCGCGGAGAACCGCCCCTTCGCTGTGCGCTCCGCGCCCGGAGAGGTGCGCTCCCGTCGTCGCCGATTGCGCCTTTTAATAACGCGCCGCATGGGGGAGAGGAGCGCTCCGCGGGCGGTGCTGCGTGCGTGCGTGCGTGCGCGATTTAAAACTTCTCTGCGGGAGTGAGCGCACCTGAAGCCCCCGCCGACGCGCGTCAGTCACTGGGAGCTGTGACCAACCGCGATCTTCGCCGCCCCCGCCTCTCGGACGCGGCGGACATAAACCAGTTAAAGCGTCTTCTATTAAAGTTCACGGCGCAGCCAGCGAGCAAAAACTATGTCAGGAATTTTATCAGCCAAGTCTGGATCTGGTTCACGCATTCATCCATTGCTGCGTGAAATTCAATTAGCAAATACCAGGATCACGCCCGCGCAGAGAACGCTGTTTTAGCGGCCGTGGGGGGGTTTATTGGGCCTTTATGGCCTTGACTTGTCCCGGTCAAGGGTCACTTTCTGTTTCACCGCCGTGATTTGGAGACAGCGATGAAGCGGCAAAAGGCTCGGGTGACCTCAGCCGGCGACCCCAGCCTCAGGCCGGGAGGGTTTTTGTCGGAGTTAACGAAAGAAGGAAGGACGAGACGGAAGGACGGACGCAGACGCTGACATGTGGAAGTGATGACCGGGCCGAATTCCCCGAATAACCGAGGCCATCGCCGGGGAAGGGAATCTGGAGTCATTACGAGCAGGCGCGCACGTGCCGCCTTCTGAGACATGCAGCTTCGTGTTCTGGAGGAACAGCAGAATGGGATCGAAATGCGGCGGCGAGCGTTCCTACGCGCCGTTAATTTGCCTCCTCGGTTGCGGAGGAGCTTCCCGGCTGAGGGGGAAGGCGCAGCGGCAATCAGGCGCCAGAGGGGCGAGGCCCGAGGCCGCAGGTGCCCTCCGCGGGAGGCCGGGGGCGGCGTCCCTGCAGGTGCCTCTCTCACGGGAGGCCGGGGGAACCATCCTCCTCACCACCACGCTGCCAAAGCACAGCGTGTTGTTTCATAACCCTCAGATCTTCCTCTTGGGGGGTTGGGGGGGGGTGGATGCAGGTGAGGCGGTTCGGTCTCATCGTGATTAGATCAGAATTACAAGATAGTTTTAAATCTGTTCGGGGGGGGTGAAGGTGTCCATGTGTGCAGCGAGGCGGATCAAAGGGATCTGAGCAGACGTCTTTGATCTGAACTCGACCAAAAATACCCGTGAAGGCAAAACGGCATTCCTGCGATTACCTAACGAGTGGGCGGGGTCTCGTCAGGGCTGACACTTTAATGTTCCTCCTCTCACCAAAGTCAACCCGCCAAAGTGAGATTTCGAGGATGCCGCTGAGCTCAGAAGACGCTGATGCGGCGGGCTGAAGATGTAGCGGCTGTTTTTTTCTTTTTTATTAAACTGGAAATAAAACATCAAAGCAGGCAACTGTTGCCGTTTCACACACGCACCGCGGCCGCATGCGGACCATTGGGCTAAGTTGGTACCGTTATCATCATCAGATGGTTTCCACACCTTCAGTGTTGGAGGCTCATCAAAGAAAAATCAAAGGTTTCTCCAGTCCTGCTTTCATCTCTCCAGGCATCAAAGGCTCCAGGCATCAAAGAACGTCCTTGGAAACTTCACAAATGGTTCTCGACTTGCTTCAAATCGAATTGAAACATTTTCTCGGCGAAGTTGCTGAGCTCCTGGTCCGCCGCCACATGGCAGCGAAGTCGTCGCTAATTCGCCAATAAAGCCGCGGCATGGTCGTTTGTTTCCCCGGATTGATTTATGCTCCTGTGATGACAGCGTGTTTGGGTGAGAGATGATGAACCCGATGGACTCTGACTGATCTTTTCGCGAGTCCATTTAATTTGCGGCCCCCCGCCGCTGGGGTCAATACCGCGTCGTCCGTCGGAGAAAAAAAAAAATCTATGGGCGGCGAAGCGGTGGCGGCGTGAGCGCGCTCCGCGGGGCGAAAGCCTGCATCAACTGTGATCTGATTGCTCACAGGGCCGTCACGTCAGCGGGAACCGTCTTTGTGAAGTTTGGCGGATTAGCGGCATCCCGTTTCCTGTTTCTGAAAACTCCCGCCCGAAGCCACGAGCTTCGAATTTGCTCGGAATTTCTGGTCTTTGAAGAGTCGCTTTTTAGTATTTACAGCGTTTAAAAGCTTAAAACAAGAGAAAGCGAAACGTCTGTGAAGGTCGTGGTAGTTCTGGTGGTTGAATCAACTGGACTGGTTGAGGTTCACGAAGGTGTTCCTCCTCTCACGAAGAGGCTTCATCAGTGACGGTTGGGAGTCCCAGATACGTCCTCCAGGAGTCGTTCACACGAGCAGGCCTGAAGAGCTTCAGTCACCTGATCGTTGGTGACTCCGCCCCTCATTACGCGGTGGTAGAAACTACCCTGGACACAACGGGGTTCGTTGGCCAGGTGTGAACGGCCTCTTCTCCTCGTTGGGATGTTTTTTAAAGACAGTGTTGTAGACAGGGCGGAGGGGATGTCTCAGACCTCCACCTCTGTTCAACGATGGCCTTTCCGGTTTGACATCGATGGCTTCTTTTCCTCTCCTCTCAACTGAAGCTCCAGAAGTGATTGACTCCTGGAGAATACAAGTATCTGGAGCTCCCAGCAGTTGGTCAGAACTGATGAAGCCTCTCGGATGATTTCAATGTAATAATATTTCAATATAATGTATTCTGTGTGTATTTCTATGCTCTGTGCCTCTCCTCTCCCCTCCTCTCCTCTCCTACCTGTTCTTGTCATGTGTCAGGCGTGGACTCAGAACGGTGGACCCAAACGCAGATGCTATATCAATAAAGATTGATTGATTGATGAGAGGAGGAACGTCCTCGTGAACCTCAACCAGTCCAGTTGTTGTGATTCAACCAACAGAAAGAGAAATTGCAGTTTTAAACTGGTGTTCAGCGTCTCCTCAGCCAGGTCCTCCGGGTCCTCCAGGTCCTCCAGGTCCTCAGGTCCCCCCGTTCTCAGCAGCCAGAGGCGGCGTGATGACGATCGTCGTCGGTTTAGCGGAGGACGCGCCGACAATCACCGTCACTGTCAGCTGAACGCAGGATGTAATTAACGGGCTGGTGGGGGGGCGCCACCATGTCAGAATGTCTCCCCAGCTGCTGTCCACAGCTCAGAGATTGGTGCTGGTTCTGTTGGGGGTAAAACCCGTCCGGGAGCGCAGAAGAACAAAGAAAAATAAAGAAATAATCTGGGTGTTGGTCAAAGGAGCGATATAAACGCACCCTTTCTGCACATCAGCCTCGTGGTTTAGCGCGACAGGGAAACTTCAAAGAGAGACAAACGTTACAACGGGGGACCGACTCAAAGGTAACGGGGCTTCAATGATGTAATGAGATAAATCGATCGGCTTTAAAGCAGATTGGGATTCACCGAGCTGCTTTATTCACCCTTTTCCTTTGATTTTAACCTTTTTAAGTCGGCGCCTTTCCGCGACAGATGAATGATTAATCAAAAGAAATCCATCTGCTGAGGTGTTTAACGTGTCCGCGACACCTTCAGATGGGCACTTTCCTCCTGAAGACTCGTCATTTTTTAAACATCATCTTCAATTTACATTTTTGTGGGTCGTATCACGCCTCGCGCCCTTTGAAACGTCACCTCTTCTCCATTTTCTGGCGCTAATTAAAGACTGGCGGTGCCTTAAAGAGTCCAAGAATGAATTAATCATCATTTAAATAGTCGTGTGATGATTCCTTTGCTTAACGACGTTCGGTATCTTCCTAATCTGTAATCTGACACAGTCTCAACACATCCAGACATTTTCTCTGATTCAGAGTTTTGCCATTTTGGGTCACAGATGATGATTAAACGGAGGCGAAGGCGACTGAGGGTCTTCCTAGGAGGCCTTTCATTACCTTCAGATCAAAGCTTTCAAAGCACGTACCAAATGTGGCCCGGCTCACTCCGGCCGCAGATGTTTTCGCCATCTGCTCGACGCGAGGCGGCGGCGGCGGCTCTGGGCGACGCCTCTGCTCAGAAATGTCAGCCGCGCCACGCCAGTCGAGGCCTAAAAATACCGCCTGCCTCCAGGGGTCAACGTGGGTTTGATCTGGGAGGGAGTGACATCGGGGGGGGGGCGGCGTTGGTTCGCCTTCCCGAGCTCCCTGTTTCGGCTCTTCACCAGGTCGGGTCACGTGACCCCGAGTGGGCCCAACGGGCGCTGAAACTCGACTGAGTGACGTTCGTGTCCTCGGAACCCGAGAGAAATCGTCTTCTGGCCTTTGGAGAACGCTCCTTCCTCCACCTTCAAGCGGCTGCGCGACTGGATTTTCTTTGCCAAACGCCTCCGAGGCGCAATTAACCATCATTTGATCCGTCACGCCGCCGCGCCGGCGCCCTGAACAATCTCGTGTTTATTTTCACATGAAAGAGACGTGACATTTAGCTCTCTAATGGGAAAAAAAAAAACCCACCGCAATCAGCGCCGGCGCGGGCCTTACGGTTCCGATCCCGCGGAACCTTATCAAGCCGACCCAGAATCAAACCGAGGACGACCAAAGACGCGTTTCATCAAAGTGATCAAAGGGGAATGCTTTTGATTTTCCATTTGGATGATGTTCTTGCTGGCAGGCCAATAAAATGATAACAGCAGAGTAAACAGCAGCGGGGAAAGCAGGAAATGAGGGAGGGTTAAATCCCCCCGTGGAACCCGGGTCTTCTATCAGAGGGCGCTTTTTTTTTTCTTTTTTTTTTTTTAAATGTTTCTTGAAGGAGACGAGCGGAGGCGCAGATGAAGGGCAGATGCCGTCTCCCCGTCCACGGCCCAGATGGGAAACACATCGGTCTCCATTTGCCCACATCATTACCCACACCCAGCACCCAGCTGACCTTTGACCCACGGGGGACTCGCTGAGCACGGGCGACTCTTCCGATGTGTGTCCCGTAACCCCAGAGCGCCACTGTGAGGAATCAACGATGTGGCGCCGGCGTGCGTTCAATTGGGGTTTGGATTCCACGCGGCCGACCTGTGAACTCGGTCGGGACCTGAACGGGAATTACGCAGGGGCGAGAATCCCCGAAGGAGAAGGACGTCCTTGTTGGACGTGACTCCTCATCACGAGGCCTCGGCTGAGACGCAAATCCAGAGGAAACGGCGTAAACGTGTCCGTCGCTCCGGCGAATCACCGCGGCGGCTGGAAGCTCTTCGTGCTGCTTCGCTCTTTTCCTCCTCATCCGCACGTTTGAGGAATTTGGACTTTAAAAGTTCCGGCGTGCTGTGATGAAGAGGAGGAGGAGGAAGAGGAGGATGATGAAGAGGAGGAAGAGGAGAAGGAGGAAGAGGAGGAGGAGGAGGAGGAGGAAGAGGAGAAAGAGGAAGAGGAGGAGGAGGATGAAGAGGAGGAGGAAGAGGAGAAGGAGGAAGAGGAGGAGGATGAATAGGAGGAGGAGAAGGAGGAGGAGAAGGAGGAAGAGGAGGAGGATGAAGAGGAGGAAGAGGAGAAGGAGGAAGAGGAGGAGGAGGAGGAGGAAGAGGAGGATGATGAAGAGGAGGAAGAGGAGAAGGAGGAAGAGGAGGAGGAGGATGAGGAAGAGGAGAAGGAGGAAGAGAAGGAGGAAGAAGAGGAGGATGAAGAGGAGGAGGAGAAGGAGGAGGAGAAGGAGGAAGAGGAGGAGGATGAAGAGGAAGAGGAGAAGGAGGAGGAGAACAAGGAAGAGGAGGAGGATGAAGAGGAGGAAGAGGAGAAGGAGGAAGAGGAGGGGGAAGAGGAGGAGGATGAGGAGGAGGAGGAGGAGGAAGAGGAGAAGGAGGAGGAGAAGGAGGAAGAGGATGAAGAGGAGGAGGAGAAGGAGGAGGAGAAGGAGGAAGAGGAGGAGGATGAAGAGGAAGAGGAGAAGGAGGAGGAGAAGGAGGAAGAGGAGGAGGATGAAGAGGAGGAAGAGGAGAAGGAGGAAGAGGAGGAGGAAGAGGAGGAGGATGAGGAGGAGGAGGAGGAAGAGGAGAAGGAGGAGGAGAAGGAGGAAGAGGAGGAGGACGAAGAGGAAGAGGAGAAGGAGGAGGAGGAGGATGAAGAGGAAGAGGAGAAGGAGGAGGAGAAGGAGGAAGAGGAGGAGGATGAAGAGGAGGAAGAGGAGAAGGAGGAAGAGGAGGAGGAAGAGGAGGAGGAGGAGGAGGAAGAGGAGGAGGATGAAGAGGAAGAGGAGAAGGAGGAGGAGAAGGAGGAAGAGGAGGAGGATGAAGAGGAAGAGGAGAAGGAGGAGGAGAAGGAGGAAGAGGAGGAGGATGAAGAGGAAGAGGAGAAGGAGGAGGAGAAGGAGGAAGAGGAGGAGGATGAAGAGGAAGAGGAGAAGGAGGAGGAGAAGGAGGAAGAGGAGGAGGATGAAGAGGAAGAGGCGAAGGAGGAGGAGAAGGAGGAAGAGGAGGAGGATGAAGAGGAGGAGGAGGAAGAGGAGGAGGAGGAAGAGGAGGAGGAGGAAAAAGAGGAGGAGAGGAGGAAGAGGAGGATGAGGAGGAGGAAGAAGAGGAGAGGAAGAGGAGAAGGAGGAGGATGAAGCGAGGAGGATGAAGAGGAGGAGGAGGAGGAAGAGGAGGAGGATGAAGGGGAGGAGGAGGAGGAGGAGGAGGACAGGCGTTCACAGCGAGTCTGTGCGTTGGAGGCGTGACACGGCCTTGAACGCCTGGAAAAGCTCTTTAGCGCGCCGCGCCGTCACGGCCGGCGTGACGGCGCGGCGCGCTAAAGGCCAAAAGGGTCTCACCGCCCCCGCGACGCTGCCGACTGACGTCTTTCGCCGAGCGCCTGCGACGCCGCCGCCGCCTCAGACGGGCGACAACGGCCTCGGGGGGACCACACCGGAGCTCGTTTCCTGGACCCGCCCCCCTCAGGAAGAGGGCACGCTCCCCTCGTAACGCGCTCTCACGGGTCTCCTCATTCGCTCCTCGTGCGCAACGCTCAGGCCTGATAGCGTTATCGCACCTCTGTGACCGCACAATTAACCCGGCGAAAACCGATTCAGAAGCTCCCCGATTCCAAGAAGCTTCCATGATTGATGTCTGAACTGTTGTTCATCGGCGGGACGGACTTTTCCCTCTTTTGGAGGTTTTTCTTTATTTTTGTTCATTTTTTTAACGTTTGATGACCCCCGGAGAACCTGAGCGTTTATCGGGGTTAAACCCCGAACCCTTCAACCAAGAGCCCTCCCGTCCCGGCACCAGTTTTTAACCTCGCGGCGCCGTCCTCGTCGGTGGGCGGGGCCGAGACGAGACCCCTCCCCCTTTTATCAGCGAGCAGAGACGCTTCAGGCCGTCCGCGTGCACGTTCGACCGCGTTGGAGAGAAGCTTAAAGGCCAAGGCCTCTCACCTTTGACCTGTCAGGGGAGGGAACAGTTCACCTGATGAGACGGTAACCGACGGTAACCGACGGCAACCGATGGTAACCGACCGTGACCGCGTGGAGACGCCCCGGCTGAACGTGGCACCTGATCAACTTTCTGAGGGAGGCGAGCGGGACAAGGACAGTCGCCCCCGCGCAGCCGCCCATGAATTATTCACCAGGCGCGCTGCGGCGGGATCTCGCCCGAGACGGGCCGGGCCGCGGAGCGCCGCGCCTCATTCATCACCGGCTGACGAGCCGGAGGCCCGCGAGGTTGTCTTTCAGACGTCGACCCCTCAAGTACGCTCATTAGAGCGCCAAGTCAGGCGTGGCTGCCAGGTTTGCGTTTGTTCCGGCGCTGGCCCGGCGGACCCCTGAGCGGCGGGCCAGGCCCGAATCTCATGGTCACGGGCTCCGTTTTGTGCTCGTGAACCGTGAGATTCGAGCATAATGGCGAGCCGGCTCGCTTCCACGTGAGGGACGGCACGAGGTGGGCAGACGAGTAAAACTCAAAAACTTATCCTGACTTTCAAGGGTGCAACAGGTCCGACGTTGAAGCTTGACTGGCGGCCTGAGGATAGACCCCGCCCACTAGGGTATTCAGACCCCGCCCACCCGTTTTCAGACCCCGCCCACTGAGCCATCAGACCCCGCCCACCGACTCACCAGACTCCGCCCACCTGTACTTCAACAGTGGTTTCCTACATTGAAACACTTAAATTCAAACTTTAACCACCACAAGAGAACATCAGGAAGCAGAACGGCGACGACCTGGGACGCGGCCTGCCCCCCCCGTGATTGGCTGGTGGTTCCGCCTCACGTGGCGAGAACCAAATATGCGCGATTCGATCGATTTGTCTTGTTGACACCAAAGGAAGAAAAATAAAAAAACACCTTTGAGATAACGATCTGTAATAAAAACACATCACGACCCCCCCCCTCACTTTGAGTCTGGAATCGTGGTAAACAGCCGCCATTTCCATACGTCGTCCATCAAAACGCTCGTCCGATGATGACGACGGCTTTCTTCCGGCGAGGTTAAGCAGCGGTGAGGTCGTGAATAGCGACGGACTTCCTTTGTGCCGCTCAAGGTCCGACGGGCGGCGGAAAAAGAGAACGACAAAGAACTCGTTTCTTTGGGACTGGAGGAGGGAGAGAGAGAGAGAGAGAGAGAGAGAGAGAGAGAGAGGGAGAGAGAGGGAGGTCAACCAGGCGAGTTTGTAACTCATGAAGCCATAAAACCGACAAGCGCATCGACACGTCGACCCCGCGGCCTTCCGAAGGCTCCGTCGAGCTGCAGCATCCCGACGCTGACGTCACACCTGAGCCCGAATACCGGGGCGGCGGTCCGGTCTGGGGTGGGGATGATATAACAGCAGTGGAATCAGCCAAAGTCCTCCACAACAGAGCGTCCTGGGTGTGTGTGTGTGTGTGTGTGTGTGTGCGTGTGTGTGTGTGTGTGTGTGTGTGCGTGTGTGTGTGTGCGTGTGTGTGTGTGTGTGTGTGTGTGTGTGTGCGTTGCGTCATCGGTGAAGGTGACAGAGTGCTTAATGCTGTAACAGATAAGTGCTCAGTGAGCGTCTGGAGAGGAACCACACCGTCCAGGGATCACACTGAGAAAGAGGACCACAATGCACCGCGGCGGCGATCAATCCTCCGGCGTGTGTGCGCGCGCGTATGTGTGTGTGTGTGTGCAGGCGAGGTAGAGGTGGTGGTGGTGATGGGGGGGGCGTGTGGTCGTGTTGGGTCAATACAGGTTTCCCATTGAGACGCGCTCAGATTGGGACGGGACGGCCGGGGTTAAGCTTAGTGCTATCGATCTGCAGAACCCCCCCCCTCCACACACACACACACACACACACACACACACACACACACACCTCTCGGGGAGGTCCGTCAGATGAAAGTCCCAGATCTGATCAGAGGACGTGAGAGACAGGACTTCCATTAGAGGCGGCGAGCGCTCGTCTCGGCCCCCTCAGGTGGACGTTCAACCACACGTGTCTGAGGGCCTCGTTACCGTGCCGACGGGGAAACTGGACGCTGCTTCTGAGTTCTCGTCTCGTGTGGCAGTTTTTTTATTATCGATAAATTCCATTTGTGCTGGTTAATCTCGTCATGTGAGCGCTTATTTGATGTGATGAAATAAACCCACAAGAAGTTAAATTGGTTTGAATTTAAATTTATTATAAAACCATTGATAAGCTGCTCTTGAATTACAGAACGTCTCTCACACACACACACACACACACTTGTACAGAAGTGGTCTAGGACCACGAGTGGAGGGTTCACAGTCTCAACTGACTCTTTTTCTGGCTTTAATCTGATTTCTTCCTGAGATTTTCCCCCCAGATTTCACCCCTAAACTCCCAGATTTTGCCCCTTGAACTCCCCTAATCTCCCCCAAACTCAAAATAATCCCTCTGATCTCCTCGCACGTCTTTCAAACGCAACCGGCGCCGGTTCAGAACTGACCCGCAGAGGTGCTGCATGAGCGAACAAATCCCAGTTTCATGACCAGAAGACTTCACATTTACGATCGATATCTCCACACACACACACACACGCACACACACACACACACACACGCACACACACACGTACACACACACACACACGCACGCGTGCGCTGAGCTCCAACGGTTTGATTATCATGCAGCAGTTTCTTGCACAGAACATTCGTGATTAGTGGATGGTGTTGCGACACCCTGTGTGCGCTGGTCGACTCCTATTGCTCTGACACTAAAAAGACACAAAAGAAAAACGACTAAAAAATAAACACACAGACGTAAAAATACACACAATTTATCCTCTGACCAGCAGGTGATGGCGAGCTGTGACATCGGCGTCCCTGAACCTGAAGAAAGCGAGCGCAAAAACATCGGACACGTGGAGGAGAGCGAAGCTCGCGCGGACGCGCGTTAATAAATACAGCGGCCTCTCAAGTCAATACTGGGAGTTGATGGGCAGGCCCGTCGCCACGGGAACGGCGAGCTTCGGCGTGTCTGGAGACCTCGGGGGTGGGGGGGGGGGGCGCCGCCCGACTTCCCGCCGTCACTTCCTGCAAGAGGGCGGGAGACGGACGGGGTCAGCGTGGACGCGCTGACAGATGTTGACCTCTGCAGGGAGGAGGGTCTGGACCACCGACCCACGACGTGGTCCTGGTCTCTGGTCCTGGGGTGAAGGGCTGAGACCAGGACCACCCCTCTCCTCCTCCCTCCTCTCCTCCCCTTTCCTCCCTCCTCTTTCCCTTTCCTCCCTCCTACTCCATCGTTCTCTCTTCCCTTCTCCTCCCCCTTCCTCTCTCCTCCTCCTCTCCTCCCCTCCCTTCTCTTTTCTCCTCCCTCCCCTCCTCCTCCCCTCTCCTACCTCCTACTCCACCCTCCTCACTTCCCTTTTCCTCGCCTCTCCCCCATCCTCCTCTCCTCCCTCTTTCTCCTCCCCCTTCCTCTCTCCTCCTCCTCTCCTCCCCTCCCTTCTCTTCTCTCCTCCCTCCTCTCCTCCTCCTCCTCTCCTCCCCTCCCTTCTCTTCTCTCCTCCCTCCTCTCCTCCTCAGTCCTCCTCCTCCCCTCCTCCCTCCCTCTCCTACCTCCTACTCCATCCTCCTCTCTTCCCTTCTCCTCGCCTCTCCCCTATCCTCCTCTCTCCTCCCTCCTTCTCCTCCCCCTTCCTCTCTCCTCCTCCTCTCCTCCATTCCATTCTCTCCTCCCTTCTCCTCTCTCCTCCCTCCTCTCCTACCTCCTACTCCATCCTCCTCTCCTCCCTCCTCCCCCCTTCCCCCTCCCTCCTCCCCTCTCCCCCTCCCCCATCCTCCTCTCTCCTCCCTCCCCCCCCCATATGTTCTTACATGCTGTGTGAGCCCACACTCTCCAGTATGAGGGTGCTGGACTCCTCCAGGTTCCAGTTGCAGCGCCGCAGCAGCTCCTCACAGTCGCCTCGCGGCTTCACGCCCAGACGGAACAGCTGCTCCACCTGAAACACGCAACCGCCGCCGCCTTCACTCTCCTAAAGCGGCGGGAGTCGGGGTCGGCCGCCTCAAAGATCAAAGCGGAGACATCGGCCCCGCCTCAAAGATCAAAGCGGAAACATCGGCCCCGCCTCAAAGATCAAAGCGGCGTTGGACCTGGCACACGCCTTTACCTTCAGGTGATTCACAGCCTGAGGAACGCTCCAGCCGTGGGTCTGCAGCGCCGTCCGGCACTCCTCCAGCGTGACCCCGTGCACCGCCCTCTGGACCTGCCGCCAAACGGGACCGCCGTGAACGGGCAGTCGAAAGAGAGAGAGCTGAATAACCACGGCGGCGGCGGCTCCACCTGCGTGACGCTCAGCTCCTGCTGCATGCTGGGGGCCGCGGGGCGCTGGTTGTTGTTGTTGAAGGAGGAGTTGGGTTTGGCTGCGCCGGGCTGCTGCATCATGGGCTTGACCGCCGCCATGTTGGCCGCTCCGTACCTGAGGATGGTCAGGGGGCGGGGTCTGAGGGGTCTGAGGGGTCGGTCGGGGCGGGGGGGTAGCACGGCGAACAACGGCGCCTTGCTCAGCTCACCTTTCCAGGAACGCGGGTCGATCGGGCAGCGGGTGGGGGGCGGAGCTCTGAGGGCTGTCGATGAGAGAGGAGAAGCCACGCCCCTCGCGGTAGGGGAGGGGCTCCAACAACGAGCTGGACGAGTAGGACGCGCCGTGGGCCGCGACCTGGAAGGGCTGCGCCGCGACCCGAGGAGGCGAGGGCGAGGCCGAAGACACCAGGGGGCCGAGGAGGCCGTAGACGCGGCGCGGGGACACGGCGGCGGGAGGCGGGGGGAGGGCGATGGGGGAGGAGCCCTGAGGCAGCAGGGGAAGCGGGGAGGAGGAGCGGGAGCCGGGCTGGGAGAAGGTGTGGTCCCTGGGCGGGATCTGGGGGGGGGCGCGTCCTCGCCCTCGCCCAGGAAGCCCGAGGCGGAGCGAGCCTGGAAGCTGGTGCTCCGGGCGGAGAGGCTGCTTTTGGACGGGCGCAGCGGGGGGGCGGGGCTACGGGGGGGCAGCACCGGCCTCTCCTCGAAGCAAGAGGCGGCGGGGGAGGCGGAGGAGGGGGAGGGGGGAGGCAGGTAGATCTGTCGATGCGGTTCCAGAGGAGCCAGCGTCATGGGGAGAGGAGAGGAAGGGAGGGAGCGGCCCGTTGCCATGGGAACCTGCAGCTTCACCATCACCTAGAACAGGTATCGGACAGCTGAGACGAGCTCCGTCAAGCATCGCCTCGGCGATGAGCGCCCTCGAGGCGGGTTAGAGGAAACGGAGCGTGGCGCTTCGGCCACGCCCGGAATGCTCTACCTCCCGCTGCAGCTCCTGGAAGAGGTCGGCCGACTGCGATTCGTTCCGACACGCCGCGACGCGCCCGCGGCGGACGCGGAGGCGCTGTCCTCGGTCTCCGTCAGGGCCCTGTAGATGGAGCGCACCTCCTGGTCCTCCGACTGCTCCTCCAGCTCCCCCGTGACCTCGTCGTACGCTGGCTGGGGGAGGGGCCAGTCCAGGATCGAAGGCATGTCCTGACAGGAGCGGCGAGATGGCGACATCAGGCGGGGGGGCGGTGGGAGGGGGGGGGGGGGGCGATGTGGCGCGGTCGACCGTACCTTCAGGGTGTCCTGGTCCAGCTGCCGGGACTCGCTGAGCGGCGACGGCGTGTTGGAGCTGAAGCTGTCGTCGGTGAAGTCGATGAGCGACACCTCGCTCTTCGCCGAGCGCACGCCGAAGCCCTCCCACGGCCTGAGCTTCAGCCCCAGCGACACCCCCAGACGCTTCGCCCCCGAGGACGCGCCGGCGTCCTCCTCGTCGTCGTCGTAGTCGTCCATCACGGAGTCGTAGAACGGCTCTGAACGCACGGGAACACGCGCGGCGGTGACCAACGGGGCCAGAGACACCAGGGAAGAAGAGGGACACTCACTCTTCAGCAGGACGGCGGGGAGCGGGGGGCGGGGCGGCGCTTGTTCTGAGGACGAGACGTTTACATTCAGGCCCCACGACAGCTGGGAGCACAGAAAAACAAAGAAACTCCAAATTCCAAATTTACTCTTGGCTCGGTTGGGGAGCTTAGTGGGCCGGGCGATGCCTGAATCCATTCCAAGCACGTCGGGGGGGTCCATGGGATTCCCTAAATAGAGACTGAGCACAAGCAAAGAAATTAGAGTCTGAGACAACCTCGAACGACCCAGAATCCATTAAGAACGGATCGAATTAAAAAGAGGGGAAAATGTAATTTCATCATATGTTTGCAGATTTAAAGAGTTCACAAATTAGGCTCAATCTGAGCTGAACACATGAATTATACACCAGCATTCTTGTCTTAAATTGATTTTCCCATTATCCAATTGGCTCCCGCAGGAGCCGTAAGCGGTGCGGCGGCGCCCCCCAGCGGCCGCGGGCGGGAACGCCCGCTGGGACGCGGGGGTTGGAAACCACAGCCTGCTGTCACCTGTCGATGTGGTCCGCGTGCCCCCAGCTCCGGTGGGGGTCCGTGTCTCCGTGCCCCGTGTGGATGAAGGAGTGCTTGAGCGGGCGGCTGATGTCCTGCGCCGACAGGCCGGCCACGGACGTCACCACGTGGCGAGGGAACTGGCCGACGCGCAGCGTCCCTCTGTTCTGGCCTCGCCACCAGTAGTGCTCCGCCCTGAGGACACACGCATTCACCTCGCTCAAGAACACACGTGCGTGGATCCCGCCGAGACACGTGGGATTCAAACGGACTGGACGGTGTCTCATTGTGTTGTTGGGGTGACGAGGCCACTCACAAGGAGCCTTTATGAGGCTGGAACGGGACAGAGATTACAGCCATTACCCGGAATGCAAAGAATCCGCCTCAGCGAGAGACGCATGTGTAGGAATGTCCTCGCCGACACACGCGAGTGACGCAGCCGCTCGCTAACGAGAAAGCAGAGCGGAATAACCGACCCCCCCCCCCAACTGACCTCCCCTCGATGATGGTGATGACGTCGTTCAGTTTAATCTGGAGCTTGTCTTCCTCCTCAAAGTCCTGCAGGGCCCTCATGTCCGTGGGCATCGTCTACACACACACACACACGCGCACACACACACACACACACACACGCACACACACACACACACACACAGTTATTAGCAGAGTTATGAAGACAAGAAGAAAACAAGAAAACACTCGTGCTGATAAATCCGTTATGCTCATTCCCTCCAAGAGAGCATTTGGCTCCGTTTAAATCGAGTTCATCTGGTTGATGAACCCAAGTTGAGTTTGGAGGATGAGCTGAATGAGATCATCGTGAACCAGCGCGGGCGCTGCGCTGCGCTACCTCCAGCAGGAAGTCCCTGAGGGCGATGAAGGTGGGCCTGTCTTCGGGCTTGGGGCTCCAGCACTGCAGCATGACGTTGTAGATGTCCTGAGGACAGTCCTCCGGCTTACACAGCCGCTCCGCCTCCACGTCCACCTTGTGGAGGATCTGCGGACAGACAAGCGGTGAGGAGCGCGGCGGGGGGGGGGGGCGCAGACTCGGATCCGGCCGCGAGGCTCGTGAGACCAGGACCTGGCTCCCGTTGAGGCCCAGCCAGGGCTCCTGCCCGTGGGTGAACATCTCCCACAGCGTCACCCCGAACATCCAGGTGTCGGAGGCGTGGGAGAAGGTACGAGACTTCAGAGACTCCGGCGCACACCTGGAGGGGGAGGAGCCGTTACCAAAGCGCCATCGGGGGGCGGGGTTTGAGGCGTCTCACCAGGGGAAGGGGATCTTGTGTCCCTCCTCCATGATGTACAGGTCCGTGTGCGTGGGCAGCGCCCGCATCAGGCCGAAGTCGCCGATCTTCACCGTCTCGTTGGTGGACAGCAGGACGTTGCGCGCGGCCAGGTCCCTGTGGAGGAAGCGCTTCTGCTCCAGGTAGGCCATCCCGCACGCCACCTGCACGAGCACACGCGCTCAGAAACCCCCCCCACCCCCAGGACGAGCGTCCCCGGGGGGGGCGCCACCCACCTGCACGGCGTAGGTGCACAGCGAGGAGATGAGGATGTGACCCTGGCGCTTCCTCAGGCGGTCCAGCAGGGAGCCCAGGGGGGCCAGCTCCACCACCTGCACCCAGAGGGGGGGCGCTCAGACGGGGACCGGGCGAGGGCGCGGCAGCGACTCGGGCGCTCACCATCTTCATGGGCTGCGTGAGGACGACGCCGTGCAGGCGGACCAGGTTCTGGTGGCCCAGCGAGTGCATAGCGTTCACCTCGCGGATGAAGTCGTCCAGGCCGTCCGAGTCCAGCACGTTCGCCTTCAGGCACTTCACCGCCACGGTCAGCTGGTCAAAGAGGGACGGACCGTCGCCGCTGTTGATGCTGGGGACACGCCCCCCGGTGACTCACCACTCTGCCGCTGGGGGACGTCCACTCTCCCCTGCGGACCACCCCGAAGGTCCCGTCCCCCAGACGCTCAAACAGCTGCAGCTCCGACTCCTTGATCAGGCAGGTGAGCGAGGCACCCGCCTCCCCGCTGCCCGCCGCCGCGCCCGCTGCCGCCGCCGCCCCCTGAGGGAGGGCCTGCTGGGGGTCGGCGTCGGAGCGTTTCACGGGGAACACCTGCCGGACGGCGAGCAGAGTCTGACCCCTCTGAAGCACTGACCACGGTTAGACAGGTGAGGTCCGAGGACCGGCGCAGCCCGTTATAACCCGAACCCTGGTGGGGGGCTGCGGTACTGCACCTTGCTCATCCAGGACTTGCGTTTATAAAGCGCCCGCCTCCTCTTGATGGCCTCCCACAGCCTCCTCTGACCTGCGGGGGACACGACCGCGGCGTCAGCGGGGCTCGGGGAGAGCGGGTCGGTTCAGGTGAGCGCCTCTCACCCGGGCGGCCCATGCCGATCTTCTCCAGGTCTTCGTTCTTCACGTAGTCGAAGTGGGAGAGCCGCGTGACGTTGAGCTCGTCGCGTATCCGCAGGAAGTAGTGCTGCAGCTGCACGTCCGTCAGCAGCTCCAGCAGCCACTCCGTGCCCTCTTCACACTGCATCTGCGCACACACACACACACACACACACGCACACACACGCACACACAGTCTCCTGATTTTCATCTTAAAATAACTTTCTTATTACGAGCAGTGCCCCCTAGTGGAGGGTCGATGTAAGAGCACAAGCAGCAGGTACCATCGTTATCTTAAAACATCGACTTTGGTTACAATAAACAACGAAACACACTTTGTAAATGAATTAATTAAATAAATCAGCCACACACACACACACACACACACACACACGCGCACGTCCACGCCTGCACTGACACACAGGAAAAGGTTATGTCTGAGCACGACGTCACGTTTTACCATTCCTCCTCTGACATCTCCTCTCCTCCTGTCTCTCTCCTCCTCCTCCTCCCCCACCTCCTCTCCTCTGCCGAAGGCGAGGCGCTGGTACACGTAGCTCTCCCCCATCACCACAGCGGCTCGGCGCGTCCTCTTTTTCTCGCCCTCTCTCTGCAGAGAAGGTGTGAGCTATGAGTCCAGTTTGATGCTCTCCCCTCTGTGACCTTCACCCCCCCCCACACACACACACACACACACACACAATCGATAAAGGCACGGCGGGAGGTCTCTGCTCTGCTCTCCCGATTCTAGCGACACACTCCCTCCGTCTCCTCCCTGCTGACTCACAGCATCACGCAGCGTCCGCCACCTCCGTCCTCCCTCCTCTCTCTCTCTCCCTCCTCTCTCTCTCCCTCCTCTCTCTCTCCATCCTCTCTCTCTCCATCCTCTCTCTCTCTCTGCGCTCCTCTGGCTCAGCAGCAGAGCGCCGATGTTAAATAATTCAGCGGCACAAAGCAGAGGGGGGAGGAGGGGGGAGAATGTGGACACAGAGAGGTGGCCAGATGGATGCACAAATGGACGAGGGGAGGAAAGCACTTTGTTAAGCATCCTCTGATATCGGGGGTGGCCACTAGGCGGCGTTTTCTGCTCATTTTCAACCAAAAAAAAAGCGATTTTTGCAGATCTTTTGGGACCCCCCCCGCCGTGACGCTGAGCTTCATCGCCGATCCACAACGGCCGGGTCAAAACCCGCCTCCTGTGGGCGCCACCGAACATTCGCCCAGATGTGGTACCCATCAGGCTTCGCCTTCCGCAAACCTGCGTCTCTTCTAAGCACGTCCGCACCGCAGGAAGTAGTTTGCGCGGCGCCTCCCGAGCTTTCGTCTCTCTCTGCGGGTTTTTCCATCAAGGCCGACGCTCCGCGCTAAATATAGTGGAGCCGGGCAGCTTTGCTCGCAGGCGATGGGGGACGAGGCTCGGGCTGCACGTTTAACCGCCGGCTGACATCTTCCCGAGCCCGGGCCTCGGGGAGCGCGAGGGCCGCCGTCCCCGTAAGCGTGCCAACTACTCAAAGAGGCCCAGCTTGATGGTTTTTTTTTTTTTTTTTTTTTAAACGTGCAACATCCCGGAAACATCACACCGGTTAGTCACGTGGCGTCCTCCGCCTCGGTCGCGGTGGCCTCCTCTCACCCCGAGGACCTCGTCAGGCGTCCGAAGCTGCAGCCGGGAGGGCCCGGGGACCCCGGAGGTCACCGCCAGCGAAGAGGCCCCTCATCTGGACGGAGACACAGAACCAAAGCAAACCATTGATCAGTGTGTCGAGAAACCCACGACTGACCGACCGATCAGCCACCGTGCCTTTGTGGTGTCAATACTGATAGTTTGTTGAATAAATTTCCCACAAATCTAAATTGTGTGGCCGTTTTCGGCGGTCCTGAGCCGGCCTGGGTCCGTGAAGGCATCAGCAGATGGAGGTCACGTGGTCGGGGATGATCGATTTTAATTGATCAAGCTGCCGCTCGGCTCAAAGCTGATTAGCCTCCGCCGCCTCCCTGGATGTGTGTCAGGGCTTGGTTTGGTGGGGGGGGGGACGTCCCAGGGCCAAAAGACGACGTTTATCCGCGTTGAATGGCGTTTATTGTGAGCGACAGAGGAGCCAACACCGACCTGTGAAGATGGGCGGGGGGCCGCTGCCTTCCTCCGGGGGGGGGGGCGGTCGCTCCTGCCGCCGGGCGTGATCACGAAGCGGGTTTATCTCAGCGCTGGACGTCGGTTCTCGGGTTGGATCGGGCCGCCGGTCCCGTTATAACTCCGACGGGAGCCGCTCCGCGACCGCCGCGGCTTGACCAGCGTCGGTGAGCGCCGCGCTTCCTGTTCGGGGGCTCGGCCTTCACAATAAAAGCGCGGATCAGCGGTCCGTCACGACCAGACTTCCGGTTGCAAAACAAAAGTACCACCGGTTGGACGATGGAGATTCTTTGTTTTTGTCGCCGTTTTGCTTCTTTGGTGAATATTTTGTCTTATACTGTTGTTTAGAAAACAGTGATTTTGGCCTGTCCTGCCTTTATCAAAGTGTCACTAATCAATAAGTCTATTTATCAGTGGCACGTATTCCAACAGTGAATGTGTGGTAAGTGACCTGATCTTTGATTTGGACAAGCTGAACAGAAGCCGATTATACTTGGACCGACAACTAAATTAAATTTGTTGGAATAACGATATTTCGATTTAACAAGAAGCGCAAGCGTTCAAGGATGCTCGATTTTAATCCCACAGAATAAAAAGAGAATGTCCAAATGCAATAAGCCAAATCTGTTTATTTTTTCAGCAAAAATCCCATTTAACAGGTTCTAACAAGGAAATTGGTTACACAAAGAGAGGATAACAATGCACACAAAGAAACCTTATGTAATGACTGACAGTGACCCTGTACGGAAAACATGACGTAATCTGTATTATGAGGACATATTTTATGTTTTATCAATTAAATTGATTGTTGTGCTAAATATATATCGGTTTTGTATGTATGGGACTTGACTGTATCAGAAGGAAGTCAACATTGGTCTTAACACTCGAATAAGAAAGGTGCTCTAAAGGTGCTGGAGAGTATCGGCAACATGCAGCAAAGAGGACACGCGACGTGGGGGTGACGGATCTGTACGCAACAGAAGCAGCAGACACACACACACACCCATAAAGCAAAACTACAAGCCCCAACAAATAAATAGGTCAGTATAAAACTCTGGGAAACACTGTTCCCGATAAGTTGTTCCACCCTTACAGTGAAATATGA
This sequence comes from Lagocephalus sceleratus, assembly GCA_911728415.1. NCBI lineage: Eukaryota > Metazoa > Chordata > Actinopteri > Tetraodontiformes > Tetraodontidae > Lagocephalus > Lagocephalus sceleratus. The sequence goes on from CAJVRN010000046.1 coordinate 6,755,828, forward strand.
GAGTCACTGCTCTCGATACACACACACACACGCGCTCGCACACTCACACGCAGGTAGGCAAAAACTACCTTCACCGTTGGTCATTATGGAAGGCACTGCTCCCGATAATTTATATCAAAGATAAGCTGCTCCGAAAGACACTGTGCAACGTAAAAATGGCTTTGTCACAATTCATGGACTCTGCTTCTGCTGCTGAGGTGTGTAGAGTTTTTCCTTTTAACTTTCACCTGACAACAGTAAATAAATATTTAAGAGGGGCTCTCTACCCTTGATCGCTTCTACCGCGAAGAGGAGTTGGGCTTCGAGACATTTCGTCCACTTGTATCAGCAGGAGTCGAGGAGTCGTCTGTTTAGCAGATGCTGCCACGAGATCCGACAGTATAACCGTCATAATTATGGAAGGCACTGCTCCCGATAACATCGTATAAAAAAAAAGAACACTTTATAGTGGACACTGCCACTGATAAATAAGTATAAATAAGATCAAACATTTCATTGGCTAACAGGTTACAGTAACGTTACAGTGAGGCAGACAGGTCCCTTTGATTTCAAGCATTTTTTTTTTTTTTTTTAACTTTCTTGGGATGTTTGTGGGTTTAATCCCCACTGCAAAGAATCAGTTGGGTTTTAAAGGGTAGTAACTATAGCTCAAGTGCTTATATCAAACTCTTCCTCTGCCTTTTAGCAGATCCCGTATTCATGACATGCAGAGGAACAACCACACATTTACTTCGCTTAACTTCCGTTATTGATGTCCCAGATGTTTCCCACCATGGCGTTGGCACAGCCCTGCAGGTTCCAGGTGGCCTCGGCCAGCTTGATGCGGAGGTCCTTCATGTCGGTGGACTCGGCGATGGAGGCCAGAGTGTGGGGGCCTCGGCCAAAGAAGAGGTGACGGAAGGGCGTCTCGGTGGGGGACATGTAGGGAGAGAGGAGGTTGGACTCAACCTAGGGTGACAAAAAGGAGTCACTTCGTACCCGTCCAACAAGTGGACGGATGAAGACACAGGTAAAGGAGGGGGTGTCCCCCAGGGGTCAATTCTGGGCCCCAACTATGTTTGACCTGAGCGCATTAAAAAGTGAGATCATTCAAGGGACTGTCCTTCCACCCTCGAAAACAGTGCCAAGAACCAGGCGTGCTTACGCTCATCAGCCTGTCGTTGAGGATGCGGCACGCCTCCGGGTCTGTCAAATCAGTGTTGGCGATGTCCGAATCGATGCTCGCCGCGGCTCTCTTGAAGCTGCCGCTGGCTCTGTTCAGCCAGTTCGGATTCACGTCCTTCAACTGACCGGACTGGGGACGCGAAAGACAAGTGTTCAGATGTCTGCCAGAACTCGATCTGGTGTCACAGACACTCTCACACACACACTCACACACACACCTGGGAGAGCTGCAGGATGCGCTTGTAGAGGGGACGCACGGCGTTGTTGACCAGCGAGCTGTAGCGGCTCGTGTCCAGCCTCAGCAGGTGGTCGTGGACCAACTGCAGAGCCAGCCGCCCGGCGATTTGGGCCGCCGCCAGAGCCGCTTCGCTGGTTTTTTGGCCAGTTAGGTAATTCAGGTGATCGCTGTTGTCCAGGTCAGTGTCATAGTACATATAAGGACCAGCCTGTTGGGGAGGACAAGGCAGCAGAATCTGACGTTAAACTACGACCATTAAACATCAGCGTGCTTTGTTAAGGCACTCACCTTTTTAGAGGTGAAATGGAACGAGATGGACGGAATCCCAGCGAACGCCAGGAAGGGGTAGGCGGGGTCATCCACCGTCATTTCCTTCATCCTGCAAACATGAAAAACGGTAATTCTCCTGGACAAAGGGTACATGAAACTCCATCAACACGTTAGGAATCTGAGAAATGAAGATTCTAATGAAATGAAAGAAGGATTGACTCAATCGTTTGATTTCCGTCGCTTTTAAATTCATCGACTTACTCAATCCTGCTGTTCAAGTTTCCCAAGCCAAAAGGATCCTGGACCTGCGGGGGTGGGAAGCACCGACAGTCAACACAAAGCGCAGCACTGTGGTGCAGAGCTCGTCCGTCTTTAAGGCTGCTGCCTTTACCTCCTTCACGGTGCTCTCGAGGTGCCTGTACAGCAGCGGGCTGGCCGAGGCCACGAACGCCCCACGACCTTGAGAAGGGGCGGGGAGTGTCATTCAAAAGGTTCTATTAGAGATAACCCGCAGCGCTGAGCGATACTGACCCATGACGACTCCGTCCAGGCTGATGTAGGTGAAAACCTTCTTATTGATGGACGTCATAGTAGCCTAAAAGACAAGGGGAGCGTTGGCGGAGCGGCGCGGGTCGACCCGAGCGCTCGCTGAAAGGAAGGCGAACCTGACCTCCAGCCACTCGGTGGCGCCGACGCTTCCGTACTCTCCGGCACTCCAGCTGGCGAACACGATACTCCTCCTGGGCTTGAACCCATCTGATAAAAGGACGCGAGAGCGCGTGTGAAATGTCCGAACCTCATCATCACCTCCGGCAGACGCGAACGCCCGAGTCCGCTTCGTTACCTTTCACCATCTGTCGGACGGCCTTAGCCAGCTCCACCAGTACCGAGGTGCCAACGGTGGCCTTGGTGTAGCCTCGACCCCAGGCGTCCCTCTGAGCTCCCAGAACCACATACCGATCTGCAGACCCAAAAATAAAATCAACCGATTACACAAAGAGATCAACGTTGCAACATCGGATCGCGTCTTCCAGGCGAGCCGTACCAGGATCGACGAATCCCTTGATGATGCCAAGCACGTTGTGGATCTTCCTGTTGACCAGCACGTTGTTCACCTCCACCGTGACGTTCTCCTGACCCCCCAGTCTGTAAACCAGGTCTAGGTCCCCTCGAAAACCACTGTTGGGGTCTGGTTCTGGACCAGTCATGTTCCTAAAAAAGGAAAAACAGAAGTGATGAGCATCCACGCTTATCCTGGAACCTCTGGAGGGTTCTGCTCTCTAAAACAGGTCCAGGTGAGTTCTCCACAGGTAACACTGCGCGTGCGGGCGGTCTTACTGTAGAAGGATTTTGGCGTCGCTGGTGGTGATGGTCTGCGCCGGGATCTTTGGGAGGCCGGATGACCGAGTCGGAGCGAACTGGGTATGGCTGAAAGACGGGAACCCGGGTGTGTAAGGGTCCCCTGAGCCCAGATGGACCTGCGTCAAGATACGGACACGCCTGTCAGGAATGTTGGAAACGCTGAACCGGACGCCGTGTTGTGAACACTCACATGCCCGTAGAGAGAAGTGTCGTGGCGGAAGTCGTGCTGCTGAGGGTCGGGATAGATCAGAACAGCAGCAGCTCCCTTGGCGGCGGCGTTATTCACCTGGAACACGTTCATTTACAAAAAATGAGGCTTCAGTTAAACTACTTGAGAAACTAGTGAGATCAACACCGACCTGCTCCGCGAAAGAGACGGCCCCCGCCCGCAGCAGCAGCACGCTGCCCTCCAGCACCACGTCGCTGCTCTGGAGCACCTCCAGGTCCTCCCGACGCCCGTAGTTGCCGTACACCAGCTTCCCCTGCGAAGAGCATCAGAGTCAGGCAGGCTCCTCCACCAAGAGGAGGAGGAGGGGCGTTCCGTGTCAGTGATCTTACTTCCACGCGCCCTGGAGCGCTGTAGGCCAGGTACCCTTGAGGGAAGAACTCAAACGAACCGAAGCAGACGCGGTTTGGACGTCCACTGCAAATTCAAAAAGACAAATCAATAAATCAAACACCTGCTTTTTAGAGGTTTTCCCTGAGCGGTTTACGTCTGTCGCATCAAACCTGTCGGGTGTCTGCAGCTGAACGTCGTGGGCCTCAGACCAGGCGTGGACGCCCTGCTGCTTGAACTCGTTCAAGATGAGCCTCCCCAGGTGCTCGTCCTGCTCGCCCCCCGCTGCACGATCGGGCAGGTCGAAGTTCCTGCGGAGAAAGAGATCGAGCATCTGAAGTGGATATCAACCCGCATCTGTCCGCGAACGCATCACGACCTGTTTGAGAAACACGGTTTCCTGTTTCAGCCCCCCCACGCGTCATCAGATTATATTTTCCCTTTAAAAAGGTTGAAATAACTACGGTGTGTGTGTGTGTGTGTGTGTGTGTGAGGGAGGTGCAGTTTCCTGTCAAACATGCTGGCCTTGTTGGTACCTTAGCCTGTCTCTGAAGGATTGGACGGTGAGCTTCTCCTTCAGGAGCTGGGTGATGTCTTGCCAGCCCAGCTCCACTTCTTCGGGGGGAGCGACAGCAGCCAGGGGGGTCGCTATTTGACTTCCTGTCGTAACATTGGGTTCAGGTCCACAGCTCAGCAGCTCTGCCTGAGGTCTGCCTCGGTTGAAGTGCCCGACCCCAAAGCCTGGCGGAGCAAGCGCAGAGCAGAAAAGAGGGTTTGGTGTGAGGGGCCATCCTCAGATGTACACATACAACATCACAACGACGATCCTACCGATGGCGAGGATCACCAGGGCTCCCACAACACAACACGCTATGATCAGGTTTTGATGCTGCCGGGTGGGCCGAATACTCGGAGACCCTTCCACCTCATCAGCCTCATCAGCACACTCCGACAGCTTGATCTCCGCGTGTCCGTCTTCCGCGGAGTGCAGGGGAAACCTGTTGTACCGCTCTTTCTTAATCTGCAGGAAGGAGAGATCAGGTGTTGAAACTACAGCGTGACCCTGTTGAGCTACACCAGGCGAATTGCCTGAACACTCACGATCTGGTTAAAGGCAACCCTCAAGGAATCCATTGGCGAGTGTTTCTGGCTCTGAAAGCAGAAATTGAGGCTTTGAGTGAGGAACTGAGGCCAAAGAAAACAAGGAATTACGTTTACCACTCCTGTTCCTGCAGCTTCCTCTGCAACATGAAAAGTGACACAACAGCAGTCAAGGAACAACAAACTGGTTCTTTTATTGTACCTAATGACAAACGCCCACAAATCCAGTTTCTCCACTGGCAGAAATGTCAAACTAATCGGTGGCACAAAGCATTTCATCCAGAACACGGTGGCTCCAGCCTGTCGCCACTTCCTCCTGCATACCAGACGTGCCACCCAAAGACGTCGTCATCAATGCATTCAACACATTTCTGCTGTAAACGGCTGTAAAGTTCTGCTGCAATAAAAGATTCCGCCCTGTAGACACGCCCTTATTGCCTGTGCTCCACTAAACAGCTAATTGAAAGATTTTTCTTAATTAACTGTACATGTAACATAAACCCCACCGGTTTGACCTTGACTGGTTACAAAAGCCTAAAGAGCCTGAAGCTGCTCCGGTGACCTTCAGGCTCCTGTTTCAGTTACAAACACGGAAGCCATCAATGGCGCTGGCTCAGAACGAAGCAGGGCCAAACACGCGCGCTTCCCTCCCCCGCTGCCGGTCCAGGAAATTTGTCTTATTTAAGCAACGGTGCTTGGTTTCCTGTAACGATGACACAACCTTAACGAAACAAGGGCACATTTCAGTTAACATTTGTGTCAACTCCCAAAGAAGGAAATGTTATTTTAATGTTAAATAATCACATATTTTGTGATTATTGGATTAAAAAAAAAACCCCAAGAAGCAAAACTGAGCGCCAAAAATGTTTAATTTTAATGTCATCTACACATCTATTACCCGTCTGGAGACGTGAAACCCTTATTTTCAACACATAATCGAACTATTCGTGATGATTTATTGAAATGTGGCCCCTGATCTTTAAAAACCAGCAGCTGTTTTATCCACATTCAGGCGTTTTGATGAATTTTCATTCATTCAAGTTAATTCAGTTTGAAATACGACTTTTACAGGCTGCCCCCCCACCAGCCCGGGATTTCCACCAACGTGGTGTGGGTGTTGGCAGACTTTATTGGTGTGAAAAGCAGCGTAAATGAGCGTTTGTTGAACACGTGTAGGAGGTTTGTGGAGGGTTCGAGCTGACATGTGGAACATCGTTCAGGCTAGCAGCGGCCTCCTCCCGGTCTAAACGATGGAAACGCGCGACAAAGACACCCCTGAAATAAACCACGAGCCGCCTTTTGCCCTCCGAATGACTTAAGAGTGCGCTAATGCGGGTCTGCTCACCTGTTCGACGCCCAGAAGATGAGAACTTGATTTTCCTCCTGCTGTCCTCCGGCGGGGAACGAGGTCACTTTACTTCCTCTTACGTCATCACGCAGACATGACGCACCGCTTCATGCGCGGGTTTTTCTCAAATGTGGGCGGAGCCTGAGCTGAAGAAAACGCCTTTGTAAAGTAATACAATACACATATTTATAAAATAAATGATTCACATTCTGACCAGTGCAGAATTTTACTTCCATCGCGAGTTGCTGTTTTAATCTTTGTCCCGTAAGGATGTTTTTTTTCCGTCGTGCAATAGCAGCGCGTCTCCACGTGGCGTCGCTGTAGCGCCGCGTGTTCAAAGCTCAACATCTGGGTGAGACGTCACCATTTGCGGCTTTTCCTCGCGTCTTCGAGGGGCGGTCGATCGGGCCGTCCTTTTTTCGCCGCCCGCGAGGCTGCAGGCTGCGGGACGACCTTGAGATGACCTTGAGATGACCTCTGATAAATCTGCGCCGTGGCAGGATCCCGTCAACACGGAGCTCGGCTCCCTTCCCCCTGTTCAAGTCAACTCCAGCAGCGGCGGCGCCGCCAAGCTGGGGCCCGGAGCTCCGGGCTGCACGCTTCCGGAGCTGCAGAGTTAAAAAGAACAACAAAAAAAAAAAATGCAAGAAAAAAAAAATGCAGTTTAAATAAAGAAATAAAGTTTTTAAGGAAACATTTTGTGCTCCGGCAGCTGCCGCGGATCATCTGGTTCGTCCTGGTTCTACTTCAGGAAGCGCAACTTTGCCACAAACTCCCACGGTTGACGCTTCGGCTGGGATGGAGCTACACTTTTATTTATTTATTTTTAAGTCTGCACATCCATCACGCACGCACACACACACACACACACACACACACACACACACACACACACACACGCACACACACACCGCCACCCCGGCTTTCACGACTATAATTCCTAAACTGTGCAGATTACCATCACCCTCGCATCAGCGGCTCGTTGAGTGACAAATCTGCATTCCTCCTTCCCTCCGCTATCCCTCCGTCATCCCTCCATCACGATTCATTCTGCTGCCGCCAGCACATTCGATTCTTCCCTGCACATAGTGTGACCCGCTGTGGGGGGGCTCTGTGGTCCCCCTGCGAGCCCAAAGGGGAGAGATGAGAGTGATGGTGGGGCTGGGGGGGGGGCATCAGGTCCACAATCCGAGATTGAGGCTGCACAGGTGCTGGGATTGGCGCTGCCTTCACTGACCGTCGGAAACCACGGGCCTCGGGGGGCCGGGGGAACCAAAACAAAAGAGGCCGACGGACGCAAGCGGTGGTGTGAGCCCTCACGTCGACCCTCCAGCCCCCGGTTCGAAAGCCGAGCGGGTTTAGGTTTGACTCACGACCGCGAGAGGACGTTTTACAGGCACGAAAACAATGAAATGCGTCTTGTGCGTCGGTGGGAACTTTTGTTTGTGCTTGTACATTTACGCACGGCTGCTTTTACTCCATTTATCACCGTTTTCCACCAACATCTGACGGTTGTTTTATCGCCATTTAACTATTTTTTTTTTTGCTGCTGACACAAAATAACTTGTTTGAAAACGAAATAAAAAGGAGAATAAATGCAAATGTTTAAAAAAAAAAGGATATTTTTAGCCCCGTCCCATGGGTGCATCGCTCCGTAAAACGCGTCAGAGGACGACGAGAGCGCAAGCAAGAAGCGAAACCGGATTTTCCGGAATGCTCGCGAAGGCATCGAGAGAGAGAGAGAGAGGAGAGAGAGAGAGAGAGAGAGAGAGAATTGTTCCTCCTCTGTCGTGTCATCGAGAGAAAAAAGAGGAAGGAATATGGTTTCATCCGACGCTCCTCCCGTCTCTGTAGCGGATCTGTGAGCCGGAGGCTGGAGCTCGGCACCGCGGACCCGCCGCCTCTCTACCTGCGCCAACAGCCGCCTTCCCCCGCCGCCAGCCTGCAGCAGCGCCCCCAGCACACCGGGACACATAAATGGGTGAGACGCGACGCTTTTGTGTCGGCTTTTTAACCCCCCCCACCCCCCCGGAGCTGGACAATGACCTAAAATACCCCCCCGGGGGCGCCTCTGCGCATCTGGACGGGCCGGAACAAGACGGCCGCTCCAGATGCGCGCCGCGGCTGCTGCGCGTCCTCCGCGCCTCATCTCCTCCGACACGGCCGGGCTGCTTCGGCAGGGACCCCCCCCCTCCTCAACACACACACACACACACACACACACACACACACACACACACACACCCCTTCTCTTTCCTCGTGCGCTTCCTCTTCAGCTGTGCGGGGGTTTGCGTGGCGGCGCGTCGCGGTGATGAGTTGCAGATGTTGACACGTTTACAGTCGCCCGCGCGTCTTTGCGTTGGACGGCCCCCCCAAACCCCCCCCTCGCCCCCCCCCACCGTGAGACGCCTTCAGGTGCCCCCCTCCTCCTGTCCCAGTTAGAAGGACGCCGCCGCCCCCCCCCGGCCCCATCTGGACGGAACCGGGCTCATCACTAATTCATGGACGGAGCCTCAGACGTCTGAGCTCCTGAGGTCCTGGAGAACTTTCATTTGGGGGGGGGTGAGGGGGGGGTGAAGTTTGTGGGGCCCGAGCAAAGTTTCCTGGCGCCATTAAACCTGTGCCCCCCCCCCACCCCTGGCGTGACCCCGGTGACCTCTCTCACGTGTTGGGTCTAATTGGACCCAGACGCACGCTCAGTCCGACGACAAACACGACTCACTCCTGCGGGGGTCAGGAAGACCCGCCCCCCCTGCTGCCCCCCCCAAAGGAAGCCAAATGTTTCATTTTGATCTGAGAGAATCAACGTTCCCCCTTTTTTTCCGGTCCTGTGGAACAGAGCAGGAACCAGGACCCCCCCCCCCATCGAGAAACCGGGAATTTGACGCACGCCTCTGACGACCCCCCCCCCCCGGAAGCTTCCTCTGTCCCCAGTGGGGGGGCTGCGGTCGGCCCGGTCCGGACGGGCAGCTGCGTGTGACGTCAGCGAGCGTATCTGCGGCGAAAAGGCAGATGTGCTGCAGCTCCTCACCGAGACGGAGCACAGCTGTCCGCAGCACGCTGGGGTGTGTGTGTGTGTGTGTGTGTGTGTGTGTGTGTGTGTGTGTGTGTGTGCGTGTGTGTGTGTGCGTATG